>JAFBJW010000396.1:0-385802 GCA_016785235.1 Pseudorhombus dupliciocellatus
TTTTTTTTTTTGCCCTGAAATCAATGAAAACATCGTTAGCATGTCTTATGCTGAAAATGTTGTTTTTTCGCCAAAAAAAATCATCCCAAAAATCGACAAAAAAGTCATAGTCATTTTTTTTTTTGCCCAGAAACCGATGATTAAGTCATAGGTTAGTATGCCATTTTCATCCAAAAATCGTTGAAAAAGTCATAGGTTAGTCTGCCGTTTCCCGGCCCCCCCTCCAAAAAAAAAACAAAAATCGAGGAAAAAGTCATAGGTATGTGGTGGTTTTTTTCCCCCCAAAAAACAATTTTCATCAAAAAATTGATGAATAAGTCATAGGTTACTATGTCGGTTTTTCAAAAAGATATTTTTTCATACGAAAAGGGATTCATTGTCACACAAAGACATATTTGAGAGAAGTTGCTTGTCAGGTTTGTTTCCCTAAAGATCGAAGGAACAACGTGGAGTTGTTCTTTGATCTCTTTAGTACTTATCATGTGTGTTATTGTTGTTGGTGTGACTGGTGGCTGGCATCCTGTTTATAGTTGCATTGCCACCAACTACTTCATTTTATCTTCTTGTTCTTGTTTTCTTCATTTTATTTTGTTGTTGTTGTTTATTTGTCTCTCGTGTTTTTTCAAATGCACTGAAGAATCCAGCCGTATTACTGAAGGATTTGCCCTCGATATTGCCTTTGATGTCACGCCTATGATTCACGGGACAACAGAGACGACTGCCTGTGGTCATTTCTGTTGACCCCTGAAGTCAACTTTTGCTGCCAAGATTTGAACTTGGCAGAGAACATTAGAACCTGACCTTGCTGCATGATGAAAGCTCCCAGCGGGGATGTTGCCGTGTTTGCTCGGATCAGACCAACTGCAAACTTTGCTCAGGACCTTATTGAAGTTCTCCCTGATGGACAGGTGATGACATGATCTCAGCCTCTGTTGTGAAGCCTTAAATTTTAATAGATGTGAAGATCTTTTATTAACCTTTTATTAACTGATCTTTTAAGTAAAAAAAACTCAGGCAGAAATTTCATTTGAACAGATGACGCCTTGTTGGGAGATTGATTCCAGTGAATACATTTCTGTCCTCACAATAAATTTGATAACTTTAACTATTAACAGCATTTGGTTCTTGGCCTTCAGACTCTGAACATCTACCATAGAAGAGACAACCCGAAGATCCAGGAACCCAAGAGAGGCCCACAGAGCTCCTGGTCATTCCGCTTCAAGGGGGTCCTGGACAACACTTCCCAGGAGGAGACGTACGAGCGAGTGTGTCGCCCGGTGGTGCAGGGAGCATTGGACGGTTATAATGGTAGATGACAATAAAATATCCAGCAGTTTCTGTCTGAGATTTCCCTGATTTAACTTCTTGGTGATGTCTTATGTTTCTGCCAGGCACTGTGATGTGCTTTGGGCAGACGGGTGCGGGGAAAACCTACACCATGACCGGCTCCATAAAATCCTACCAGCAGCGAGGGTTCATCCCTCGAGCCATCCAAGAGGTAAAAGCTTGCAAGTCTGAAAAAACACTGACTGGAAACAGCCGAAACATTTCCTTTACCCTCCGCCGCTGTTCTTAGGTGTATCAGGAGATGAAGAAGAGGACGGAGTTTGCGTTCTCGGTGCACGTGTCTTTCATGGAGATCTACAACGAGACGCTGTTTGACCTGCTTCCGCAGACGAAGGACTCGTCCCCTCCAGGCATTGTGGTGATGGAGGAGCAAGGGCGGGTGTTCGTCAAAGGTCTGTCTGTCCTCCCAGTGCAGACTGAAGAAGACGCATTCGACCTTTGGTTCGAGGTATGTCGAAACATCAAGGCTACTAAGGAGAAAACCTTGTTCATCGAATATAAGTTTATCATATTTTAACAGATTTCAGTGACACTTTTTTAAGCCCATTAAATTCAGAATCACTGGTCTGTGTCGACTCAGGGTAAGATGAACAGCATGACTGGAGCCAGCACCCTGAACAGAAACTCCTCCAGGTCTCACTGTATCTTCAGCCTTCACATCGAGGTGAGTTCACTCGATGCTCAGACACTCACAGATAGAGAGTCTCAGTCTCTAAAGTTTGTCTTTCCTCCATTAGTCTCGCTCGCAGCTGTTATCAGACCCCAAGTACATCACCTCCAAGCTGAGCCTGGTGGATCTCGCTGGGTCTGAGCGAGTGGGGAAGGCCGGGGTGAGCGTGCACAGATGATGATGAGAGCAAAGCTGTTCAGTGAAAATCGTTTTCTGACATTTTTTTTTCTCATTTACTTCTCCTCACACTCCCGCTCCTCCAGACAGAGAGTCGGCTGTTCAGAGAAGCCACGTACATCAACAAGTCCCTGTCGTTCCTAGAGCAGGCCATCCTGGCTCTGGCCGACCGCCGCAGAGACCACATTCCCTTCAGACAGTCCAAACTCACATATGTCCTCAAAGACTCCTTGGGTGAGACGAGTGCAGGTTCAGCTCTATGCAGCAGTCTGTTTCTCTGTGTGCTGACCCTTCCTATTTGTTTCCTCAGGGGGGAACTGCAACACCGTGCTGGTGGCCAACATTTACGGAGAGGCCAGACACATCGACGAGACCGTGAGGACGGGATTGTTAAATATTCACCCAGTATTCCCTCATTTCACCTCCTGACCGTCGTTTCTATTCTTCTGTGCAGATTTCTACTTTGCGTTTTGCCAGTAGAATGAAAAACGTTGAGACTGAACCCACCATTAATGAAAACATAAATCCAGCTGTGAGTTTGTTCAACACATGTCCACGTGCACTTTATTGTATACGAGTTAAAAGACCTGAAGTCATTCATCTCCCTGTCGTGGTCAGCTCCAGATAAAGAAGCTTGAGAAGGAGGTGCAGGACCTGAAGGAGGAGCTGTCCATCCTTAATACTCTGGTGAGCGGAGACGACACATGTCTCATGATATCGGTTATTTGTTCTGTCCCTGGTTTCACTGTGAACACGACCAGAAATGGCCTCCTCCCTCCACCAGGCCATGAGGCCGGGTATCCAGTACGATACGCTGTCTGAGGCCGAGTTGGCCGACATCAGCAGCCAAGTTCAGAGCTACCTCAACGGACAGCTGCAGGAAATCAATGTAAAAACATTAACAACTTCAATATTTTCACTTTGATTCCAGCCGTCTCACAACTCTTTCTGTCTCTGACTACAGGTCATCAGTATCAAGCAGGTCCATGGAGTATTTGCTGAGTTGAAACTGGCTGTGCAGTGAGTATTACTGAGTGTTATTGAAATCTTTGATTTGTCCTGGACGAGTTGACCAAACGTTTGTCTGTGAGCAGGAAACAGGAGCTGAAGGCTCAGATATGCATGAGCTGCAGCGCCATGAAAAAAGACCAAGGGCCCTCGGATGTCAAGGTCCGTCAGCGCAGGACAAATCGATCGGTGAGCGACTCGCTGTGACTGAGCTCTGACTGGACGCTGCTTTTCTTTGTAGGACACTGACGCCAGACGCATCAGTGAGGACGGGATGACCAACGCCAGCAGGACTCCGCGTGCAAGTCGGGCCACGTCCAGAAGTAGGAAGTCCAGAGACAAACACGGGTCAGACTGAAGTCCAGTTAGTTTAGGCGTGGGTCTCTGTTGACCTGATAGGATCGATGTTTAATCAACACGTTGGTGATGAGTTTTTTTCTTATTCAACCACAGCATGCAGGCAGACAGTCCATCATCCAGGAAGCGTTGCGATAGTTCCGCCAAGACAGAACCGGAGAGAATTGACCGTTCCGTCCAGACGTCGGAGAGAGAACTGGAATCACAGGAACCAGACGCTGACAACCTGGACACGCACAAATCAAAGCCTCCTGATGTTTTGGCTGCAGAGTAAGTGGACGTAGTCATTTCTGTCAGCGCAGATATCGATCGCCGACTCTGTCACTCTAAAGATTTCCGTCTGTGTCCAGGTCTGCTCATAAAGCAGAAGCCTTTGAGACATTTAAGGAGGCACAAGGCAGCCAGATCGACAGCATCCTGAAGAACAACAAAGCCGTGCTGCAGCAGCGCCTCAGTCTCCTCCACCAGCTCACAGAGAAGGTCAGCTCCATCAAGACAGAGATTGAGGTGGTGATGGTCACCATACAGCAACGCAGGGGGTGTCCAGGTGTTTGTCACGTTGCTCTGAAAGAAAACGGAACATTTCTGGCAGAAGCATCGAAGGTGAATCTATTTTTGAATGTGTGTTTGTAAGATGATGCTGAGGAGTCCGAAGAAGCTTTGCTGCTGCAGCTCAGCGAGCTGAAGACGGTGTACCAGCACCGGCTCAAGGCGCTGGTCGACATCAGGGAGGAGGTGAAGTACTGCGAACACCTGGTGAACCAGTGCCGGGTTCGCCTCACCTCCGGTCAGTTCTCAGGTCCTCTGCACGGGAACAGTTTTGAAAAGACTGCCGAGATAATCAAATATCAAATCATGAATTCTCCATGTGCATCACAGAGTTTGACACCTGGTATGAGAAGACGTATCTGTTGCGTAAAGACGAGCTGGATTTACCTATGAGGAACCTCGAATTGGTGAGTCTGGTTTCCAGCATATTTAATTGGTGTAGTTGCTACTTAAAAACAACAGGATATTGAAACTATTCTTCCCTCACTTCCAGACTGATGATCAGGAGCAGCAGCCCAGCGCTCAGTCCTTCTACGAGGCTCGCCAGCGGATGCAGAAAAAGGTTTGTGCATTTCTCGTTTTTATTTTTTCCCCCTTTTATTTTGAAATGCATCAGGTTTTGTAACTGACAGTAAACTGGTTTCCCCCCGGCAGAGAGTCACCAGGTCTGCAGGGTTCAGTGACAGCAGGCTCTTTTCAACTCAATCTGCTACTAGAGGGAACGTCATGTAAAAAATAAAATTAACGTGAATTAACGACGAGGTGTGTGGATGAGAGCCACTGCTGAGCTGCAGCAGTAAATAAACCCAAGTTTATATATATATATTTACTGACCCTGAGAAATAATTTCCTTCCATACGGACGTCATTTGGCCAGTTGTTTCCCCACAGACCAATCACAAATTCATCTCTGGGGAAACACACCAAACATGAAACAAACAAACAGATACCGCACCACAAATCAGCTTCTTAAATGAAAAGTAAAATTTATTATTCCTGAACGACAAAATAGACTTCTTTGGTTGTACAAATTCACTAGTTACAGTCTTGTATGAGCTCTAACCCTCGACCCCAGGACGTCTGACCCGACCCCTCCAAACTATTTGCAAGAAAAAGCCCCCAAACAGAACTCAAGACAAAAGAATGAATAAACTTGAAACACTGCATTAATAATGTAGTGAAACCCCCCCGAAAAAACAAGATGCATCTACTGTAAGTTTAAAAAAAAAAGAGAGCGAGCGAGAGATCAGCAAATGTTATCAAACAAACTGAATTTCAGTCAGTGAGAGCAACACGGAAAGCTAGAATTAGAAGACCCTACATTAAATAAACACAAATGCTACAATGTGGTGATTCTGCAAAAATACCCGTCAGATTCCTAAACCGACAGAACGTCAAGCGGTGAGCTGAATGTCATCAACATCTCCAGAGGAGCTCCTCATGGTCTCTGCCTCTCCCCGCCAACGAGTCAATATACACGCAGAGAGCGTCCAAACACCGAGCCCGCCCAAACCGGCTCAGCTTCAAACCCAAAGTTTGCTCTTTCCTTTCAGTATTTGTACATTATTCACACGACAATACATGATTTTTTTTCTCAGTGGCATCAGATTTAAATTAACCATAGACAGGAAAAAAACAAACATCTGCTACCTTCACGTCACTCTGGAACAGCTCCAGATAAACCGAGATAGAAATGAATGATTCACATTGATTACAAACAACAGAGGTGAGGGTAAGGCAGGGGGAGTACCGATCATGAGGAAATGATGCATGTTCCAAACATTCTCTTAAGTTGGTGGCCTTATTCTTTCCAAGGGGGGGAATGTAAACACAGAATAAACAGCTAAACGAGCTTTGTCAAGCCGTAGATATGCTCCAATCAGAGTTAGTGATAAAGTGATGAGCGTTGGATTAACCTCGATATCCTCCTGAAGCCAAAATGACTGGATGTGTTAAAACAGTGTAAAATAAAAGGCCTTCAATTTGACTAAAACAATAAATTAGTAAAGATATGTTCTTCTTAAAAAGCTGATCAGTGGCAGTGCAAAAACAACTCATCTGTTTTTTAAAAAGCTAGCGAGCGTGAAGGTAGCAGGATGTTCCCTCAGGTAATATGTACACCCCCCCCCCCGACGTTTTACAATCTAGTCACTGAAATTCTAAAAATATCATTAGTACAGCTATGACCCACTTCTTTTCTCTTCCAGTATGTTTTTTTTTTTTTTTTTAAACAATCAACGGAGCGAGACGAATAAAAAACAAAGTATTTCGGTCACCTCTCGTTAAAATACATCTACGAGGCTGAGCGTGGATAAAAATAAAAACAGAATGTCTGTAAGTAGCGATCCTAGCTAACCACACAAAGCTCTCTCATGGACCGTCGAGCAACTCGCCAACTCACCCAGACTGTAAAGGCAAGACTGGCACGCAGGATATAAGTGAGTGTGTACGTGTGGCAACTATCAAGCTCTGGTCTCTGCAGTGGTTATATATGTGAGAGGAACTCTCGCTCTACTGACGTGTGTAGTGTTGAGTGACTCTGCGGCCCCGTGAGTCGCCAGTGTAAATGTGTGTGCGTGTTCGGGTTCTTCTCTCGGTGTGTGTGATTGTGGGAGGTGGGGGGGTTACGTGGGCACGGCGGTTTCCAGGCTGCGGCGACCCTGCCTCAGTTTGCGCTTGTTGCTGTACAAGGCCATCTCCTCCAGGGCTGAGGTGGCGGGCAGCGGGGGGGCGACCTCTGCCTCTGGGTTTGCACTGGGGCCTGGAACCAAACAGACAACAAGGATGAGTCACTTTGCTTTTTGTTTGATAGTCAAATCCCATCACCAGCAGAACAAAAAAAAAAAGCTCTTTAAAGTGGGCGGGTCCTTTCAACCTGCTGGAGACACTCACACCAGCAGCTGCAAAAAAAAGCAGGAGCAGAAAACTGAAGCAGTAGCGACTTTAAACCTGCCACCGCCCCGGTGCTTTTGAAACAGTGAAGCTACGTCAGGAACCGCTGAGCGTCAGTGTCCTACATCATGTACTGTCCTGAGAGAATTAGCGTAGAAGGAAGAATGATTTCTGCTTTACAGTGATCAGTTTCGTTGTGACGAGCTCCTCGTGATCCCTCCAAACAAACTCATGCTCACTCCGGATCAGAGTTAGTTTAGATCTGGTGCCTGTCTCTTCAGATCAGAGCAGGGGAACCTGACCCAGTTTGCCACACAAGCGTGTTAGAGCTAAAACCACAAACTAACGCATGCACACAGAATCCTACCAATAGGAGCTGTTTATCCCAGGTAGTCACCTGAATCGAGGGGGACAGAAGATTGTGAGGAAATACAATCCACTGAGTGTCCACACACACACACACACACCGAGGCGCTCTGGTTCTCACCTGGGTTGCTGGAGCCGTCGTCAATAAACTGCAGCTCTGTGTCAGGAGACTGGAAGAGAAGACAAGACAGTGAGTGGCAGAGCAGCGGGGGGGGGGGTACACCTGTATCCTTGGGGAAACCTTCACCATGTGAGTAGTGGAGCTGGAGAGGGGTAATCTCCTCTACTCCCCCCAGGAGAGACTGGCATGTTAGAGCAGAGGGAGGTTTAGTTAGGCCGTCACTTTCCAGTGTGGTGGTGGTGGGGCACATCCACAAAGAAACAGATGAAGAACAGATGCTCCACCCCCGCCTTCGCTTTTACATCTGACAAACCTTCAGCACAAACCTACACCAAACTACTGGAAGTGCAGGAGGACACCCTAACGCAGAAGCTGGAGCATGGGAGCGATAATCCACGATGGATGTGTTCTTTACATGCGTGGAGCAAGCTGACAGAAGTTAATGTGACAGCGGATGAGATGCAGAGTTTGATGCAGATTTCGTCCTGGAACCAAGAGTGGTTAGTGGGAACAAAGATGGTGTGTCTGCTGAGGGATGGGTGGATGGATGGCTGTGGGTGGGGGGGTGCGTCTCTTCATTGTGTCAGTGAGTTAGTGAGTGAGCCACGCCACTGTTACAGTGCAGAGCAGGAAGTGTTGATCAATCACCGAGCCACAGTCGAGACTGCGTTTACTGTACTGATGCCTCAGGGAAACTAGAGAGGGGGGAGGAGAGGGGCAGCTGGGAAAGCCACAGGGAGGAGGGACCAGACCCCAGAGGATCTCAGCATGCAGCCAATACCTGGATGTCGTATACGGGTTTGGAAGAAGGAATGGCGGCAAACTGTCGGTAGTCAAACTTCTTTGACGACAGGGACTAGAAGGATAGTAAACAGGGATGAGCAGAGGATGAAGGAGAGAGAGAAGAGAGGATGGAGGGGAAGAGGAGAAATGTTGCAGAGGGAGGATATCAAAAATAGAAGAAGAGGGAGAGGAGGGAAAAAGAGGTAGGAGGCAGAGAGGCTCATGGGTGATTCAGACAGCCGGCTGTGGCGTATGATGGGAGGAGAGCGGTGTGTTCTCAGCGCTGATTGGCCAGAGTGACGATGAGCATGACGATGAATTAATGTGTTTGGAAGCAAATCTAGTTTTACCTTTTCCAGCTTGTAAACAAAGAACCTAAAAGCTCCTCAGAATAAACTGCAAAATCAGCCATTTGTTCAAAAATCGGATGATTCAAGCTCTCGGTGTCTTCACGGAGGAAACCGGAAACACACTGGCACAAAAAAAAAAACTAGGGAACACAAACTCGAAACCAGGAAAGTTTTGAAGTGAATTCTTACCAGTCTGCCTGGTGAAGTTACTCCACAGGGACTGAGCTCTGTCAGAGAAAAACAAAGAAGGATTAGGCTCCGGGATGCATTCAAATAATGTTTTAAAAGTGAAATAATTTCTGTCCAGATGCGTGGACAGACAGTGTTTGGACAATAGTCGTCTCAGTGGATTTGTGAGCTCTAAAATCTACTCCACTGATTATCAAACATAAGAAACCTAAATCTGTAAACTCTCGTCATGCAGAGAGCAGCGTCTTACCTTCCATCGGTGTAGGAGAAGGTGTGGGAGCAGGCGACGGCGACTCCGTCAGCTGGTCTAATGTCCCACGTTTCTTTCCGTCCCGAGACTTTGCGATGACCATCTGAGCCTTCAGTGCATCCTGCTCCAGAGACTTCATTCTGCAAGAGACACAATCATTATCAGACAGAGGACAGTAACTTAAAAAAGTAAATTAAAGCTGGAAATGATTCAAACAGGCACACACCACTGAGGTGGGTGCAGCACCAGTCACTAATTCTGGGTTCTCCTTGTCCTGGTTTGCTTGAATTTCATTGCGCAGTAAAAACACTGGAGCATTCCAGGAAAAGGATGACCTACAGCGAGTAGGTTTTACCCTGAACTCACAAGTAGCTTGCAAACTCACTGCTGGCTGTGTGTTAGTACAAATCACAGAATGAAAACTCAAGAGAACAGCAAGGCACAGATGAGAATGAAGAGAGGGCTGCAGAGAGGGAGACGAGACACAGGGCAGAGAGGGAGGAGTCAGAGGGAGCTAGAGATGGAAACAGCAAAGACGTGCAGAAGCAAGACAGCACTAGAAAGGCAGTGAAGCACTGTCACAGTGTCGTCTCTGCGAGTGCTTGCTTGGACCTTTCCAAAATCGGCCTCTAGCAAAAATACCAGCGGCAAAGCACCCCAGCACACCCCCATGATGCCGTGCGTCTGGCCCTGGTGGCCTGAGCCGTGGAGCAGACCTGAGCTGGGAGGCTGCAGAGGAGGAGGTAGAGGTGGGGGGCTGAGGGGCCGCGGCCGAGCCCTGAGACGCCCTCACCCGAGCCTGGTAGAGCCTCTTAGCCAGGTCCTGCTCATACTGCCTAACATCCTCCTCTAGACCACAGGGCCTGTGCCCACGAGGCCCAAGAAAGGGGGAGGAAGAGGGGGACAGAGAGGAGGAGGAGTCAGAGGGAGAGAGGAATGAAGAACACCAGGGTGAAGGAGGGAGATGAAGAGGAGGAAACAAGGAGAGCGGAAGAAAAGGCACAAAGACAGAAAAAGAGAAGAAAACCAAAGGGCGGAAGATAAAACACTCAGACAATAAAGAGAAGCAGAAATAATAAATAGGCTTTTTCCTTTTTAGACTTCAAATAATAAGAGGAGACGGAGCTAAGAGAGAGAATGCTGCTGCCACATAAGACCTCCAGATATGAAAAGACCCTTTTTTACAACCAGTGCTGACAATGCAAGGTGAGGACAGAAAGAAAAAAAGTAAAAAAAAGGTTTAATGCACTGGATTGTCTGGACTCCCCGTGTGTAAATGTGTTCTTTTACCGTGCTGCTCTCCACATGGCTCGCTTCTCAGCCTCCAGAGCTCGTTTCTCTGCTGGGGACAGGTCCTTGTCCAGGGCCACGGCCAGCTCGGGGCTCTGCATACGGAGTCTCTCTTGATGTCGGCGCTCTGCTTTGGCTGTGCGGATGGGAGCCGCCGACTCCCCTGGATACACTGGGATCAGACTGCAGAGCCAGAGGAGGAGGTTCAGTCACCAACACGAACGCGGACTAAATCTAAAAGATGTGATGCTGGGTGTTGTCATTACCCAGTCATGGAGTTGGGCCTCTGTTCCAGCCTGAAGCTGTCCTCCAGTGAATTCCTCTGACAGTCTCCTCTTCCATCAACAGAGGAGGGTCTGCACACAAGAGGCGCCATTAGCTGAAGAAGTGAGAGAGACACTGTGTGCAGAAAGGCAGCACGCTGATTTTTACCCTGAGCTGCCACAGTAGCTCGGTGGTGTGACGTTGTAGCTCGGAGGCGTGCAGAGCTGAGATGGGCTGGACACTGGCTCCACTTTATACTCGACACCATCCAGCAACACTTTGCCTGTGGCCTTCATCTGAGCCACCTGCTGAGCCAGGTCCTCCTCCTCATCCTCTTCATCTTCGTCCAGAAGGTACTCCTGCGCGCGCTGCTCAAACTTCCTCGCTGGAGTGGGACGAGCAGACAGTTTGTTAAATGTCACAGGGTCAGATGTAGAGCAAGGGATGAGGAAGAAGATGAAGAACATACCTTCTTCCTCCCTCATTTTCTTGAGGTCATCCTCTCCAACAAGAGAGACTCGAGTTTTGGGTTTTTCAGGAGTCTGCTGCTTCACGTCGATCTCAAAATACTTCTGCCTGTCCCTGAAAGAGCGCTGCTCTGGGCTGTCCTTGCCGCTCGGGGAAGGACTCTGCAGGGCAACAGGAAAGATAAAGGTTAGAGCATCTGAGGGATTTACAAATGAGAGGAGGAAGCAAGTTAAAGGAAAATGTTGAGTTTTTTTGCTGTTTCATTGCGGCAGAGCCATTTGCCAAAAGAGCAAAGACCAGAGATGCAAAAGGGAAAAAGTATTTTGATCCAAGGAGAGAGAGAAATGAATGAATATGAATAAGAACCCAGCACCATGGCGCCGATTCAAGCTGAATTATCCGGCAACCCCACTATTGACAGAAGTAGCATGGCTGCCTCACACCACCACCGGTCAAGCCAAGCACACCACAGCCCAGAGGCGGTGGGTACCTGCAGGTCGGCTGAGGGCCTGGAGACACGAGGCACTGCTGCCAGGTTCATATATTCCTGCCGGGGGGAGACCTTGCCGGTCAGACCCTTCCCCGCTCCCTCCTGACCATCTATGTCATCATCAAACACCTCGTTGTGCAACTCAGGCTGAAAAAGCCACAAAGGTGGACCACTGAATTATTCTTAGATTGTGGACTCCAGCTGGATAAACCTGGCCTCTTAAAAAACGTTCAGACATGTAATGTTCATTCCAACAGTGGTAAAATCTGTCACAGAGAGCTGAACGTCCTGTGGCAGCTTTTCGATATGTTTCCTCACCTCTGGAGAAACTTGCTTTGGATGAAAGTTGTTCCTCACACCGTACAGCTCCTGGAGGAGAGAGGAGCAGGAGAGGTGTTAGCAATGTGATAAGCGATGACCTCAGGACACGACAGTAGAGAGCAGGCGGTCTCATTAACAGCTGGGATTCAGCAGGTATAAAAAAAAAGAGAGGGCTGGGTATTAGTGACGAGTCACACACGGATGGACGAATGAGTCAGCACCAGTATGACAGATGATGGCACTGGAGTACAACAACGCACGATGGAGGCATTCCACACGTCACAGCACGTCACAGGACCCCCGACATGGACAGCCTGGTCCGGTCAGGAAGGGGGCGGGGTGAGATCAACCAATCACCAGAGCATGCTTGTGTCTTGACCCGGGCGAGTCCGGGCAGCTCGGCCTACCTGCGGCGGCTCCAGCACTGCCAGTGAGCGAGGCACGGCGGCAAACGCCTTGTATGCCTGCTTGACATTCATGGGGAACTCATCGGGCGAGGTGGGGGAGGGGGCACGAGGCTGCAGGAGGAGAGGGTAGACGATGAAAAAAACCAGCAAGTTGAAGAAGACTGTGGAGGAGAAAGGTGAACAGCATGGCAGCTGGTTTCATGAGAGAGGAGGGAGTATGTCAGAGAGAGACAGACAGTAGGGCTCGGAAACCTCAACGCCATCTCGGATTTTTCTGTGCGAGCTCCTTCGTCAAACGATCTGGACGATGTGAGGTGACATCATAGGTTTGTCAGTGTTTACCAATTGAGTTAAGCTGCTGCCAAGAGAAGGAACGAACATTTCAGAGAGATGGGCTCAGAGTCAGGTTGGACCCCGGTGTAGCTCAAACACAGGTGACCTCTAGGTGTGCCAGAAGGTCACAGATGGCAGCAGTGACTTCTCACACAAGCTTTCCTTTCTTTGGTTCTCGACTCATTTTAAATCATTCTCGTGCCATGAACATCTGTATTTACTGTTCTGTCCTTGGACACAATTAAAGTGAACTGTGCTATCACAGGATATGGCACAGAGCTGACAGAGGTGATGGAGCAGCCCTATGTGGTGGTGAGGGGTCTTACAGAGGTCTGGGAGTTGAAGGGGGAGGGGCCATGCTGAAAGGGGTTGGGACTGTGGCCCTCCGGAGTGGCGGGGGAGGAACTGGACCACACGCGGCCGACTGGCTGGATGGCACCGGGGCGCGTCTGGAGATGGAGGAAAAATGAATTATGTTTTAGAAACAAGGGTCAGAGAAGCCAAACTTCAGGATGAAGGACAAGTAAAAAATGACTCGAGTCAATGAAAGATATAAGATAAGTGATAGGCAGTGTTAGAAGCTCCAATGATGCATTCACTGCATGAAATGTAATCAGTGATAAATATTTCCTGGAAAGTATATATTCGTAAACCAGTGACATCAATCCAACTGCTGTAATTTTCTCAGTGGCTCCACAAACACTCACTGATGATGGGCTGCTGTCCTTGGCAGCGGGGGTGGAGGTGCAATGAATGTTTGCCTGCAAAAAAAATAAATGAATAAATAAAATAATGAAGAATGAATTTACAAAAAAAAAAAGAACAGACCATCACTTCCAACAGCAATCTCTAACCTACTGCAGGTTTTAAGACTTTTTAAGACAAGAATGTTCTCATGGATTTGGAAACTAATATTAATAACAATAATCATTATTATAATAATGTTTACATGATGCAACTAAGGTCAGAACACTTAATTTATTTAGATGTAGATAGATAATAAGAAAATGCAGTTTAGACTATTGTTTTAATCTGGTGATTATCAGAATGTTTGTGTCCATTAAAGACCAAAAACACACATTACAAACTAAACTTGCATGCTGCAACAACATTTCTCTTTCAAAGACAAATTTTATAGCACAGAATAAATATTAAATAGGTTTAGTTAAGGCTTAATTATGGTATAAAATTTAAGACGAGGATGTTTTTGTCATTACAGTTTTCTAAAAATTCTCCATTTTCTTTTTTTAAGAGAATAAATACTGTCGGAACTACACTGTAAATTGAGATAATTATATAAAATTAATTGAAAATTGCTGTGTCACAGCTGGTCAATGAAAGATAGAGAGGAGAAATGTTGCTTCTCCAGTGTAGCTGCAGCACATCCAGTCTGCATGAGGCAAAGCATCAGTCGTCAGCTGCTCACAGAGAAGCAGTCACATGCTTTTCAGATTGTCAGACACGATAGCTGAACTTTTACAAAGAGATGCAGAGCAGCTGACGCGTGCTAAAAAAGGTAAGAAATCCAGGCCAGAGCAGAGAGGGCCACACGGCCCACTTACGAAGCGGGTCTCCCTGCCTGTCAGGGAGCTGTTGGAAGAGTGGTGGCTGGGCTACATGTGTGAGGAGAGGTCAGAGGGTCAAACGTAAAATAGCTTGTGTCTCGTGTTGGAGGTGACTCATGGACAAGGAGAAAATAAAGAAAGGAGATGATATGAACACATGATTTGTAACAGATGAGCGGTGGGTGCTGAAGCTGCTCACCGGTTGGATGGTGGGGGAGTAGGGTGTCTCCCTGATGGGGCTGTCTGTCCTGGCGAAATCAGAGGAAGGTGCCTGGGCAAGAAAAGACAAAAACACACTTTAACACCTGCTTCGACTTTCACTGAAGGCAGCTGAAAGAAAAGTGAAGAAAAACAGAAAAGCTCAGTTTCACTCAGGCTCAACCCACAACAAGCTCCTGCTTATAAACATGCACTTCACTGTGCGTCTTGCAGGTCACGTTGCTTCATGACTTATGACCCTGCTCACAGCTGCTGGGACTGACATTCCACTCCATCCTGACTCCAAACCGACTATGTGCCCGAATACCTCACGGGGTGCCACAAGTTCTGTGCTCACAGCAAAAACATGCACGCGCTCAGCTCCTTACACCGAGATCAATACACACGAACGTGGAGGCGCTTCCCGAGAGAAGAGGTCGACCCCTGCGACATCATTAGATTTTGAAATTGCATCATAATAATTTGCAGAAACTGCTGCAGCTCAACATCTGAATGATTTTGTTGATTACTTGCTGAGATAAACGTCAATCTTGTGTAACAAGTAAAAGAAGATTTTAGATCAAATCCGCCTAACATTTTAAAACTTGCTATAAAAGGCCTGATCCAGTACAGAGGACACAGCGAGGGGACAAACAGTGCGCAGTAACACTCCATGCTGCCTCCAAACCACACTCAAGCAGCCGGCTTGCCTTGCTGAACAACCATGGCTGCAGTTGGCCATGTTTCCCATAGCCGACAGGAGGGCCTGACAGGATCTGCTCTCCAGGGGGGCGCCCCTTTCCCTTGCGATTGGCCAACAAGAAAGGGTTTTCATTGAAGCAGATAGACTGACAGTCCACCATGCACTCCTCGTCTTCAGGAGCAAATGTTGCCGAGTTTATGGTTGTCGATGAGCCGGCGCTGGAGCTCCCATTGGGGGCGGACTGGGATCCGTTGAGAAAGTCATGCTCTGAGTTTAGACCAGGGCAGGACTCAGGCTCCTTGTGGCTGAGAGGGTTTGTGGGGTGACCTAAGCTGAAGCCCACAGGCTCTAAAGGGGCTCCGTACTGGGCCTGCAGGGGGGCCTCCATGGGAGCAGTCACAGTGGAAGAGGTAGAGAACTGAACAAGAAGTAAAAGGAGGAGGACAGATGCAGTGAAGTGACAAAAGAGAGGACAGAAAAAATTTACTTGCTGGCTATAACTTGTTAAATGAAAGTAAGATACTTTAAGATAAGTTTGTCACTGCTCATCATTCAAGACTGAAGATGCTTCTGGACGCATTACTTCAGGCACTTGAGGCCTCTGCCTTAAATAGCCATATTATCAGAGCAGCGAGACATTTGGGCTCCAGCACAACTTCACTCCTACTGTACTAAGACAGCTGGTGGCACGAGGAGGAGAAATATGCTACGTTTGAATCAGCCGTCAGAAAGAAACATGATACTGGAAGGATATACGGGCATTTTTACAAATGTAGGAGCTAAAAATATAGAAACCTATAAATTAAGCCATAATATTCAACACTGGGATATATTTATAGCCGTGACAGAGACATATCTGGTCATAATCAAAATAGTCACACCATGAAGAACTCGCATTGTGTGTGTGTGTGTGTGTCTACGTGCTGACTATAAGAGTCAGCAGTGTGATGAGGGCCAGTGGGATGGAATGTGAACGAGTGGCCTTTTGGCACCGACACAGACTGTGAGGGACAGCTGGGGTTGTGGTGTGAGAGGAAAGCGAGGCTGCCGGCTCGCCGGGATGCCAACACACTGAGTACGCTCTGCTGGGAAAAGTGCACGTCAGAGAGCCCCAAGCTGAACAACCGATACGGTTATTGTAAGTTTTCATTTAAGTTTCAAATGTCGGCTACAAACAACGTCATTGTCAAAGTATTTTAAAATAACAAAACATTAAAAAGTAGGCCCAAATAGACAGTTATAAAGAGAGTCCTCTGTGTTTAGTTTATTCTTGATACACTGGTTAGAAGGACCACGAGTGCTGGAGCAACAAATCCTGCTCTGATACACGGAGCATGAATGGAGTATGATCGCTGTGCTCGACAATCTAAAAAGGCCAGAGATCAAATAGTTTGAAATCTAAGTGACCTTTCTAAATCATGAAACCTGAATTCTTCATAAAATCAAAGTGGACACAGGCACAGAAAGACAGAGGAGAACCAGGAACAACAAGAAAGGAAATAAAGCCTGTCCGGTAAGCAGCTCTATACTCACTGTAGCGTGGTGACGGGACAGCACTGGACGTCAAACGTACTCCTCCGAGGACTTTGACAACTTCAACTGAAACACTTGTGTGTTTTACGATACCCTCCCTTCTCTGTCGGGAACCCCACCCACTTCTGAGCGAGACGCAGGTTTAAAATATCACAGAGAGCAGGCCGGTTGATAGTGGGCAGCTGTCCCCTTCCCCCATCACGCCACCTCCCTCTTACACACTTAGACCATTTATCAACCGGGACCGTGCCAAGCTTCCTTTGTGCTGTACTTCTTAGTGTAGTCTTCTTTCTGTTCCAGATGACCTTGAGTCCTGGATCCTTGGTCCAAGTTGGTCCACTCTTGGTTTTTCATGCCAACCAACTGACTTGCTATGGTGTATGGGTTTGGCCTTGGACCCTGAGCTTTCCAGTTCATCATGTGGACTTGGGGTTATGCATATGGCCAGAGGTCAACATTCTCGCTCCCGGAGCCGAAATCGGTTGACCATGGGTCACTCAAGAGTTTTCAGGGGAGATAAACATGGACGGACTCCACAAGGAAATCTATTCTGAGCTTTCGGGGCCATTTCATAGGCCACACAAGACCGTCAGAAGATTTACAACCCAGAAGAAACAAAGCTTTTTTGAGAAGCCTCTCGTCAAAAATGTTTAAATCACTGGATCAGAGACACTCACCCTGTTGACCTTCTGCAAACTGGTGGTGGGAAGTGCAGCCAGGGTTTTGTAGTCAAGTTTTAAAGGTCCAGTGCCGATGTTCTACAGTGAAATAAACAGATGCAGAGGTGAGAGGAGGCCTAGGCTAAAGTTTATTATACAGCAACAGGCATCTATCTAATAGAAGTGAAGACGACCTGCTGCAGGGTTAAAGACCCGAAATAATCAGACTAGACTAAATATTCTCAACACCAGGAACGTGTTAGTGTGAAGAGGCCAGTAATAAACTGAAGGATATGGAGATTTTACCTTTATGTCGCCTGCACATCTGTTTTCATATTTCACATTCACACTCTCCAGATAAACTAACCCATGCTGAATAATGCCAGAAGCGGATTGATCGAAAATCCAGTGAACAGAACCCTGGGGCAGCTGATCTGTGGTGTTTGTGGTTCAGGTGCCTTTTTTTTTTTTAAACTTCACAGACAGAGAGTTTGTCTGAGCACCTGCCAGAGAGGAGTGTCTCACCTCAGTCTCCTCTTCTAGCAGGCGAGTTGCCTCCTCACGATCCAAGCGCATTCGCTCCTTCACCAAGACATGAAGTGGAGGAGGAGGAGGAGGAGGAGGAGGAGAGTACAGAGGGAAGACACCCAACCACACAGCCACACAGTGATGCAATGAGGAGGAAAAGAAGGGATGCAGGGGGAGAAAAGTGGAGAGAAATAACAGAAGAGTATGGAGGTGGTATGGAGATGATTGGATGAATTCAAATCACACCAAACACGCCAAAGGTGAAGGAGAGATGAGAGAAAAATGAGGGGAAGAAGGATAGAATCCACACACATTAGAAAGTGATCTATTCATTAGCTATGGGAGCAGAAAAAGCATGCAAGGCGGGACATCGCAGGAATAGTTCTGTCAAACACAATACCCACATAGGGTGCGGAGGAGAAGCTTCATTCGCCCGGTAGCACACAACCCTGAGCTGCACTGCCAGTTTGGCAAAAAGTAAAGCCTAACGCCGTTTTTACATCTCACCTTTCCACAACAGGAACAGATGTCAGTTTCACTCACCACTTTCTCCATCTCTTCACGCTCCCACTGTGACGTTTCTCTCACCATCTCAGACTCCTGGAGAAGAACGAGATAAAAGATCCTTACTGTCCCAATTAATGATCAATAATCACCTGCGATTTAAACCAACAGAACGTCCGTGCGAATCATGTTTTGACAGCGTCCGCTCTGACGGAGGTTGTTACTGCGTGCGTAGGCCCAGAGGAACAACAAAAACTAGTATTCAATAAAACCAACGGGCCCCTGCATTCCTTTAGGATGGGCAGCCTCCCAAACGCTAATCTGGACAAAATAAACAACTGTGCTGGCGCTTTCTGGCTGATCTGGTGGAGACACGGGTATGTGCAGTGTGCGTGGTTGGAGTGCGTCAAACGTGATTCCATTTATTCAGATTCCAACACCAAACTGCTGTGGAAGCAGTATCGGCGAAACTGAATCGCTGAACTAAACATTTGATTCACACGTCGACAGGAAAAGTATTTTGATGATACCAAATTCTACTTGGGTGTCTGGTCTGACCTTCATAACTAAGGATATCCAATCAGTTATGATGAATAAACTATGAGTGTATAAAACGATATTTAATATTTATCGTACCTTCTGCATGATGTCCATTTCCTCCGGGCTCAGATCTCGGTCTATAGAGGAGATGCTTTCCATGCTGTTCTTGCGCACAATTCCTGTTGCAAATGGGTTTGCAATGATGCCAGGAGATGCCTAAAATAAACAATACCTTTAAAAACAGTAATGTCGAGCCCCCTAACTTTAATGCATCATTGGATATTTAAAATCTGAACACGCACTTTTTTTTTAGACATGTTAAATTTCTCACCTCCCCAGCTGCCACTTTGTGTGGGTCGAAACCATCGCACACCAGCATGACCAGAGAGTCTCCCACAGCACGGAGCACCCGCACTGCCTCCGTGTGCGTCATCCCCAGCAGGCTGTGGTTGTTCACCTCGAGGATCCGCATGCCAACCTGCAGTCGGCTGTCTCTTGCTGCTGCTCCACTTGAGCTCACCTGTTTGACAACCAGCGACGAGCGGTTTAACACAGGGACAGCCATTTTTTAAATCGGTGAATGAAGTTGACAGCCACATTTAAACTTCTTAAAGCTTTTACCTTTGAGATGAAGATTCCTTCATCTGTGGGGTCAAAGGGGTTTCCAGCGTGACCCTTGGCCCCTCCACGAATACTGATGCCGAGCTTCTCGCCCGGCTGCTTCTGGATCAGGATTTCCTGCATCCCCGGCGGTGAAGGATCCCTCCGCACCAACATTCGAATCTCCTGCTTGTTGGCCAGCAGGGCTCGCACTGCCTCCTGGTGAGTGGCATGACGCAGGTCGATGGCGTTCACCTCTAATATTCGGTCTCCAACACGAAGTCCGCTTTGACACGCCAGGCCCTGAGGAATCACCTGATGTCGAGGGGAAGGGGGCACGAAGAGTGAGACACCACAGCAGTGGGACTGATTTTAAAAGAACAAGGAAATCTAATACCTTTGAGATGAAAACCCCAGGCTCGTTGATGCCGAATGGATGACTGGCGTGATCGCTACCCCCCACAATGCTCAAGCCAAGGGGGCCACCTGATTTCACCAGGACTACCTCCTGTTAGGACCATAGAAAAGAAAGAAAGAAGATAGACAATGGATGCAGACCGAGTGCAAGAAAGGTAACATAACTAAACATTATGTCACTAAACATTAAATCTACTAAAAACAAAATGAACAACAGAATCATCATTACAATCCATTTTGTAACATCCAGGTTTCTATTTCTAAAAACACAAACCACTCTGTTTTCACTGCGACATGTTTACAGCTATAAAAAAAACTAGCTCAGTAATATCCTTGCATTATTCCCTGTCCGGGAATGATACAGCTGCCATCTAAAGAACACCATTGTTTAAATGAGATCCTCATACCATGCACCATCTTCTCTGGAACTGGACAGCATTGAGGACAAGGCAGGGGCCACATGAACAAACATTAAGGCTGACTTCTTTAATCAGGCTTGCAAAGCATGAACCAATCTTGTCATTTAAAGTCCCTTCTAAGAGTCTCACCTCGATTGGGTACTCGTCTTCCATCCGACCCAGGTGGTTCCCGTGAATCGAGAGGCCTTCTTCCTCCTGGTCTGGAGAATCCGAGGGTTCTGGCGGTGGAGGGGAGTGGGCACGTGCCCGGGACTGACCTGGAGAGCCCCCAGGTGCATTGGGGTCTCGCTCCACCAGGAGAGCGATTGTGGGGGAGGTGCCGGTAAGGAGCGCTACTGCCTGGTCATGCCTGGCCTCTGTCATGTCTACACCATTGATCTGAATTGACAATAAAAGCAACCACGAAAGGTGTCAGCCCACCACAACGCCGTCAGTGACAAGTGGCCACATTTGCTGCTGGCAGGATGAACATTTATATTCTACATCTTTGTAGTCAAAACTGTTTGAGAAATCTGCGTACATCTATCATACTGTGATTTGAATCCACTGAGATTGTGTGAGTGTTATTTAAAGAAGACCCCAACACCTACAGAGCAAGAGGAACAGGCAGAGAAAAGAGGGAGCAGGAGTAACAGTAGGCTGCTGCAGGCGGATTAAGCTGGTAGAGCTTCCCTGAGGAACAGAGGCTAAGAGCAAGCAAAGCTATTTCTACCATGAAATTCCATAAAATCCTTTTATTAATGCTTGTGCTGCTTTAAACAGACCCCACCCCTTCTTGCCTTTGTTTACTTAAATCACAAGTGGAAGTGTCAAAAACGTTTGAGCTTAAGTCAACAAAGGCAAACAGGGAAGTTCTCTATCATCTTTGATTTTAACAAAATATTCATTCATTAGTTTTTTTTTTTATGTCGACATGCACATCATCTTAAAAACTGAACTATGACAAGCAGAGGTCAGCACTGACCCGACAGCACCAGCTCTTACCATCGGGCGGAAATGCTGCTGTGCCTGCTGCCATGGTAACATACATGTCTACCATGTCAGCAGGCCTGCAGGCTGAGACCACCCCAACACCGTCCCCACCACCACGCAGGCAAAGACAGGCACTCAATGCATTAGTGAGCATGCGGAGGAGGAAGGTGAGAGGAAAGGAGGCAGGCCACGAAAGAAGAGAAAGAAAAACTGCCGCAGGAAAGAGGAGCAGTTTTATATTCAGTGGACGTGAGGGACTTTTAAAACCTGTCATCGTTGGCAGATTCACAGTAACAGTGTGAGAGCGACACGATAATGAATAAAAACAGGCATTATCCATTTTGCTGACTAGAAACAGGACAGCGAAGCAAAGACGAGGTTGATCAGCAGAGGAAACACAAAGTTGTTCTACACTATTCAAACAATTAAAACTGAGTTCTTCATTCGTGGACCTTCTCAGCTTCGTTTCAAACGGTGGTACAGTTGTCTCCAGATGGAGAGGTAGGTACGACAGCAGTACTCACAGAGATCACCCGGTCGCCTACGCGCAGCGTGCTGTCTTTGTGTGCCGCTCCGCCCTCTGCAATGCGAGAGATATAGATTCCCTAAAAACAAAACAAAAAACATGTTAACAACTTTGATGGACTTTATTGTGGTGATTAAAAACCATAACTAAAAGGTGTTGGTAGCAGATTTCTAATTCTGTTCTGTTCCAGTTGGTTGGGTGACAGTGTGATGTCCCACATTGAGAACCAGAGACAAAAACATATTTGTACTCTACTCTACTTTTCTAAAATGTAACTACAACATCACACAATTCAAAACAACTGAATACCACCATAGTATTTAATATCATCAAGCAGAGTCCCTGAGGTATATTCACCCCATTGCACACAAATAAAATGCTGCTGAACTTTGGCAACACCAAAACTAAATGTGTAAACAAACGCAGGAGCTAAGTTTACAGCAACATCTCCTCACGTCAACAACTGCAGAGACCCTGCATCTATTTGAAGAAACTTCTGAAAGAGAGGCATGACTTACTGAGATCAGCCTAAATCACACGTTTATGAGTCCTTTCCTCTTTGTGGGCTTCATGAGCTGCACAAGCTGCAATGTGGAATCGCCCTGGCCCAAATATACACCTCACCCTGGCCAGTTACAGTGAACCTATCAGGTGTCAGGGCTGGCTATTCATATCTCTGTCTCCCTGGTGATGGCTGTAAACGCAGGTCCCAAAGGCTGAGACAGTTACGGAAAACACTTGGTGACCCAACTTCAAGATTATATGTGTTATAAATAGGTCAATAGGTTATTTACTGAGTGATAGATTTTGTCATCAGCTTTGAATATTTGTCTTGATGTCATCTTTCCCACATGACCTGAATCTACATGAAAAGTAAAAATAATATATCTAATGTTTGCCTACAAACAGCCTCGCGGTGATGAGTGTGTCAGCATCTCACCGTGTCTCCTGTGCGATACGCCGTGGAGCCTTTCCCCCCTGCGATGCTGAAGCCCAGCCCCTTGTCATTGCGGAACAGGGAGGTGGACAGCCGCTGCCTGGGCCCGCTGAGGCTCGGCTCCATGTTGAAGGCGATGCCGCTGCTGCGCCTCTCTCGTGGGAAGTAGTCGTCCTCGGGCCTCAGCGGCGTGGTGGTGATGGCGTTCTCTGGTTCCACCATACGCTCCCGCAGCACTGACATGGAAACTGATGCTCCAGAGCTGCGGAGAGCTTCCACCGCTGTGTGATGTTCTGCGTCATTGAGGTCGACTCCATTCACCTGTGGCGAGGAACGGAGAGCATTTCCAAACGTGAACAAACATGAACTGAAAAATGTTGCCGTGTTTCTTTGGGTATTTACCTCTAAGAGTTTGTCTCCCACTTTGATCCCTGCTCTGGCTGCAGGTCCCTCTTCAGATACTCTGGAGATAAAGATTCCCTGCAGACACAATTAAATCAAACCTTATTTTATTGTTCCTATTATAGACTTACCAAACATATCCAGATTCCAGGTTAGGGTCTCACCTCGTCATCTCCTTTGTAAGGCGTGGACCCTTTCCCTCCGGCGATGCTGATGCCCAGGCCGCCTGTTTGTCGTTGGATGGTCAGGGTGTGCTGCAAGTTGAGGAGGGGGGAGTCAACACAACTACAAGTGAAATCCAGTTTAACACCCCTTCACTTGGGACAGATTAAGAGGGAGGTAAGCCCACAGTTTTTTTTAAAGTTCCATAATTGTGTCAGTTATTTTGACGTAGACTTTTTTTTTTTTAATTTAATTTGTGGGTGATCTCCCTCTTTCTGCCAGAAGGTGGCGTCAATACTTAAAGGGTCATCCTGTGATCATGCCGTGTGGATGTTGGAATGACTGAGACACTTTGACCTCAGTTCATAAAAGTGGAGGTTTTTGTGCCTTAATTTGAGATTGTGTTGTAGGTTTATTCATAAAATACACTGCAATGTCTTATATAGATATATATTTGTAATTGTGGTCTAAAATGTGAGGTATAACTAAGTTGTAATAAACGTTTTGTGTGAATGCAAGCCATGCAAAAAGGAGGGGGAATAAAGACAGATGAGGTTCAGGTGGAAGGGAAAAGGGAAAGAGGAGTGTGCCGTGTCCTGGATGTGGAGACAGTTCAAACCCCAGCAGGTGTCATAATATGATGAAATCATCCAATAAAATGTTCAACAAAATGCAGTCTTCATACACAATCATATGCAATACTGCAAAAAAAATGCATCGTGATAGATTAAAATGACATTAAATGATATTATCTATTGGGAAGTCAGCTTCTTCTCTCATCTGGAGCTCTTCCTCTGGCAGTTACAGGCTCTTTCTGTTAACCTGTGTATCTAAAAGAGAAATAAAAACCTGGAGGAAACAGGTGATGCGGCCTTGCCTCATCACAGGGTCATAACGTAAGCCCACTCACACCAGGGCAACACAGCGTGGACAGGAGATGAAAGGGGGCGAAGCAGCAGAAGCAGAGGAAAGGCAGGAGAGGTGTAGTGTAGCAGAACTGGATACAGGACTGGGATTTGGCACTGAACTGTGTGGATGCAGTGGACTTATAAACACTTATCAAGTTTCTACAAATGTATATCAGGCCTCAACAAGTTGTTTATTCAGGCCCTACTTCAGCCAGCGTTACTGAATATGCTATTACCGTATTTTCCGGACTATAAACCGCGACTTTTGTCACACGCTTTCAACCCTGCGGCTTATACAATGATGCGGCTAATTTATGCATTTTTTCTACCGGCCGCCAGGGGCGCTCGAGCAGAAAAGGTAAGAGCGAGACAGGTGGAATATATGTGTCGAGGAAGACGCGAGTTTGATGAGAAATCGTTCACCGATGCTGGCCGCACGCGAAGAGCAACGTTTGCACACGTCTGACAGTGTGAAAAAATCCACCATCACCAACGGTTTTCGAGAAGCCGGTCTGCTGCGTGACGGGGCGGACAGCACAAGCTGAAAGAGAGACTGAGGGAGTGTGTGGCCAAGTATATCTGACGCTATTCCAATTGATCCGACACTGACACTGTTACTGCCGCGTCACACGCACTGTTTGGAAAGAAAAGCTAAGGTATATTATTAAAACTTTGAAAACTCTTTCCGTGTACCGTCTTTCTTCGTAAATATCTCATGTTTCAACGTGGGCACATGCGCCTTATGTATGTACAAATGTAAAAAAAAAAAAAAATGTACTTGGTGCGGTTTATAGTCCGGAAATTACGGTAGATGTAATTCTGTTGGACTCACAACATGCTCTCAATATTTACTTTGCACTGTTTATTCAGCAGATAAACAAACAGTTACTCTGTGCTTCGAACCATGCAGAGTGTTGAACCTAAACTTTTCACATATATGAGAAAAAGAGCAGCAGCCCACAAATGATTGAATTGTATGATGAACAATATGTTGGCTCACGTCTGCAGATCCCCGTTTGGGTCCCTGAACTCCTGTTGTGGTGGAAAACAATACTGTAAATCTAAATAAAATATGGTCCTTGGCATCCAGGCTCTGCCACACTGTCACAAATGAGTTATGGTTAGGGGGTCCCTAGTGATTGGCTTGGAATAATAATGGATTTCTGTGGGTATTTTCTCCACCTCTGAGTAAAGGTGGGTGAGAGGGTGGGTGGGTGAGTGAGGGACACAGAGAGACAGAGTGGAAAGAGTAGGTACAGACCTCTTCCTCCTCAATTCGAGCAGGTTCAATCAGCAGATTATTGACTTGATCAAATGACACCCCCTGTTAGGACAGGAACCAGCAAGAGGCATGCGGATTAGTCAGGCCAAAATAAAAATATGCTCACGCGCACACACCAGAAAAACTCTTTCACACACTTTCCATAAACGTCACCAAACACACACACTCACAACACTCCGCTGTCTGTCCACCGCCTCCACCAGGAGAGGCCACCGCCAAGCAGAAGCGATGCGTTTCATTTGCTCCCCAGCCACCAAAAGCAAATACAGGCAGAGATGGAAAGACAAGACCCAAGGAGCTGAGCTACAGTGCAAAACACACAGTGTAGAGAGAGCGGACAAAAGAAGGCAAAAGCTCCCAAACCAGAATAAGCCCAGCCTCCACACCACAAATAGCAGTTTCCTCCAGTAGCAAGTCTTAATTTAGACATAAGGCCTCTTTCTCTGAAAGACTACGAGACATTAAAGAAGATTCAGGCTAAGAAATAACAAAAATCATTCAAAAGTTTGAGTTGGGTAAAATTTTCAAAAGAATCTTACTATTAATAAACTTAAAACATCTCATAATGGATTATAACCACATGACAGAAATAACTCGTTAGATCTCAAATTCCAGCTCTGCCAATACATGTTCTGGTTGGTCTGATTTCATCAACACACACAAACACACACACACACACACACACACTTGATGAGATGACGTTTGATCACAGTGTTAAAATAGGTTTCTACAATTAGCATGATAAATCAACAGAAGCTTCCTGCAAATACTAATGATCCATAAGATTTGTTTTCATAAGCAGCACCTCAGCAGACTTCACTCGCTCCATTCACACCAGCAGACACGCACAAGGTTATAAAAAAGAGCAGCAAAATGTGAAAATGTAACGATTCAAATAAATCAGGAGATGGCTGAACATATGGTGAGAGGTTTAGTATTGAATCAGGCAAGTGTTGTGCAAGAAGGGCTGAACTCAGCCTGCAGCTGCTTGTGCTCATATCTGGAATCTCTGCGGACACAGAACACTTCTAAGTGCTGTTTCTCTGATCTTTCACACACAATTAAGACAAAGGTATTATGTTTACATGGACACCAATAATGGTTCTAATAATAATAATGATAATATAGGAATATGGGTGTCCTTGTAAATCATAGTCCCTGTGTTGCTAATAACATAATGTGGGGGGAAAAAATAATCCCCCCTGATTTACAGCCCAGGAGTAGACATCTTTATTTTCACAGTGACCCTGCATGCCATGCATACTTAAAGGATGCAAGCAGCCCACTCCAAACTGAATGCAACTTGCAAGGTGGTAAGGGCACTCTATGCACACAGAATTAAATGTTTGCATAGAGGCGATGAGCAAGTCAAAACAATATTCAAATCAAAAACTATTCCTACAACATATGATGTGATTTAACCGGTTTGCTGTGTTCTGTCCTTTCTTATATGTTCTTATTTCTATCCAGCGACTCTTAAGTCCTGAGCTGCATCCTGCCAGTGCTGGGATCTCTCCATTACCTTTACTTGACTGGAGTTGACCTGTTGCCGGCTGTCCTCCAGCTCATCCATTCTGTGATGGTGCTGAAGGGTACCGATACTGTGCTCATCCTCCTCATCCTCAGCCGCCTGTGTCGGAGAGTTGAGGCCGTCAGGGCCGTAGCCCTGCAGCAGAGCAGCCACGGCCTCGGGCTTTGGCAACTTGGTGATCTTGAAGTGCTTCTTGTAATGTGGCGTGTCCTTTCTGATCAGCCGCTGCTTCTCTGCAGGAAAAGACGGCCTCTCGTCTTCTTCGTCACTCCTCTCACCATTTTCCCCATCCTCATCGTCATCCTCGTCCCCACCACGGATGATAGGCTCTTCGGCAAAGTGCACGGTGGGCTAAACACACATAGTTTAGAGTTTCAAAACAAAGATGTGCTAATAAAAATATTTTCTGATACCAAGTCTGAGGAAGTTTTGAATTATCACCTCAATGTATTCCACCTCCATCTCATCCAGCTCTTCCTCCTCCTGAGGGGAATGGCCGTCCACCAGGTCCTCCCTCTGAGAGACAGCAGTCATGTTCTGTCTCTCCTCGTGGGAGGTGGCCGATAGTGTGCTGTTGGATACCTGTGAGTCGTGGCTTTGATTGGAGAGGTCGCTGAGCCGTTTCTCCTAGTAAAATGATAACACCAGCTTTAGTTCATAAGAATCAATAATGAATGTTTACTTCAGCAGTCTGTTAGATGATAATATCATCTTATCATGTTAAGGTATGTCTGATGCACCTGTGGGTCAGATGACATATCCTCTCCATCAAGCCTGGTTGTATAAGCCTCATTCCTTCTCTCCTCAATCACCTTCTTCATCACCTTCAGCTCGCTGGGGTGCGGCGTGGCTCTGCGCTGAAGACCCTGCAGAAAAGGCAACAGATTAAAATCCCTACTGTGTCAATAAATGTGGATCATTGTAAAAATATAAAAGAATCCATAATCTTTAGGACTTCATTTATTCTTTAGCTGAAGTGTTGCAACTCAGTGATAATTAGCTTCCTCACTCTGCGCTCTGCTGCAGCCTCATCATCCTCCTCCTCAGCCTTGGTCTCTTCCTGGAACTGAATGACCGACACTCGGTTCAGGTTGCTGTCTGTCCAGCTGTCGTCCACACTGTTCTGTAGCAAGTTTTCTGTGGGGAAAAAACAAGAACATTGCACAGGGATATCAAACTGATGCAAAGCATATGCACATGTCAAACAGCAGCAGCAAAGTGACACTCACCTAGGCTGGGGGAAGGCTGCTGGGGCAGTAGATAGCAGGTCAACACTTTCTCCCCTGTTCGCTCATCGTCCTCTGTCTGGAACTTGAGCATTGGCTGTGACTGGTTCTCTGCGAGCCACATGGCCTTCAGATTGAGGTTTGTCAGGGCGAAAGGCAAGTTTTGTAATCTGTTGAGAGGAGGAAATGAGGTGAGGAGAGCTCTGCGGGGTGCTGATAATCGTCCATTTTGATAAAGGTCTTCAACTGAAGGATTTAAGCTCAGAGGGGAAAGTCTGCTCTGCATTACTGACAGCTCAAGGTGTTCGCTGAAGTTACCTGTTTCCAGCCACATCCAGCACATGCAGCTCAGTAGCATCTGCAAGCTCAGCAGGCAGTTTGCCGAGGCGGTTGTCTCTCAGTGAGAGGACGTTGAGGCTGGCACAACCGCCCAGCTCTTTGGGCACGCTGCCCAAACGGTTGCGGTCTACATTCAGGTTGGTCAGCTTCTTCAGTTTTCCCAGAGAGCGAGGAAGTGACTTTAAGTAAGAAAAATTAGTTAATATTGAACCGTAATAGCTGCTAATGGCACTCAGATGTTAATGACTGTGCAGTCGATGGCTGTTTGTATCCTTACTTGTAAAAGGTTCTCCGTCAAGACCAGCTCTGTGAGGTTTTCACACTCTCCTATTGAATCGGTCAGGTGGGTCAGTCTGTTCTGGTCCACCTTCAGTATAGACAGCTGTTTCAAACAACCTAGGAGCAAAGCACGGCCATGTTAAACAAACTGCACCAATGAGACACCAATAGAACCACAACTTTAGGACCATGCAAACATTCACTGAAATTTTTATGAGCAATATTAAAGTTTGAACATGTTCTCTAATATTTTTCCCACTAGAGGGCAGTGCTGTTCTTACATAGAGTAGCTAAACCACCCACAGTGGGAATGCCCCTAGATTAACAATTATATATACTGCATCTAATATATAAGATGAAGTTTTAGTGAAACATATTTAAATAATTCACCTATGCTGTCTGGGACAACCTCCAGCAGGTTCTGTGTGAGCAGCAGATCAGTGAGAGCCAGGAGGCCGTTGATCTCAGAGGGAAGTTCCTCCAGGCGATTCTCTGACACATCCAGACACACCAGTCTCCGGAGGTTCCCCAGCTCCTGCACGCAATAAATACCACTTAGAGTTCGAGACAGAGACACAACTATTACATTCAGAACAGAAACAAGGGGAGGAAGTCTGCTGGTTGGAGTGGTCCACGTGTGTCCTCTAGAGAAGTCTTTGCAACAGGGGACAATAAAAACAAGTTGTATTATCAAATGATACTCACTGGTGGTAATGAGGACAGCTGGTTACGGTCCAGCCACAGCTCCCTAAGGTTGGGGAGGGCACCAAGGGTGTCGGGCTAAGAGATAAGAGAAGGTTGATTATTTTTGGTAATATCTGTGCAGCAAAGTGAAAGCTCTGAACACACATAACATTGAGTGTAAATGTGAACCATTTGAAAACTATTAACTGAGGTTGTAACCTTAGCAAACAGAAATCATGTGCCCCACACGCAGACACAAAATAGATTCCATTTAAATGGATTAATTTGATTTCAGATTATTTTATTTGCTATAAAAGTTATAGCATCTTTCAGAGAGGAATCGTGAAATGTAGTTCTCCTCTTTTTTTACCATCTTATCAATTTTCAAAAATCAAGCACATTGTTTGTCGTCACAGTCGCACTGAGCTGAGGACTCAGAAAATGAGGTCAAATTAAAGTTTAAGTGATAAATAAAATTAAGAAGGCTGTCAGGGAAGCAGTGGCTTATGTCAGACACGAAAGACAGGCAAGGATTCATCATGATGTCAACTGTTTGCTCAGTCTCCGCCCCTGTCGGATCATTAGCATTGTTTACCCTGTTCTATTTAGACAGGTGGGCGTTCCCAGGTTCAACCCAGCGCTCACCCTGGGGTACAGTGCATGCCTCAGGTCTGACAGACCGGCTCGGCTGTGTTATGCAAGGTAAACGTGGCTTGGATCATTACTGTCGTGGGAAAGGTAGGAGGACGTCTGTGACACGGTGTCACTCACTGTGACAGTGCAAATGTAACCTTTCTCTTATTTTAAGACACGACTATATTTATTTTTGGATACGCTTCGGCACAGAATGAATCACCTAGTGTTTATCATGGCATTAAACAGGATGAGTTGCTCACTGACCAAAACTTCAAGTTCATTGCTGCCCAGGTCCAGTTGTTCCAGTTTCACCAGGAAAGAAAGCGACCTGAAAACACACACGCCAAAGTGCTAAGTCAAACAAGCACCCTGTAACAACAATAGCTTTGCACGTGCACGTGAAGCTTGGTGCACGTAGATACTTAAGATGACACTTACGAGGGCAGAGACTTCAGCAGGTTCTCCCTGAGCTCCAACGTCACCAGGTTGGCCAGGCTGCGAGAGGAGGCAAGAGAAATAAGAAAGAGGGGTGGAGGTTGACAGGTGTTGGGAGGGGAGGGGAGAGGAGAGGCAGGGTGGTTAGTCAGATGGCAGGTCTATTTTGTCTGGGGGTGCCTGGCATGGTGAGGGGCTCTTCCATCTGTCTGAACGCAACAGTGGCCCGGAGCCCAGCTGCCTCAGAGCCCACTTGACAGAACAGAATTACACTCCTAGGGAAATCTGCTCAGTTTTCTGATGCATCATGGCTCCATTGGTGTCCGGGATCTTTAGTCGCTATTATTTACGCAGGCGATATTTTCATAGTTATTTAACGCACAGCAACAGAAACCTAATATCCACACATTTTGATAGCTGGAATTAAACAGTGTTACTAATTCAAATAGGCGACAAGTGAGTTGTAATCTAATATTCTACACGATGTAGGTGTGGAGTCGGAAAAAATATGTGATAAAACATATTATACCTTGGGATAACAGGTTTAAAAACTGATATCAAATTCTCTGCAATGAACTATTGTGCACATGTACACATACTTTCCAACGTCGTTGGGCAGCGTCTGCAATGACACATCGTTGAGTGCCAAGTGAGCCAGCGCTCGGAGTTGAGTGAAACCATCTGGCAAACTGAGGAAGAAAGACAGGAGGGGAAATTAGCGGAGAGTGTCTCTTAGGTCTCCGTTGTACAAAGCATGGGATCACTTGACTCACACACACTACAGGCCCTTCAGATAACCCCCTTTATCTCAGTATTCACAAACAAAGCTTTAGTCAGTAGTTCCATTGCTGTTCTACATGCCAACACCAGCTATCAGGGGTCTGACAAAAAAAAAATAAAAAAAATCAATGCTTTCACTACAAGATACTGGTTTCCTGATGAGTTCATTATGACACTTAATTTAATTCACAGCCATGTTTGCAAAGATCATCACACGAGGCATGATCTCCTTCAGGCATTTGTTCTGTACAATGAATAACTCTTGGCCTGGAAACCAGACAAATCAATGAGCTCGTATTTATTCACTCTCACAGATGGTTCTGGCCAGACTCCCATTCAGACCGATTTCCATTTATCCCTCCAGAAACCGGTCGGGCAGTAATCAAAAGGAAGAACTATAGTCTTTTTGCATAGTTTTCTGCTATTCTTTGTTTCATTTTCAGGCCAGTGCTTCTTTTCCTTGTTCAATATGAGCAGACACAACATTTTCTCACAGTGTTGATGAATGGAGCAATGGGTCGTTCCAATCCACTTACCTGGAGAGGGGGTTTCCGCTGAAATCTGCAATCTCTAAGGCCCTGCAAAACTTTATGCTCTCGGGGATCTCAGGAATGTCTGCAGGAGAAAAGAGGAGGTTGGGGGGGGGAGAGACCAGAGTCAGCACCATGAAAACACAGATGAGGAAAGAAAAGGGTCAAATTCTATATAGACGGATCATTTAAAGTTCTTTGTAATCACAACCAGATGGGAAAGCAGAGAACTGAGAGAATGGGAAAAAAACAGGAGAAAGTTGTTCTAGGGAGGATATGTGAAAAGTTGTAAATTACATCTTTATTTGTATCTCAATCAAGGAACAATTTGCCTAAATGACACCTCTATAGTCAAGTCATGAACAAATTACTTTAAAGGATGAAGGGATATAGACGGTGAAGATGAAGTCTTTCCTTCCAAGGGAATATGACCTAATGGTCTGTGCAGGAAAAGCACTTTTACCACTGGACCCTGCAGGTGCTTGTTGAGAAATCCCTACTGAGCCAGTGACACTCATCTGCTCTGGCATGGTCCTGCAGCGGGAGCAGGAGAGCAGACAGGCAGGCAGATGGGAAAGGCCCTCACAGGCCACTGCACAGTGCTCTCACAGCACCTGGTGCAGTGTGGAGCAGAGCAGATGTCTCATATCTAACACAGGCCCTTCCTGCCTCAGTGTGTTTGTGTGCAGCATGCAAGGACAAAGAGAGGGCAACATATTTGTGTGTTTTAGAAAATGAGTAGCAGAATAGAATATGTGCAAGAGTAGCTGGAATGTTCAGTTGTAGATTTAGCACTGTTCTGATTGTCTTCATAGGTGTATATCCAGATTCCCTTTCTCTGCTCTATATGCATTTATTTATGTACCGTTTCTGGAGATGTCCAGTTCCACCAGCTGCATAAAGTTGGCCACCTCAGGTGGTAGCCGATGGATCTCATTGTCACTCAGGCCAAGCTTCCGTAGGTTCAGTAGTCTGAAGAAAGGCTGCAGACACAAATAAAGACAGTTAGTTGAAACAGAAGATTTCTGTATGAAGTTCCAGTTGAAGCATCAGTTCATTTCTCTTGTTGACATCCCAAGACAATGCATATACATTCAAATAAACTTTAACACACAAAACATTCGGTATATTCAGAGAGGGTCCTACTTCAGAGCTGCTTGTTAAAACGTCCCATCATCATATTCCTAAAAACCCCTCGTCGCTGTGGCAAAGCCCACCGAACAAAGCGTCTTTCGATGGGAGAGCTGAGGAGAGTGCTGCGGCTGTGGCCATGCCAAGTGCTTTCACAAGAGCCTGGTTGTTGAACAAGACAGCTTTCAGAAACATTCCTCTGCCAGCAGCGCTGCGTGCTTCTGTGTGTCATCTGTGGTTCAGATTGACAGACAAGACAGGCTAGCAGGGAACAGCAATAGCAACAGGCCAAAACTATGCCGTTATTAGCCCCTCAATCAGACCCTGGTTCTGCCGGCCACAGAGGACCCACTGTCCGTTCGGTGGAACACTGATCAACTTCTCAGACGGTCGGAGGGAAGACATGCTTTTTGGATAGGAATTTGTTTAAACTCGTTATTCTGGGATGCTTTAGGTTCACAGACATCAGCGAGCTCTGGGCCTAAACGTTAATTCAAATTAAACCTCATGCTGCCAGCAACATCCTGCACTGGAAACATCCCTTGTGTACGAGTTGTGTTTGTCTAATGCAAGTTAACACAGGGTCAACAGCACAATGAGAGGCGGAGGACAAGAAGAAACTGGTCTGCTCAGCAGGGCAATAATTGCATTTCAATAAAAGCAGGGGAAAAAGAGCTGACGGTTCCCAAACCTCTTCTTAATTGGGATTTTAATTTCGTTTAGAAACGTGGCACTATTAAGTCAAAACAATGCAGTACCACAAAAACCCATGGGGGGGCAGCAGGGCCAATGGTTCAATGAAGATTAGCCAAAGGACACAGGATAAAATTTCAGTAATGGCAGAACTTTTGGGGGCGAGACTTTGCTTGATGGTAAGAAATTACGGATAAATCTATCTTCAAAACATCCGCCTTTTGGGGCTCTGTGCTGCTCTCTAGTGGATGTATTGCTTAACAAACATGCCAAGAAGGACACCGACGTCTGAGCAAAAACGCTTGAAACTGAAATTTTTGTTGTCGTACGTACAGGAAGAGTAAATGAGCCTTTACGACAACTGTCTACTGACTGCTGCACAAAAATGTAGTAAATCAGATACCGCAACACTTCTTTGGTGTTTATTGTCAGGTTTATAGCTGACAGACATGCAACACACACACACACACACTCTACAGCATATCTGGGAGACAGCTCTACAATTACACTGCCAAGGGAACTGCGGCACTTCAGCGCCACTCAGTTCCTCACTGACAGACACTTCCTGTTCTTAACTGCTCTCTACTTTTGTGTTTGGGACAACAAACAAGCATGTTTTCCCCCCAGAATCTGTCTAGGTTTTGCTGGAACTGAAAACATCTTGTCAGTACTTTCCCAGAATGAGCTCAGTGCTTCACAGTGCAGCCTGATGGAGGAACAAGTGGGAGGGAGAATGAGATGATAAACACAGGAACAGACTGAGCCTGTGAGAGACAAAGAGGGTGTTGGTCCACTGAGTAGCAGGTGACAGGTATCAAATGGCAGGGATAGGAAACAGGAGCGGAGGGCAAACCATGTGATCAGGCCAAGCCCAGATGGAAGCCAGGCTCCAGAGAAGAACAGGTGACATTCAGAAAGAGAGCCTCTCAGACAGGGGCTGCTGGGATATACTCTCAGAATGAGCAGCTTTAACAATTTGTACAATACAATTATACCTCCCTAAAAAGCATGAGAGGGCATTTTACTGCAGACACACAATAGGCAATTCTTCAGTTCAGGCTAAAGCAATCACCCAATAAAAGTGTTGGCATCGGTGCATTCCTCTCCACTTGTGATGTCGTCTAGAGCTCCACTGGCGAGCAGGGAGAGCGACGCAGTAATGCAATCATGCCTGTGAACAAGTCATTACGAACACTCAAAGATGGCCATTCACTCATGAGTGGCCACTCGCTGAAGCTCGCCACTGTTTTTCTGGGAAACAACTATGATGCTGTACGCAGCATGCCAAATAACATGCAGATGTTGTTCATGTGTAATACATCTGTTCTTTGTTTTCGACAGTCAATAACGGCTGTTTACATTAATGAAACTGGTTACCCGGCTGTTTCCTATTGACTGATGTACTTTCAAATTCAACAGGAGACAAAGGTGTTATAGAAACCAACAGGTCAACTGGAATAACAAGTGGGAGCAGTGGGATTTTGTGACCCAGTCTTTACACAAAGAGCAAGAGGGCAAGTTGGTGACTGACTGCACAGGAGTTTGCACTTCCACTTTCTTTTCCATGGATAATGTCAGGTCAGATAAGGTGCAGCACCAGTGTCCAGACTGACATAGAAAAGAAGAAATTGCTGGGTCACCCGGGGGCCATGTTGTGATCAACGTCCAACGAAGCAAATAAAACCTGTGGCTCTGGACCCAGGGGTAAATGCTGTTTGTGTCCATGCCTGCAGACCAGAGCCAGATCTAAGTTTGGTTTTGACAAGTGGAAAACGAGGCTGTTTCCAATACAAATTTGCAAGGGGGATGTTTTTTATGAGGGACATGCAAGAGTTGTTTGGTTAAGGAGGGAGTGAAGCTGTGAACTGGAGGATTCAGTGCAGCAGGGTGGGACAGGAGAGGGTAAATGATAGCCATGACAGCAGAGGGCAGCGTGGGGTCTCACAGCACTTACTGTAAATTTATACCACACCATTCACCAAAGAACCTACTGTAAAAATAATTTCCCTGCGAACTGCTGATAAATCTGCTCAGCAGACATTGTTTGACGAGCTTGTACATTTCTAATTAACACATCTTCATGCCATGTTTCCTCTTACACAGCTTTGAATTCCAGGAGGAAATGGTAGATGAGAAATCACAGTAATGGTGATAATGCCTGGATGATTATCTGCATTCTCCTGCTTAAGTGTGCGTGTGTGTAAACTTGTACTTACTGCAAACGAGTCAAATCAATGAAGAGAGGGCCCTGAGCTGTAGGTCCTAAAGGTCAGCACACAGCCTTACTTTCACTTTGGTTTGGTTGAGGTTGCCAATAACTTCAGCTACAGCGGTGGGACTCAGCATGCGTGTGCCTGGGGCATTGAGCAGCAGGTTAACGTGCATATTTCTGTGTTCATGTGTTTCAGTTGAACTAGGTGTTAATGAGAGTGTTTATGTGCACTGGAAGAGACTGGAAGCAGCACACATAACAAACAAACTTAAATGTGAGTATAACAGGGTTTTTTTTTTTTAAAGGTTTGGGAAGCGTGTTTGTAAACTCTATGTTCTGTATATGAGGAAAGTTTCCCTGTAGGTGCAGTGAGCTGAAGACAGTTGACAGAGGCTGCAGTGTTCCAGTCAAGTGACTCCATTTAGCTTACGGTTTCCCTCCAATCATACCATCAGACAAGAGACGAAGCAGGCTCACACACACACACACACACACGGGTGCCTGTCCACACACACACACACACAACAAATGTGTTTATAACATTCTACATAAATAAATATGGTGAAACGTGTATAATACTCTAATACTCTTTTTCAATTGCCTTTTTTATATTTTTATACTCGTGTGTACCTCACTATGACGCTATGACAACTGAATTTCCTAAATTTTCCTAAATCATAAACCTGAGGCAACATTTATTTTTTTAAAACAAGATACAAATCCATTATAACAGCAGGAGGAAGAGTTTGAATAACTTCTGCAGAGACATTAAAGTGAAAAAAATGGAGCTGAACCAACTTGATCAGGTCTCAGCTCGTCTAGGCATCTAATCCAAGGACCCACTCATCTCAGTTTCATCAACTGAGCTGGCAACATTTACAGCAACATACTATCAATGAATCTCTCTTGTATTCCTTCCTCATTTTTTACGGATTGCACACTTCCTTTCCTCTGTAAGTCCCCTGGAATTCCTATTCACACATTCCGCAGCCTCTTAATCTATTGCCAAATCTGCCCCGTCTCCAGCCTAGTCCTCATGTCCCCACTCTTCCCCAGTGTCCGTTCCCCCCCACAATGCCCACACAAACTGGGGGTGAGGGGCTCAAAGAGCGGGGAAGGGGAGGGCACATGCTTTTGTGCTGGCCTGGACTCTTTCAATGTCCGGGCAAATAAAAAGCAGAGAGGATTTGGTTGACTGAGTAACTTGGTCGGTCACTCGAAGGGTGAGTCCCATTACAGCCCGCTCGTTTCTATAGATAGTAGCAGACATTGTTGTAGTATAAACTCAGTACACGAATGGTCGCAGAGACCAGACAGCTCCAGCCTGAGGTGCATTGAAGAATCAGTCCTCCTCCTCTTAGTAAATCCAATATCTGCTGTGCAGAGTTATTTGAAACTAAAAGCACATGCACCAGCATGACTGCTAGTGCAGTCATTTCAAGGCCAATGCTAATGGAGCAACGTGGGCTGAAGTTGCCGGGCTGCTGGGCCAAAGCACCCCCCTCCCCCGACAGTGCACTGTTTGAAACCCAGAGTTCCCAAAACCTCTACACATGAATGACACCCTAACTGGTCCTCTCCCCCTCCTCTTTCACACTGCTCCACCTCCTCCCTGGGTTCTCTCAATTTTCCTTGGCAGAGGGACAAAGGCCAAGCAGCAGCGCCACACAGGGCTGTCAGTCACAGACTAGCCCCCGCTGCCCCCGGCCCTGCAGCCAGGCCAGGGGATTCCACCATTGTCCAAAAGGGTACCACGGACAAATGAACAGATGAAGACCTGAGAGAGGAAAGTTGGGAAAAGGATAACAAAAGGCAGGGATGACTTAGAAAAGATGGAGCAGGGGAATGAACAGTGCTGAGACCAATAGGAAGCGGTGTGTGAAGGGAGCTGGGAGAAAGGGAGTGACAGTAGACCATTAATGAAGAATGGAGGGTAAACAATGGACTCCCACCGTGCTCTGGACACATGGCTCCACTAATGGGGACAGAGACTTAAACCAGTGACCAACACATTATCTCAACTCACTGCCTCATTCCCTGAGAGATTAACAATTTAATTTATGAAAGAAAACATCAAACAAATCAACAGACTGTCGTTAATGAGGCTTTGTCTGGTGAACTGAGCCTCATGGTGTTGAAGACAATACAACTACTGGACATATAACATAAAAAAATATGTCATAGAAATAGAGTTCCTTATATTTTCCTTAATGTGTCCAACAAGTACTTCCACCACATCACCTACTCACAGCCACAGACCTAAATTCTTCTCCCTCCACCCACAAGCTCCCACACGATCTCCCAGTTCTGCTTGTTTATCAGGTGCTTGCATCTGAGCGATAGAATCAAATCCACAAACATTGCAGCGGGACACAGCGCAGAGTTAAAACAACACAGCTAATTCTATTTACTTAATCAAATATCCCTGTGCTTAATCTATAAGTAAAGTGTGTACATGACTCTGTACGCCCATTTATCTGTGTTTGTGTGCCATTATAAAAAAGCAGGCATTAAGTTTGTGTGTTTAACTTAAGTGGCGGTCTCGACTACGTTAATCGGCTGCAGCCCCTCAGGCTGAGCAGGCCACACAGAGCGATGGGCGTGGTAAAGCCAGTGTGACTGACAGTCTCACAAGGCCCCATCACTTACACCTGTCCTGAAGGCTTTGATCAGTGCAGAGATCAGACCCAGTTATGCCTGAGCCTCCCGCACCAGTGATGTAGTAGCGAAGACGTGCTTCGAAAATAAAACAAGAAAACAAGAGCGAGCCAATAAAAAAATTGAACTATTTAAGTAACCACTGACGATACAAAGCCAATGCTGAGGATGTGTCAGGACAAGTTCTAAGGAATGGATGGATGGGCCCAGGCTGCAGGGTTTGGCCCTAGGCTGTGCACACGTACACTTAATGTGTGTTTACATGATTGTGTGTGTGTGTGAGTGAACTTGTGTATTTTTGCTCGCTGCCTCACAGCGCCAATGCCTTCATAAACAGGGCGACGGGGACGGATGTCACTGAAGAAAACAAGAACAACCCAGAGAACAGCGCACGCCAGCACAGCCTGATGGTGTTTCTGCTGAGCTACTGTTAGGGGAAATGAAGTTCCAAAACCAACATGGTTAATAAACAACCACCGCGACCTTTGCCCTTTGCCTCCTGGGAGATCTTTTGGGTTTTTGTTAAGTTAACAAAACACTGTTTCAGCTAATGCTGCCTGGATTCAGCCAAATGAGCAGGAACAGTGAAATAAGAACAAAGCCTGGATCGCACTCGTCTCTGGTGATGTAGAGACTGTAGAGGGCTAAAGGGGGAGCTAAGAGGATCCTCGACTCAAACATGGCTACAGAAAACCTCCTGTGACACATGAACATGAACTTAATACCTCCTATATGTCCTCTATTTTATCTATGGGATGAGCCAGTCGTCTATATGAATACACGTGTAAGTGTAGTGAATTATATTTATAATAATGGCAGGGAATGTGGCATATAGCACTTGTCCACAACCAAGAATGGTGATTGCTTGGTGCAGTAAAGAGATTTCCAGTCAGCATTTTAAGAATAGACGGGTAATCCCTCTGCCGTTGCCATATTGGTGGGCTAATCACTGCTTTGGATTCTAAAACTGTCACTGTGATAGAAAAGCCTGCACCACCAGCTCTGGGGCAGCCCGACTACAACTTGATTAACACAAAGTCACAGCGAGCGAGAGGAAGAGAGTTAGCACAGACTGCACGTGCAGATTTGCAATCCAAATCAAATTCAAAGCAGCAGCTGAGCTCAAAGCCTTGAACTTAATTGTTTCAAAGCTCTCACACTTGCCCGCAGTTTATATTTATTTATACTTCACATCCATGTGATGATTAGCCCTCTAACATATATAATCAATACCTTGTTATATGAGAAAAAAACAATATATCTAAATTGAAACTTCAAACGGAGCTGAGAACTTTGGGAAAATCTGCAAGAGGGAATGAGCAAACAGCTCTGGGAGGTTTCTGTGGAGATGAACTAAATTGTAATGCCCCCGTCTAACGAGGGTGCGGCATAATCAACACCAGCACTGCCTGGAAATGTAAATGATGACTGGTCCTGCAGGTGGCTGCAAAGTCCCCGAGCAAAACAAAGTGAACACAAAGGCATCAGCCCAAGTTTTGTGAGCACCAATTATTTGTCAGTGCATTAATGGCCAATGAAGTGCACACTGCTCCCATTCAGAGTTTGCTGTTTAGTTAAGCTAATGGCCTGAGATTCTTCAGCCATGTGCTCATCCAGCAGGAATGAAGGAGCACACAGGGCAAATCAGAAACTGTAGAGGAGACCCTCCACCTCAGCCCACACTCTCTGACTTCACCACACGCTTTCTCATTCTCTTTCTGTGTTCCCACAAACATGAGACAAAAGCAGAAGCTCTATTGTTTATAGTCCACAGAGGACGTTTGGCTCTTTCCTGGATGGGCTGGTTCCGGTATGTGCTGCTTGCCTGCCAGCTCTCCGTCTGTCCCACGGTGGAGCCATGCTGCAGGGGATCAACACAGCAACCAGAGCCCCTGGCACTGCATTACCCCGGGGGGGGGGGGTTGTATATACAAGTACTTTTCTGGATAGTTAGCGTAGAGTCAGACGATACTGTAAATAAAATAAATAAAACAAGCTCCATTGGATAGGCTCTGCAGAACACATGGACACATACAGTAAAACAAAGATGGTGCCGAGGAGCTTAATGTTCTTAAAAATGTAACTGACACTCAAGACTATCCAGACTCTGGAAAAGAGGATGTGGTCACCATGTATGATCTTACTCAGTTTCATGGCACGTCAGGATTATCTCTCTTCATGCTGTGTAACCGATCACAGCTCAGTGGCTACAGAATAGTATTAAAGCTCCAGATACTTGAAATATTTTACTACAGGGACGACGTTGAGTATTACAACTTAAAATAACATACTAGTGTATTATTCTAGCAGCCTCACTACAAATGAGTCATTGTGAGCGTCCAGGTTGGGGCCTCCCTCACAGGATCGTGTGCCTCAGTGTCTGTCGTTTTCTTGTAACGGTCTTTGGCATTCTCTCTGTCTTGCGACGGGCAGTTCACACAGGTCTCACTCTCGCATCACATTTCTCTCTCAGGAATGTTCCCAACTGGCACAGAAACAGACAACGAGGGATGCTCCATACACTCTCAAATCTTTACCAGGTATATTTGAGGTTAATGGATAAGAGAATTCAGGGAACTTTAAATTAAAGCTGCTGCATATTTATCTTTATTCGTGGTGGCAATTAAAAGTGACCCTATCAGGTGGCATTAACAGGCAGCCGTGTGGTGCTTAGACATGAGCTGACAAACATCTGTCAGTTCTGCCTGCGCCCAACAAATCTGGATTACACAAGGACTGCTGCTGTTTTAAAATGATTTTTTTAAAAGGGTCAGAGTTAGGGGACATGTTCCTGCTTATAGCACAACTAGGCTAGTTAATTTACTGCATGTAGTGAGTGTTCAACCCATGGGTGGCTTGCATAGAATCACATATTTAGGGCTGCACAAATACTTGTAATGGTTACAACACTAAGTTTGGTGAGTGGTCCTAGGGAGAAGCACAAAGTCACCTCTATGTAGTTCACTGCCCCAGTATCCTTGGCCCTGTGGAAAAATAACTGCTCCACTTTAGCCGTTGCTGTACAGTGTCTCTGCTTTGCTGCTGCGGCTTTTTCAAAGTCCAAGGACAAATCGAGGCTTTGACACCAGCAGACTTGCTCTCTCCCTGCTCCTCTGTAAAATACGTTTCAGTCGCACAGAGGCCACAGTTTGTTTTGTAAGCAGATTTGGAGCAGTAATGGCTCGGCCTTCGTACACAAACGACAGTACATCTGCAGTGACGGGGAAGCCCCGGCACATCTGGTATCTCTCCCTGACAACAGAGTGAATGCACCCCCGCATTAGGCAACCCGCTGGCCCTGGGAGATCCATCACCGTGGAGACCGGCATTTGTTCAATGAAGAAGCCAGGGGAAGCAGAAACCTCCAGAGTGACGCTCGACTGATGATGATAAAATGAAAACTGAGCCTCACTTGATTCAGACAATTTATCTGCTCAGCGACAGAAGAGAAGCCTGTGAACATCTAGCCTGCACAGCCACAAACTACAGAACAATTTCTACGTCAAGACAATACACAAGAAAGGGATGCCGTTACTGTGGATTACAAGCCAAACCCCATTAATATGTCAGCGAGACAGCATAATTAAAGAGTTGTCTGCGAATCCCTCCCACATGACTCGGGAGAGGATCAACACCAGAGACCAAAACACTAGTACTAAGCCCACGAGCGAGCACATGCTGATCTGCAGAGGCCATCTGATGCATGCTCTGCGACATGGGCAACAGCATGGGCCGTTATAAATACACAGGCAGTTAATTGAAAGCATCGTTTCAGCTAAGCACTGTCACAGTATTCCCATTTGTGTTTTAAGACCCAGAAGAGCTCTGTCCGACTTAATTACAACAGTTGAGACTCATAGTTAACACAGAAAGGCTGAAACTAGGTCTGCTCAGCTCAACTGGAGCAAGATCTGTGAATCGTGCACGCCTCAGCGTTGGTCTGCGTGTGGGCTTCACCAACACAAACCTAAAAAGTTCAAGTGTATGGGAGAGTGAGCGAGGGCTGAGTGGAGCTTCACAGAGGGCAGGGCAAACTCCTGGAGATTCCAGGCATGCCTGCATTTCCTCGAATGTCACGTGCTGCAGTGCAAACATGGCCGTGCAGAGTTAATTACACAGAGCACACCAGGCTACTCACTTCTCCGCAAATCTTTCACACTTCAAGAAGAGCTGAGGCAGTCTTTCTAAAAATGCCAAGTTATATAGAGTATTCCAGCTGAAAAAAAAAACAGGCATTTTAAATTAAAGAGTAGAATTGTGCGCCCCTCAGCAAAAAAAATGATTTCCATTTCCTGTGCTGCTGCAGGAGAATAAATATTGTTTTGTGAAGTTTGAACTCTCACACTAGCGTGAGGGAAGTAACGTCTGATCAGAGAATAAGGCAGACAATGAGCTGCATTGTGAATTGCTCCACTTCCTAAACTTTAAATAACTGGCCTTTTCACTGCAGACAATACCCAAACCATCAACACACACTGAATGAGTCATCAGATCCAGCCGTTCTGTTCTGGCGATGTCAACCGAGATAGAAAAAAAGCAGAGACACCGAGACAAGACGTGGCAGAGGAACGAGGTTAACTGCTGAGGAAGTAGCTTCACAAAAGGAAAGTGGGGAGCAGAAGAATCTAAGTATTGAAGCTGCTCTAGAGATGAAAAGAGGAGCTTGGGGGCCTTCTGCCAGACCTGCTGATGTGCACTCTTGCATGCTCATGAATTGCTGTCCAATTCTCTTCCCTACAGAACTGTTAGTGCTTGGTTTGTTGTTCATCGCTGGCATGAGCATGACACATACATGCTTTGTTGTCTGCAAAGAACCCTGCTGTGCTTTCCACTGACCTCTCACATCTATTCTGTCATACACGTAAACATTCACCCCTCAACACACCCAACACCCTCCATTAGACGCCTAGAACTGCTCATGTGTCACGACACACACATTCAGTTATATTGTATTTACGCACAAACCTGTTAGCAAACCATGACCGTGGAAACGTTGTCCCCATCACTGAATAAAGCCAAGAACGAGTGAGCATATCGCTGGTGCTGCCGTTGGGGGTTCCAGCCCTCCTTGGTAAAGAATAGAGGAGTTGACAGAAGGAAAATAAACTTCATGAAACCCTGGTAAATAAGGGAGTCGCAGTGAATTTATTCAGTCAGCAACTGACTGGAAAACAATCTCATGAAGTAGTCTAGAAAGAAAACATGCTTCTATAGTAGTGGCTAATGGCAGGCTAAATCAATAGTCTGATCAATATGGGAAAGAAGTAGACAGCAGTTTAGATAAGTTGTAAATGTTTATTGAGTCAATAATGGCTGCTGATGAGGAAATTCAAAACGCAGAGCTATGCGTCTCTCAATAACTCTATATTATAGTCAGTTCTGGAGCAAAGTGGATGTAGAACTACAAGGGTAAGTGCAACACAATATTTGAACATTCCAGCGCCTCACAGAGGAAACACCACGCTCTCAGTATCCCCAGATATTAAACTTAATTAATATTTTAACAGATAAGTTGCTGGACAAAATGTGCAACGTAGCAGTTCAGAGATAGTCATCCATCCTTGGATGTGCCAGGGAAAACAATCTCCTAAATGGAGCCAAATGTTTCCACTCTGGAGACTTGTGGATGAGAGGCTGTGAGATAGAGAGTATTTAAGTGGTGCAGACACCATCATTGTGGCAGTAAACACTGCAGCAGCCATAACTCTGTAACTGTACTCATGTGTCAGGACTCCGGAGCTCTTAGGGCTTAACATTCCTTCATGGGCTGGTGCCACATCTTGTAGGATTACGGAGGAACAAGGAGATTTACATCATTTATCATAAACACGATCAGTTGTAGGCTTTTAAAAAAAAAGCGATCGTGTTCCAGGAGGGAGGAGAGTGCACAGTGAAGACACATGACATTTTGTTAAAGACCCCTACATGCTACACAAACAAGGTCCCGAGTGGTGGTGGCCTCACAAAACAGGGCATTCCACGGCTCACTTGATTATTCCCACTTCCTGCGCACGGGGACGCTCCCAGCAAAGAGGAATCAACAAGAGACACACGCGTCAACAAATCTGACTGGCCAGACGCTGACTGAGTGCTGAAGCAAACCAACCCAGACTTAGTCATTCTCAATTGGCCACCTGTCGCTAAAGACAATATAAAAACTGACTTGCTGTCCTAGCTGTTGTGTAGGGGGAGAAAATGATGCCTGATGGGTTAAACAAGCTCATCTTATTTGAAATACTACAGCCGGAGGCACGAGAGCTGAAGCAGCAAGCGCTGGGGGTTCGGATGTGAGGGCTATCAGGTTTTACAGTGACAGATAGAGGCCTTCGACGACTGTGTGTGTGGTCAGCAGATAAAGGGTGGTATTTGTTTGTGGTCAGTTTTAATGTCATCCCAGGTGACCTATTCCCCCACAGCCCTCTGACGGATTAGCCTCAAAGGGCCATTTGTGTGACAAAGAGTGAAGATCCCGTAGCTCCTGTATGATCGAAAGGCTCGGAAACCGCATCAACCCCCAAAGAAATGTCAGCGCTGAATTCAACCACTCGTCCGCGGCAGCTTTTCTACTTTTGAGTGTGTTGCTCTCGCACAACCGGTTGAAAATGTGCCAGAGGCAGAGAATGTACTTAAGCAGAATACACATCTGGCACATTAACATGATGAGCAAATACAAAGGGCAATAAAGGGCAGCTACAGCTGATAAGATACAGATAGTAAGTCATTTTCTGAACTGACCAATTGACCACAGACCACAATCTGCATTTACACAAAAAATTAGCTCTTATTAGAACTTAAGCTCCAAATTATTAATTTGTTCCCTTTCTGTATTTTTATCCTGTCAATTTGACTATTGGTAAAAAAAAAAAAACAAAAAAAATAAACATATCCAGATTAAAATAATGCAAAAGAACACAACGCTAATTTATCTGTTAACAAATCATTTGCTGTAATAAGGATCTGACTGTGCCACTCCCTGCATTATGGAAACAGGCAGACCTGTGCCCTTTAGAACTGATGTTTCTAAAAACACTGGTTGCTGAGTGGATGAATTCACACAAAATACACAGCTGGACAAAAAAAAAGACAGAACAAACTTCTTGCCTGTGTGGACTTAACGTCTCCAGCCAACAGATCTCCTATCCTATCACAGCGCTGCAGCACAGCCACAAACTCTCCTTTATCACAAACAGCTGCCACTGCTATCAATTATTCACCAGAGCTTTGCCTCCTTGTTTACCTTTGAGGCTGGTGGCCGAGGCCACAGTGCAGGGGAGAGTGGCGAGACAGCGTCGGGTCCAAATCACTCTGCCACGGCAATGAGGTAAGGAATCATTGCACGCATCACGTGACGGCCCAACCTTGAATGGGAAACGATAATGTGCTGAAAGTAACCAGGACCACACAGGGTGGAGCCAATATTAGAATTATGGGACTGTGAGTTTCCGTGTCCCTCATGGGCTTAGAACTATTGATTAGTTCCTCTATTGAATGATGGACTAATGCTTCCATCTGTTTTATTATCATTTCTAATAGGATTCATGGTTGAACTGTAAAGGGTTTAAAAGGGTTTAATTACAACAACTAGTAGTATATATTTTAACCCCTGACCCCCCAAAAAACGACACTAGCCACCCTGTGCTTGAACCAACCGCTCCCTGACAGAGCTCATTTTGCAGTTTTACTCTGAATCTATATCGTTACACATGGATTGAACTTAAGAGGCAAGGAAGCTGCATTTGCAGGACAATGACACAGCGGAAGAGGTCAGTGCTGTAAAAAAGGAAGCAGGGCAGGACATTAAAAACACTGCGGGTCACTGTCCATGAAGAGTGCACCAGGTCTTCAGCTAAACGTAACAGTAGGTGGGAGATGGCGTGGAGCGAAGGAGAAGCTTCATCTACACCGCTTAGAAACCTCCAGGGAAGCGGCTGTTTGCTCTGTGGCTGTTTCTCAGGCTGCTTCCTTCCCACCTGACACCACATATCATCCCCGACTGCCGTGGTCACGGATGGACGGCCCTAACATCAGAGCCCTTGAGGACCAAGGATCAGTTGAGCTCAGCTCCCAGATCAACTCCTCCAGCGGATGTGCACCCCCCCTCCCCCCTCCCTCTACCCCCCTGATAATCCTTCTCCGGAATAAAACACCCCCCCCACATACACACACACCTCCACAATATAGTCACTCTCTCTAACACACCCACACCTCCCTCTGCCCCTCCCTGTAGATTGAGGGGGGGGGGGGGCAGGATGTGAGGACCAGCTGGTCATCAGCTCAGACAAAGAAACCTGCTGAATGCGCTCTTGCATCAAAAAGAAATTCAGGACTCGTTGTTTCTTCACGGCCTTGACAGCTCTGGATCTCTCACTTTCAGGCACCGGGGCGGGGGGGCGGGGGGGTGGGGGGAACTTCATTACAAAGGTTTTTCAACTCAACTTCTTTTTTTCCCCCCCTCACAGATGTAGTCTGAAAACCTCAAACTATTTCACCGAAGCAGGGAAGAGATGAGCAGAGGGCTGAAAAAGAGCTGAGCTAGAAGAACAACGTGGGTTTTACTGCAGCGAGTTCGGTGGCAGGTGTGATTTATCTGGGGAGACAAAACAAGGGCTCCCGTGTAATTTCACTGGAAACTGAGGGAGGGAAGACACACAGACAGGGGTAGGATACAGTAGGGAGGGTATTAGTCATATATGCAGCAATGCCCAGGCTGCATTTTTCTGACATCGTAATTAGCGAATCTAACAGAGGAAAGGTGGAGCGGCCTTCATTCTCAGATCAGACAATGTTATTTTCTCCTTAAAGCTTAAGATATAACAAACAAAGACACAAAATAAAACATGCCACTATTCAGGCTTGAGTAAACAATAGTGCAACAAACCACATTCAGCATGAGCTGAGTGATGGGGCCTAATTTGAGTCGTACTTGACCCCAAGCTGAACATACACCAGGGACTCCAGAGAAAGGGGCTCAGATTCTTATCAGTGCGTTTATGTTCTCAAAAAGATAATGGCAGAAAAAAAGGCAGCTCCCAGAGGAGGTGTTCAGTGAAATGCACTGGCCTGTACATGGGGGTGGGGGGTGCGTGTCAAAACTGTGGTGCTGAGGGGAGTTTTCACGGCCGGGTGAAGCCCTAATCTGCCCTTTAGCCAGCGATCTGTTAGCACACACACAGAGAGGACACTGGTGACAGCTGAGGATTACAAAAACTGCATCGTCATCCTTTCTATTTATCATGCACATATACTTCCACAGCAGGGCAAAGTATGTAAGCATATCACTTTTCCTATTTGGGAAAAATCCAGACGTCCAATTCCAACGCTGCTCCATAACAAATATAACCTGGAATCAGTTGTCTGGCTCGTATCGTGCTGCTGCAGTTCTGACACTGCAGGAACTGAAGTGTTGAGACGGTGTAACGTATCAACTGCACGTAGTACTTCTGATTAGGTAATAATACCTGGAGCAGCATAAAACCTGTTTCGCAAACGCTGGCAGGGGCACACCCCGTTGGAGGATGTTCCCCTTTTCTTCTCTGGAAAATCCAAAACTAGAACAACTAGATAAAGTTGATTCTGTAACTGGTTTCATCGACAGTCCACGTGGTGACTCCAGGGAAAGGACCCACCATGTGCTTTTAAGCAGGTGCACCTGACCTGCGACCAGTCTGATGAAATGATCATTTGAGTCATGATATACTTAATGTAAGCTTTGTCAGGGGCAGGGCAGGAAGAGCCATGACACTGGATATGAGGGAGGCGATCCCACTGGTGAATGGACTTCTTTGTAACCTGTCATGGGACTGGAGACTGGCTAAAAATTTAATTCCCTGTTCCTCAACATGATCTTTGAAGCGGGGCTAGTTTTCCAACAAGGCAAAAGAGAAGTTCTCATCCCTCCAGCGCTTAAACACAGAACAAGTCACTAAATATTGTCGAACATTAACTCGATCAAACGTAAAAGCTAAATCTATAAGCATCAAACTAACTTTGTTCTCTTTGTTGCTGCTGAAGTGTCATCATCATGGCTCCTTTATGGTTTATCTAGCTGTAAACACACAATACAATGAACTATTTGCAACACAGAAGACCCATCAAGTGCTACCTGGGATTAGTTTTTGGCCAATGAGATAAAAGAGCTGCAGCATTAAGAGCTAAAGATGTGAGGGCATGAGGGGAATTCCTGACCAGCTGCCTCCTCAACAGGTTCTATTCAGTTATTTTCTCCAGATATGTCACAACATTATGCCTCAGATTCATGAAATAAAATAACATGGATACCATATTGCCCAGGAAAGCATGTTATAAAATGTTGTTGATGTGGCGATGGAGACATCATTACCACAAAGAGCATAATCGCAGATTGGTGGGCAGGGCGGTGGGGGTGAGTCACAACAAACTTAAGAAACTGTCAGGATGTCTAAATCGCCATCTGTTCTCCATCTTAAACCCCTTCCAGCACAATCTAGACCCTACCCACCCACAGCAGCGCCACACGTCGGTCTTGTTGGTCATAATCACTTTAAAGAGTTTCCAATCTTGTGCCATTAATTGTCATTGGGAATTTCAATGATTTCAAAATGTTAGAGCACAGAAATTCCCCTGGCTGAAACTAATCCTGTTAAAAGGGCGTGCATGCATTAGACTGCGTCCCCTGGGCCACCCCAAAATCCTGCAAACATTTGTCAGGCTCATTCACGGGTGCACAGGACGAACTGATGAGCAGAAAGGAACCGAGATGTTAGGCTGATTTCTAAGTGAGTCCGCAGACTCATCTGTGACCTGAATGCACACTGACAAGAAAGGAGCACGCAACTGCAAAAGGCGTTCAGACCCTCGCTCGCTGCCCTGCTCATTATGGTAATACCATCATCATACACTCACTGGTTTTGTTGCTGTGTATGTGCCTGACCTCTCACACCGCTCCCCCGCTGACTCCAAAGGACCAGAGAGGGCCCGTATGCTTTCTGTCTGCACGCTATGAATTCACCGCGACCACACGAGACATTCTGTCACCAGGCATTTATGTCTCCTGGGTGAATCCGGCGACACACCAAGAGACGGTGCCGCTTAGTTAGCTGTCTGCACCGAAGCACTAGTGCATATCCTGTCATTTAGGATCGAAGGAACCGTGCTCCAGGTACACTGTGGATGTCTGGCGTGTATGAACTCAGAGGTGGAGACGTCACTGTCTGCAGAGAAGCCTCGTCAGGCAAAGGACACGTTGGTTTTAATGGCATAGACTTCCCTAACCTGAAGACTGGTTAAATATTGATCTACTGTGTGTGTCTGTATGACCTGCTCTGTACGACAACCTACAGCCACATTTGAGTCCAGAGGGTTAGTTATGCTCAAGGACTGATCTTAAACATATTTACTAAACAACCTACAGGAAATGAATTGTTTGAAAGGGTGACACTTCAGGGTCCAGACTTATTTGACTCTAAGATTCAGGCGTTTTTTTTAAGCTGAATACGAGACACATTCGCCAAAACAATGACAATGAGCAGTAGACAATGGTTTCTTGAATTAAATACAGATCTGCTGCCTGAAGATAAACAAAAAAGCTCTGTTGTTTATGAGTCCCAGAGGGTGACAGGCAGCCCTGGGTCACCACTCCAGTCTCTGTTGACCTCCACGTGTTAACAATCTTAATTAGTGAACGTGCCACTTGTCCCTTTCACCGCTGACCCAAAGCCATGAAATGTGAGAGACCAACCATGTTTACTACCGACCACTCTACTTCCACCGGCTGGCTGGTCATAAAAAAAACCTCCTCCACCACAATCACGGCAGAAGTTAAATTCCACTGCTCCGAAGAAAACAGACAGACAGCAGCTCTATTTCCCTTCGAATAAACTCTCTCACCACGCAAAGAGAACTTTTGTCATGTTTTAAATAGTGGGAGTGTGGGTGGGGAGTGCATCGAGGCTCATTCCACGCATGCCTTCCTACACTGCATCCAGTCCAACAGGCCACCGATGCCCTTACTACAGGCAACAACATGGTGTGTGCCCGCCGTTTCTTTCTGGGCTCATGAATGATCAACAACCCAACACACTGAACTGTTTCTCCCTCAAATGTTCTAGGGAATGCTTGTGCATGCATTCTTGCAAAATATGAAAAGTGTTCACAGCTTGCAGAGCTTTTCTCAATCATCACAACTCAAGCTCAGCTCTTTTGAGACCCTGGGTGCTCTCCACAAAACAAATACCTCACTGCAGCCCAGGGGGAAGACACCATCTCCCGAGAAGTGATGTAAAGCACCTGAGCAGGTCACCTCCTGCAGGCTTTTCTGCAGCTTATGTCACCTGGTCTCTGCTGAACACCGAATGTGAATACAACTTTGTGCACGTGTGGTGGTGTGGGGCGGTTTAAGGTTCGAAACCCATAACAGCATGGACCCTGCATACCTTCGGTAGCTCTTTCAGTTGGTTGGCATCGAGCAGGAGCTCCTCCAGGCTGCGACTGTAGCGGAACACCTCATCGGGGACCGTCTGCAAGTTGCAATGCCGCTTGTCCACCGACTCGACGTGGCGGTTGCAGCGCCACAGGGGGATACACTTCAGCATGTCCGGCCGCCGAGGGGGGGATGTGGTCGCCGGTGCTACTGGGATCTCCGCATCGGAGGGGGCGCAGCAGCTGGGGGAAGGTCGCGGGGACAGAGATTAGTGGTTGGGGGCTCACCTCAATGTCAAATCACTTCACGGTGTTCTCATGTACCCTGAGGGGGAAGAGGCCGAAATCCACTTATATAGACGCGAAATTAATCCCTTCGGTCGGATAGCAGTATCCCCAGCTTCAGCCGCTCCGTGTCCCAAGTGTTGTCAGCGGCATCCACCTCCGGAACGACAACCCTCACGCTTAAACCGAGGAGCCCCGGGTGGGCTGGAGCGTTTCCTCACTTCTCCCACTTGTTCTCCCACTGGTTCGCACTGGCGAGGCAGCGTTAGCGCGCTCCTGCTACCGCCACCATCCCCGGGCTGGACCGAAGCTCCTCCGTCGTCGCTAGCTGGAAAACACGCAGTCGAGCCCGCTACACACACCCGCAGCTCCCAGTGTCCCGGTCATGAGTGGCGACGGCTCGATGCTAGCAGAGATACCACAAAACAGCTAACGCGAGTCGGTGGAGATTAGCCCGCGTACGGCTGCGCAGGGACGTCCTCACCGGCTGTGTTGTTAGCAGGCTAGCTCCCGTCAGCTAACATCGGCCGGTGGCTGGATGGACGCCTTTGTGCCGAGCCTCCTCCGGCTAGCGCTCGTATCGCGGAAAGCTAAGAAAAAGCAGTGTCTTCACCCGGTGAGTGCTGGTGAGAACATCCCCGTAAGGACGCGAGGGAAACCCGCCCGGTGGCTTCTCGTCTCGGAGGGACAAAATGCCAGCAAGCGAGAACAGGGGCTTCAGCAACAGCCGCGCTCCGACACCCCCCACCTTGTTGAGTAGAGGCAGGCCGGTTTGGCGTGTGGGGGGCTGGGCGAGAGCTGAGCTGGAGCCCCGCCGCTTTGCGTCCGTGGAGCGCAGGCCACATGCAAGCTATGTGGCGCCATCCAGCGGCGGGTTGTTGTCACTACGCAACCCTGAGTAACTCGATTCTTAAACGTTTTCCTCCATTCACGTGGTGACTTCTGTCACTATGGCGACCTTGAATGAATTGTGCCTTTACAAATATTACCCAATAGCGTCCTCGAGAATTCTAGTGTGTTTGATGACGTTTGCAATTTGTCTTTCTTCATTGATTCCCCCTTACCCTTGACTTGAAGTGTGACATAACATTGAGGTAAGATACTTATTTATTCGTCCCATGATGGGGAAAATTACAGCAGTTATCAGCGAGTAATACGTAACATGCAATAATAAAGTGTAAGGGTAACACTAGTATAAATATATACTGTATATGGAGAATGGATGAGCACCTGTTTCAAAGTGCAGAACAAGTGATTCATAATATCTATTATTTCATATTGTCAAACATGACTGTTTAACTGACTGTTCAGGAATAAATTGAGAAACTCCTAATTCTTTGGCAAGTTCCTTGGTTACCAACTGAAGCAATGATCCTAAATAAACACGACACTCTTTTCGTGGACAAACAATAACCTTTAATCATAGAAAGAACGTGTTTACAAGTCCTGGTAAATTTATGAAAGAAAATAAAAAGTAACTAAAGCAGGAAAATTGTTTTACAATACAGGATTACAAAAAAAAGAAAACAAACTTGCACCAAAATAAGGGAGCTGTCACAGATGACAAAGCAGTCTGACACAGGAGTTCTTTTGAATGATTCTCCCTCAACAGGGCGTTCAACATTGATATCAACAGCCATATTAAAAAAGAAAATAAAAATAATTACAAGGTTTAGAGGCCCACATCTCTAGCTGCAATGCCATTGTTTGGCATGAGTTTGGGCCACAGGTATGGGGATGGGTGCTGGTGAACCATTTTATGCAGACAGGTCACTACTGTTAAATCGATCTTGGTCGTAAACCTCCGCCACAACTTTGCGACCCCCGAACCAGCGGTCATTCAGGGCCTGGATAGCTTTGTTCATCTCTGAGGCCATGGAAAACTCTACAAAGATTTTGACAATAATATCTGCATCCTCCTCTTCTCCTTGCTTTTCCTGGTAAATGATGACTCTGTTGACGGAGCCAAACTTGCCGCACTCTTCCGTCACCTCGCCCTCCAGGTCATCGTCAATGTCCTCTGGTCCAACCATATTTCGTAGCACCATCACTGTGGACTGGAGTAAGCAAGCACACATGAGTTTGATCATTCAAAGTATATAGAAGTTTTTACTTCTTCCCTCCATTTCCAAATCTCACCTCTGATTTTCTAAGAAGTTTCTGCATCACCATGTGCCTGGCACTGCTGCCCGAGATGCTCATGTGCTCTTGGTCACTCAACATTTCCTGTCCTGTACCATCTTGGAGCATCTCTTCTTTCTCCTCCTTCTTCTCTTGTAGGCTGGAGCCACCGGCTTGATTAGACAGGACTGGCGGAGACGCAAGCACGGGGTTCACAAGGCCAACCTGGGGAAGCACTGGTATGGGAGGACGCACCGGTGTGACACCTGCGGAGAGAAGACTGACATGCAGTCAACTGAACAAACACTCATGCACAAAACTAAACATAAGCTCAGTCAAGTTAAGACTATAAGCAATAAATGCTTTAACACGGCGGTAAAGCCACTGTGATATACAGCTACACTGGAAAATTAAAAAGGAATGGGGGGGTAATGTGAGAGGAATACAAGACTGATGTGTGACTGGTATTAAATGAATTGTTTAAGTGGGATTAAATTTGCAAAACCACCAAAGGGCATGCTTTTTCTCATCTGTTAAGATGAACTGAGCTCCTGCTCTGATATAAAGCTCCCTAGCTCATCTTAATACCCACCTGTAATGACCCCGGGTGCCTGGGCAGCCATAACAGCCTGTGGGATTCCCATTTGCTGACCGAGAAGTTGGGGCGCAGCTAACGCCCCCAAGACTGACGCCCCGGCTACAGCCTCCTTGAGAGAGGGGGGCCGAAGACATTAGGTAAGGGAAACACACAGAACACAGCACAAGGCAGCACAGTCAACGATCACACAGCATGGCACAGAGTGAGCGTAACCTTACTAAGACGCAAGGTCACCAACAGCATTTCATATATGATAAGCATTCATTAATTATTCTTAGCAAGTGAAAATAATTTCAGCAGAAATTATTTAAACTAAATCATAACACAATCTTCTGGTTAGTCATCAACTCTTCACACTGATAAATACTGATAAAGGTGCTAGCTAAGAGAAAAGACTCTTAGCCCACACACCTGATCAGTGAATGGGAGGAGCACTGATTACTGATATTAAAGTACTATACAAAAAGATATGGAATATTTAATGTGTATAAATTCTCTTTGTTTCTTCTTAAACTGCATTAAAATAAAGATTAAACCCAAATGTCTTACATTTGAGGGCAGTTAAATTGACACTCAGTCAGGGCATCTACTGTTTTCTATAAAACTGGCCTCCCAGTCACATCAATTAAAGTTTAAATGCCCAGGTTATCTGTGCTTTTTGGTGTCAATTCTAGCTAAATCTGAGTTATATTTACCTGGAAGGCCATTAAATCCCTTTGGAAGGGATTCATACTTGCCTGGGCCGTTATCTTAGCAGTGGCTGCGGCGGCAGCCACTGCTGCAGCAGGTGGCAGACCACCAGGGGTCGAGGGGGTCAGTAGGGGTATGGGCGGCGTCACGGCTTTGCCCACCCGTAGGTACTGGCCCCCCAGGTCAAAGAGGTTCATAGAAGACACGGCGTCCAGGGCTGACTGAGGCTTTTCATACTCTGGAAGAGAATAAAAACAGTTGTTAGTAGCAAAGCAACAGTAACGCAAGAGCACGAGCGAATGAGGGTCCCCAGCTCACCAATGAAGCCAAAGCCTCGGTGTCGCCCTGTTGTGGGGTCTCTGGCTAACGTGCAAGACTTGATCCTCCCGAAGGCCTCAAACACACTCTTGATGTCATCATCTGACAGGTCAGGGTGGACAGATGCCACGTAGATCCGGTTAAAGGCACGTGCCTCCTCTGCCAGCTGGTCAATGATGGGTTGCGCCTGACCGATGTTACTTGGCCGCCCAACCTATAGCACAGATCATACCAGCAAGGCTACTGAGTATGGGGGTTTGTAGTATAAACCGAGAACGCACTAACGCAAACTGTATATCCCTGCAGAGCTAATTTTCGGCAGCCACCGAGTTCAGTCGAAGCCACTCCACCTACGACCATGACAAGACTGACCTGCCTATTATCCTCTGGTATGTCCATTACTTTACTGAAGCATGACTGAGCGGTTTTGATATTGACCCGAAATGTCAATCTATGTCTGATCTTTTTGGAACTGGGAGGAATTTGAATTGAATCTATTATTTAAGATAACAAATTCATAAAGGTCGTGAGAAACAAATATGATTGACACCTATAGTTTAGATCATTCGGATTTTTGAAGGTCAACTTTTTTTTTAGGGCATTTGTCAGTTGAGCACCAAAATTTGACACGAATCCAATCACTTAACTATTAAGACGTTCGCTATTTAACTGTTGGCACTCAATCTTGACAAATATTAATTTAAAACCAAATTCTTTAACACGATTCCAAATTGAACTATAACAGTTTAAGAATTACAGCGCCAGATTTACATGTGACTGGCTGAGCTGATGGCAACACCGAAAGGGAGACGCAATAAATGCCCTATGCTGCAGCTATGCACTCTGACACCTCTCTTTAACCAAAGTTCTCTATGTAACACGAGCATATAATTGCGACTGGGATCTGTACTACAGATGGGGCGGCCAAGCAACACCAACCAGGCGCAGCCCATCATCAGCACACCATGGACACGGAGCGATGCCATGCGCCGCTGGGCATCGTACTGCAACTGGTCACTAAAACAGCTTTGATGACATCATGGAAACACACAACACGAGCAGACAGTACACTAAGCATACACCCAGGCATACACACGCACGCACCTGGAAATCAACAGACACAGACAAGCAAAATGAGAAAAATTAGTAACATAAAGGACATTTAAGAATCACAAGTCTAGATCATTTTACAAATTGAGTCCCAAATGGCAGGAGGGAATCCAAAACTCCTGTTCAATCAAACTACACCAAAAAAGGCAAATATAGAAGTTGAGATATTACTTGTGGTTCTATTGATTCGTGGTTTCCTAAGAATTTGAGAGATCCTAATGTCTGCAGACAACTTACCTTAATGTTTCGCCCCCCTAACATGACTGAGTTCATCTGCTCCAGAGCCAGCTGAGCAGCTTCTGGCACATCATACTCCACAAAGGCAAAGCCCTGAATTGTGAAACAAAACCAGTTTAAAAAAAATTGAGATTAGTCTATCAATCATTTATTGCATTCAAATCTAAGAATTTGTATGATACCAACCTTGTGTTTCATTGTAACAGAATCCCAAGACATGTCAATGCTCTTGATTGGGCCGAAAGGGGCAAAGGCCTGTCTGATGGTGTCTTCACCTAGCTCATAGTAAATGGAGCCAACATACACCCGACACATGATGGCTAGAGCCCGTTGCCGCTGAGCTGCCACCTGCCAACCAGGAAAAACACCACATGATAAGCATTAGAGTGTCAAAGAAACAAGAATAACACAAACACAACCGCTAAAAATAAATGTGTATTCTCTACTGTGCTTGCTTTTCCCAAACATAGTTAGAGGCCAAATCCAAGTTAGGAGGTCTGGACAGATACATAATTCCTTATCAATGGAAAGAACTGTGTGGGAAAAATACTAACATGTATAACAGTTATAAAATACTGATGTCACCACTTGTAATTACAATATGGCCACTACTCTGTTACTACTGAACAGACATATGGAGGAAAACACACTGAAGTGATTGACATGCACAGCCCTCACAAATATTTGGCTTCAGTAACTAACCTGTAGTCCAGGGATGCAAGTAAGGTAACAAAAGTAATGGTGGAGTTCAAACGAAATCCATACAAAGTCTTGATGAAAGCATTTCACACTTTCTTCTCAAGTCTAAGGGGGAGCGATGGTATAACCACCAGAAGTTGCTGTGTTTTAATGTCTGCTTCTGCTCACTTCTTTCCATCACCAACAAAATATTACATGGGCCTTATTCAGGACATAGGGGAAAAGTTTACTTGTTCATGAACAGAAAAAAACTTGACTCTGAGATGGCCAAAAAGATCCCTGTTCCAGCAGTTCTCTCATTTTGGTCCATTAAAGGGATTGCTATCCCTCTTTCGTCCCATGCCAAGAGGTTTCTGTTTGTAAATGGAGCCAATGCATATTTTTTGAAGAGACTTGACTTTTCTCACATTTATAAACCCCCTATAAAGTCATCTAAAATCCCTTTAAAGGTGTAGAATTTAGTGACATCTACTGGTGAAGTTGCAGCTGAATACACAACACCCTCCTAAAAATCAAAGACAATCTCTAGCAGTCTTCAGCTGTCATAAAAACCTAAAAGATGTCTCTCCAGTCTGGGCTACTGTAACAGATGTTACAAAACACTAATGAAGATTATCCTTATGCATCTTAAAGAGTGATTCAGTGTTTAACAGCCACTCATTTGGCACTGAATTATAGTTAACTAGTTACATTAGCGGTTAGAAAGCCACGTTTCTTACAAAATATGCATTCTTTGGTTAGAAAAAGAGGCAGGGATTGTCGCAGAAGCAACAAGTAAAAGAAGGGTAACAGTCCTTTTCCACTGGGAATGCGCACAGAAAAAAAATTTAATAATCTATTGACCGATTGTAAAGGTGAGAGAGGATCTCCAAAGCCCATTGTCACTGCTGCCATCTGAAAGACAGTAAAGATGAAAAAAGTGCTGAAAAGTAGGTTAGATATCCCTTAGCTTTGCTTTTTCAAAAAGGTCATTGATTTGCTAGATAAGCAAAAGAGGTTAGGCTAAAATGATATTCAGACCCTCGCTCTAAATAACATACAGTTTGGAGAGTTGCATCTCCTATCTGAATTCTAAATCACCACAAGCAATAAATACAAACAGGTCCCCTTTAAAAATGCAAAGAAATTAACAATGCTTTCTCGACGATCTTCACCACCTGAAAAAAAGAACAGCAGCAAAAGCAAGGGTACATGGCCTACTATTGTGATTTGTGTTTCAGAACACAGACGAATAAAACTATTGCAGCTAATTCAAAACAGAGTTATGGGACAACAGGTGTCTGATTTACTTCAGGTTAAAAGGCCTAAAATACTCTGTCTAGAGACAAGACTTCCAGGCCACACACCCAAAACAATCCTTTTAAGTAGCAATCCAAAAACTTTCTACATGTCTCACCTGCAGGTTGGTGAGCTGTTGTTGCTGATGGGCAATGGTCTGCTTCACCAACACACTCTTAATGCTTTGTTCCATGGCATACTTCTTTGCCTGAGAAGAAGAAAGGCATTCATTTGAATTCCTCACATGTTGACAAGTGCTGGAGGCCATGTATACATTGATATCGATTCTGTATGTCAATGGTTTCCTACCCTCTGAAGCGCCTCCTGCTGCTCTGGAGTGAGAGGCGGTAGGCCAAGCTTGGAGCCTGTGCCCTGTCCATTCTCCATCGTCAGAGCTTCACCTCCCTGAAAATCAGGAACAGCAATTCACACAAAAACTGAGAAACTTGGTCTGTAGCGCCAACATCTGGCTGCATGTACATCCACAGCAACATTCATCCAATTAAAGACTAATCCTGCAATGCAATCATAAATCATATATTCACACAACACAGATAATAATTGAATAAGATGGCATATACAGGACACACACCCGGATTTAGACCAGGTCGGACCGGACGAGCTCCTTACCTACGCAACCCGCTAATGGCTGGGTCCACCAGACTGAGGCAGGAAAGCCCCCAAGGGGAAGATGACTGATGGGGAAGCTTTAACAATTCAACAACTTCTAGGGGAAATAAAAAATGCCTTCAGACTAACAAATAAGAATCAGGCAGCTTGCATTTTTGAATTTACAGAGCAATATACAGACAGCTAGCCTGTTTTCCCTGGGACTCCATTGATCGAGCTTAGCTTGGCACGCATGGATGCTAACGATGAGCTAACTCGGAAACGCTCGGAAAATAACCAACAACAGACTAACATTAGCGGCTACGGTGTCAAGCTAATGTTGGAGATTAGCTACGGTTTGACTTTATTACACCATTATAAACCACATTACATTATTAGAACAAAGGCACGACATTAGCTAGGCCTGGTCTCCGGTTAGCTTTTCATTGCGCTTCCATTATTCTTAGCTACCTAGCTCACTCTAGCTAATATGAGGCGTTCGTTACAATGGCGCGTGAAGTGGCCGTTTTCCCCCGCTAAAATTTCCTGTCTATTTACTGCATATTTATCCCGTTTCGACTCCACCAGACATTGCGTATTACTCACGCCTCATCCACCCGCGGACGAAAACCGGCTAAATTGTTTCTTTATCAAAGAATTTATTTACCGCAGACTCCGTCACCGCCATGAAGCACACCGTCTTCTAGAGGCCCACAGGCTGCGAGTCTCGCGAGATTACGCGTTCGCCGCAGCATATCGCGATACCACACCAAACTCTCGCGATGATATGAGTGCACATAGTTCGGCCTTGGGCCCTTTCAAAATAAAACCCTAAAGGTGAGTTTTATTTACTCAATTAATCGTGTGCCGTTTCAGCTTTCATATTTATAACCAATAAACTTTAATGTAGGCTAAAATAAGGATGTTGTTTTAAATAATTCATGAGTTGGGTCATTACGTATTTTATTAAAGTCTACTAAATGTTTTATTGTGCTTGTGCATGTGAACATGAATTTGATGATGTTGCTGGCATTATGACCTGCTGGAAAGATGGGCAAAATATATTAGGTTATGCATGAAATATATGCATGAAATTTTGTACTAATTTTAGACCAAACCAACATTGTACATATTAGTTTATTGTCATGTAGTTGAATGCAGTACCAACGATATTCAACAAAGGTTTAAGTGGAACACATCCAAAGGCAATTTTCATTCAACAGAGTCACAGGAAACAAAAGTAATCTGACATGTAAGACTGATATGGAGGTTGTTTTTTTTTTTCGTCATGTTGCACAGTCTAAACATTCATTTCCTTGGTCAGGTCCCCACTGGAACCAAACTGTGACTGAGAAAAAGGCAAAATGCTTAGTCTGAATGGTCGCAGGCTATTAAGACATGCAGCTTACAAGATCAAATAAGAGCAATGGCACCGCTTTGCTTTAAAATTCTGTCTAGAGTAAACCCAGTTTCAGAAGCCACAAACAAATATATACACCACGGCATCTAGACAGTGAATGTCTCTGGGCCTCTGTCTTCAAGGATACACTGATAAAAAGGCTTGACACAGAGTATAGTAAGTAAGCACTGTAAGCAACGACTGTACAGCAGCACAACTGCTATGAAACTGCCATTTTACACACCCAGGAAACAAATGAAGCAGAACTAAGTGAGTCTGACAAATGAGAGTATAGTCTCCTGAAAACTCAGAAGACAATTCACTGATGTTGTTTTTTGTAAAGGAAAAATCCATCCAAAAGTTGCGCTATGGTGCAAACACTGAGCTGTTATACGAGCAAATCTCCCGGAGCTGAAGATGTTTTCTATTTCTGTGATTGCGTGGGTTGCAGTGCAATCAATTCCAAGGTTCACTCTGACATTGACTGAAAGAGAAGCACAGTAGATTTTGTTCTTGGAAATGAGCCTCGTACAGAACATTCTGCCAGAAATCATGTTTCAGAAGGTAATGGAAATGCCAAATGCTTGTGTGAAATAAAAGTGCTTGGACAATTCAGATATAAATATGAATAGATTAACCATTAAAGGAAACAAATGAAAGAATGATTGGCCAAAGATAAATAAAAGCAGTGGTTATTCTAAATCCTGTTAATTTTGATTTTGCATCCAGAAGTTCCAAGTGATGTCGAAGGAGGTTTCATTGTTGTTGTATCATAAGTGCTCTGAACATTTGGGAGGATTTTTCCTTTAACACTCCTCTAGACATGTTCACAAATCAAATGAATTGCTAGCTAACCCTAACCCAAAATAAGTATAGCTGTAACATTTATTAACAATATACATTTTTCATTGATAGGTTTTAAGGTCGTGTCACCTGAACCTTTTCTCCCATTCATAAATCTCAGGCTTGTCGAGATGTATTTCAACTGTTGTTTTGTTTCCACAAGCAGCAGCTCTTCCAAAACCAATACTGAGTGAAGCTAAGATAATTACCATCTAATTCATATGTCAAATATAAGGCGGCTGCAGCTCTTAGTGACGCTTCCGTTATTGGATGTTACGTTCATGCTCCTATTCTGACATTGCAGGACAAGAGACAGGAACTTGCCCACAGATTTTTACTTTTAAAATGGTCAGCCTGAGTAAGTGTAATTCAAAATTTTCAAGTTGAATGTGATTGTTTCGTTCGGAAATCTTTGTCCAAAGTACATTGCCATATCAGGCACTTTGCAAGTCTTTGGCTTTCAGAACTCTTTAACAGGGAAACCCCTTAAGACCGCTACAGGCTAAAAGAGAGGCATCATCTCATCACTACATACTAGGCGCAGCGTGTTTCGCTCCGGGAGAAAGAGCCTTTAACCCAAGAGTAAGGTGTGTTAATTTTTCAGATAATAAAAAAAAACACATTAGATGCTATTGTTCACAGTTAAACAGAAATAAATAAGTATGAACAGTACAGTTTTTATGGAAAATAAAATTCCAAAAACGGTGATGAAATTAGTTCTCTGGCTGAGAGAGAGAGAGGCTTTAGCAAATGACTTTGTTTACAGTCGTCAAAGTGGACGTTGGAGTGCAAATGCAAAAACGTTCCTGCAAACACAGCTGTTGATTTGAAAGTAAATCATATCCATTGTGATTAGTGGCATTATGGAAAATCCGGGAAAAGTTGTAAAATATATTAAGGCATGATAGCCCTTTTAGGCAGGGAGTTTGTCGATCTTCCACTGCATTGTGGGATTGCTGAACACAGCCATGATGCCTCTAGTCATCCAACCAGAGGTGCCTTCAGTTCCTCTGTCAGAGCTCGCGTCTGCTCCTTCTCTCTGGGATGGTTTACTGACTGTCAAGGCCCAGCGTCCTCCTGCTTTTGTCCCCATTCTATCCCCAGCTGGGTCGGCTCCCCTCTGTTCCCGGCTGTGTGATCCTGCTCTCTCCCTTTCTTTATCCTTATGGTCAACACTGCGGGCCCCTGAAGTCCAGGTCAGACATCGCTGTGACCCTCTCCTCACTGCGTGGTCCCAGAGGCAAGCGCTCGGACCCGGTGTCGGCTGATGGCGTCCTCCAGGAACCCTGCCACCTTCTCACTGTCCTCCTTCGCACAACAGCAAAGACAGTTACGTACATTTTCAGGACTAGACATAAAGTACCAATATTAATCCCAGAATTTTCCAATGTTGTTGATAAGGATAAGAAGTAAATAAGCTTTTATATTAACCTCATTAATGAAGGCATAGTGAACAAGTTCACTGGCAAGGTCTTTGGAGGTGTCAGCTGAAAGTTTCACATAAAATACTTCAGTCACAATATTCTGCAACACAAATGAACCGACAAAGTGCACAAAACATGGACATTCATGGGATACAAGGAAAATCAGGATCTATTGAATTAAAATGTGATTTAATTTGGAGACTGTTTGAGCAGGAATATAATTCCCATGTTAAGGCCAGAACCCAAACCTAACACATAATCCACCGTTAAGAATAAAGGTCAAGAAATTTTACCCCATTTATCTAAAAAAAATAAAAAAAAAAGTTACTGACAGACAGACTGAAATCAGATCATATTTTATTAAAACATAAGTTTATATTACATGACTTATCCTAACAGGTTTAATGGAAATCAACTTACTTGGAAGGATGTCACAGCTGAGCTGCCTGTGAAGTTTATCATCCATTTTCAGAAACAACGAGAGCTGAGAGGAAACATCACAGGGTCAAATGAAATCAGCCTCGAACTGTGCCACTCAGAAAACAAAGAAGTGCTGATAACGCTGCTGGAACAATGTTGAAAATTAAGAAATCGATTAAGTTATTAATCATTAAAAAAGAAAATGGTTGCAAATGAGCAAAGTACCTGTAACACAACGTGACTCACATGAGTTTTGGTCCCTTCATCATTTGATTCCAAATTACAGTGCATCTGAACAACCTGCAACACACAGAGCAAAAAGGTCACAATGGAAAAACAACAGAAAAGTAAAAGCTGCAGAAAGTGAACTTAGGAAGACATGTTTGCTGTGTATCTATCACACTTGTGTTGTTGACCTTTCTGGTTTCTGTCTCCTGGGGTTCAGGAGTCGGCGTCTTGACTGTCTCGACCTGCTCCTGAGACAAGGACAGGGCACGAGGGACGGGATGAGGCCGGGACGATGCAAAGTTCATTAGCGGGTAAATCCCATTCCTGAAGAGAGGAGAGGAAGAAGCGTTAAAAAAAACCTTCTGCAGATTTGGGTGAAAGGTCCAAATCAAGTCACATGCTGTGGTTTCACTCACTTCACATCCTCCAGAAACTTATCAAGCTCCAACGGGGACACGTGGGAATATCTGTTAAATAAGAGGGAGAGCAGAGAAAGGAGCGGAGTGAGGGCTGTGTCTGTGTGAGGTGATTCCAGGAAGACAAAGGTGTGAGATGGTCGTTTGATCTTACTTGAGCTGGACCCCCTGCCTGTCCTCATGTTTAATCTCTGCCATGACAGCACTGGGGTCGAAGGACTTGGTTTTCTCCTCCACACAGTTCTCAGGGAGCAGGTCTGTGGAGGCAAGCCAGACGGGAGAATAATTGCAGTGATTTATTCCGACTGAATGGATTTAACAGAAACCTGCACAACTGATAAAGTTCTGTAGAAATCATTTGTTCTCTTTTCTCTTCTTTCTCAATTTTAGACCTTTAACTGTTATTACAGTTTAATGTGTTTTAGTATTAGATCTAAAATGTGCTGTTTCCTGCAAAGAGCCAACAATGGGAGGTGCATGTGACAAGCGCGTCCTGTGGAGGTGAGAAACTCACACTGGTTATTGATGAGGCAGTGGGCGGCGAGCAGTTTGAGGGAGTGGACCTCGAACAAAACTCGATGGAAGAGAAGGTCGTGAGCTGTGGGACGGAGCTTGGCTTCATGACGCAAACAGGACTGTGTGAACTCCTGCAACAACAAGCGCCGCCCGACACCATTACATGACTGCAACGCAACATCATGAGCCACGTTTCACCAGAGCCCTGACAGTTCTCCTGCGAGAGGTTTGAAACCAACCAAGAAGCAGGGTGGCGTGTGTGGGCGAGTGTTAACTGAGCCGTGTGGGACAGTCTGTCTTCCCTGGCTGCACTGCTTTCTATTTGGGACACGAGGTATTTTGGACACTCACTCTCATGAGAGGGTCTTCCAGAGATTGACCTGCATTGATGATGGCCTCCTTGGACACAGCTGTGTCTCCGTTGGCCTGGATCTCCAGTACTGCCATCTGCAGGTGGAAATAAACGCCGTACATGAGCAGACACACAGGGTTGAACCTTTCAGCGTCCGTGTGTTTCTCTCACCTCCAGAGCGCAGATGCCAAAGGAGAAAATGTCTATGGCGTAATCGTCCTCGCCGGCTGGAGTTGGAGACAAAAAAAAAAGATGAGACTCATAGAAAAGTGAGTGTAACCTGTGTTTTGATCACAACCACATCAAATGATGGATTTTGCATGTGAACCGTAAACACAGACTGTTACACTTGCCTCCGTATTCTGGAGCGAAGAAATGCAGATTCCTCTGCTCGTCACGATTCTGCCTCCCTTTACCGTGAACGCTGGCATCTGGGAACACTGGTGAGAGGAAACACACACAGATGAGATAAGGCTTAGTAAAACTACTATATGACACCAATGAAAACACCTCGTATCCACAGCAACAGGATGGATTTCTTACCATTAACAAACAGCCGATGCCACACTGTGGGAAAAAAAATTCAGTTTAGAACGCAGTTTCGATTTTTGGTGCCACAGCAGGAGGCTGCTGTCTGTAGTTGCATACGAATCCCAGCTGGGAGCAGACCTGAGCCGATCTTGATGAGGCCGTTGTGCTGGATGAAGATGGTGTCGCACGTCAGGTTGCCGTGGATTATTGGAGGATCACAGGAGTGGAGATAACTGGCAGGACATGATAAAACATCAGATTCGTAACAGAGGTGTTTCAAGTTCAGAAGCCAGCAGAATAAAATGAATGTGTACCTGAGAGCCGAGAGAATCTGGGTGCACCATCTCTTCCAGGCCTAAATCAGAGCAACAAGATGCTTCTGAAACATTTATATCATTTCCTCAAACACATTAGAGAACGGTATTGATCCTTTGTTGGAAATAAGAGTATACTCCAGCCAACGTATTGCACTTTCAACAATCATCTAGGCTTTGAATTATTAAAACACCAAACGTGCACGGACCAAAGAGAAAGTAACGACTTGCTGGAAGAGGAATAAAATGGAAAAATCCAATATACGTCAGACAACGTCCTGTTACATAACCTCTAATCCTGCAGGAAATACGGACAGCGATTGGACAGCAGCGCCGTGCGTCAGTCTGTGACCGGAGTGACAACACTGACCTTCACATTCATAGTCTTGTGGTTCTTCTTAGTTTTCTTCAGGAACTGCTTCAGGCTGCCTGACGACATGTATTCTGTGATGAAGATAACCTGTGGAGGAGGAGAACAGGGATCAGTGTGTGTGTGTGTGTGTGTGTGTGTGTGTGTGCGGACCCCTTCTTACCCGAGCCTGGCTCTCCTTCATGTCCAGCCAGTACTTGTGGAACTTGACGATGTTTGGGTGTTCGACCTGCATCAGGTTCTCAAACATCTCCTTGATCTTCTCCTGGAAAAACAAACATGTCTCTTATTCAAATGTCTTCATGCAACCTCAGGGGCCCAACCAGCTCCCACCACCCCCGGCCTTTAACAGGACCAGTACAGACAGACGACAGACTGTAAAACAATAATGATATAGGCAATAAATCAAATTAAAGGCAGCTACCACACCTCCTGTGCTTTGAAGACCTTCTTGTCGGAGAAGAGCACCTCGTTCCACACCACCTCCACTCCCTCCTCTGTGTCCATGGCCAGGGACGCGCTCTCCACCCCGGGGACATTTCCCTGGCTGACCTGCAGGAGGCACAAAGGAGCAGATATCGGAGGTTAGCATAATACAAACAGGAGAGCTGCAAAATCTCTAATTGCAAATCCAAAAATGGAAACAAAGCTAAAGATAAAGCTGAGTCACTCTCTCTCAACATGAAGCTATATAAGAAAAAAAAAACCTGCAGTCAGAGAGAGACATGGCACCGCCAGTGCCATCCCTGATCAATCACAGCCCAGTGACTGGTGACCCAAAACAACACGGAGTGGATGCTGGTGTCAGTGGGCATTCGCTAAAATACTCAACTGAAAAAGCGGGTTTGAAACGATTAGGAATCCTCCTCCTCCCCGCTGTGACCGTAATATCTGACGAAAGCTTCAGATAATCTATTCAGATCAGACGCCATTAGAGAAAAGTTGTATCTGGGCCTCTGTTAGGTGGAGTATTTAAACCACATCAAATTCAGTGGGATCTGATTCACTTCAGTGCTGCCAGCCATGTACAGGCAGAGATGAGAATGAACAGCGATGAGGGAGGCGGGGGAGCTGGATTAACGGGAGAAGGGGAGAGAGAGGGGGGATTGAGGATGAGGGATTTAGAGAGATGAGACAAGATGGAGGAGGTGGCGGCACACAAGCTTCAATATAAAAAAAACAAAAACTGAAGCAGAGAAGAGGCAGGGGCCGGGTCTAGAATCTGGCAGACGCAGACCGCCCGGGGCGCCATCGCTGCATGAGGCAGCGTCTTATGCAACAAAGCGCCCAGGACTGCTCAGCACAGGATATTGCTGCTTCTGCTGAGTCGACCTGGACTTGGAAAAAAAAAAGACTGAAGTGGGTCCAACGTGCTTTGCGAACGAGCATCTAACAAATATAAGATCCAATAATCACATCTATGATCTACACCAGTTACATTTATTTGTTTGGGGCGGAAAGTGAGATGAATGAAATGAAACAGTCAGGTGGGGGGGGGGGGGGGGACAATTTTTTTGGGGGGGGGGGGGGGGGGGCTTCTGAACAACTGTTATCTGGACTGCTCCCTCCGCCTGAATGCTGCTTATTGCTGCTAAATGCTAAACACTGGTGGGTCTCACAGAGCTCCACTTTGTGCCGTCGCCATCTTTTAACCCTGCGGGCCACACAAACGTCTTCCAGCATCAGACAGGGCCGACAGGGGGACGGTTGTTTATTGATCCACACGGGGAGAAAATCAGAGCGACCACAAAGAGCTGATAGAATCTCACAATCGGTCTTTTCAGACCCCACAGATGTCTCCGTGAAGTGAGCAGGGGAGAGAAACGTCCACCAAATGTTGTCTTGTTTGTCTTTGGCTCGGCCTACACTCGAGCTCCCTGCAGGGTTTTCTTTACACACGAGGTGGGCAGCAGGAACAACATGACATATAATCTCTCCACTCCACCAAAGACGATAATCTGATTAATGGTATTACAGAACCACGGCTCAGCAGCGGGAGGAATTCCTCCGCTTGGATAACGTCAGGACGGACTCATGTCAGTTTCCCACTGGCGTCAGGGCTCGGCTGCTGTTTGTTTTCCCTCGATGCTGAGAAACACTATGTCCCCTGTCTCTGCGTCTCCCAGAGGTCTGCCGCTCGGTCACGGTAGCGTGAGACTCGTAAACATCGCCCTGGATGCTGCTCGCCGATTGGTTGTTGGAGGGGAGGTGGGTTTTAGGGTGTGGAGAGGGATTTATGAATCTTGTGTTCATGTCAAAACAACACCAACTTGTTTCCTGATGTTCGTCAAGTCCGCCCCTGAACCGGGTTAAACTGGATCTGACACCAGCCTCTCATTGCATCACCACACGGTTTATTGCGGCTGCGGTCTGGGCTCATGTTCAGCATGAGGGCGAGAAATGATGTGATGACAATAGAGCACTGAGGAGAACCTCCTTATAAAGTGAAAGGCTGCGAAATCTGTCCTGTATAAAAACAAAAAAAACGGGTAAATGATAAAATAAATCACAACCTGTTAAAAACCCAGAGATGCAAAAAACTGAATTCACATGAAATAAACCGTATTTTCTTGGCAACCTTATTGCGTACTCACAGTACTCATGTATTTATGTATGAGGGCATAGACAATATGTGCATTTTACCTATTTGCATTTCAAATAAACCTGAAACTGAACTGAAGAGGCATCGTGATATACAATGTATGAAAAACAAATTTAGACATGAATCCAATATTCAGCAGTTGAATGAAACATAAATCAAATTTAAATGAAATGTCAATGTTAAGTTTTAAAGGGAACGTGGCTGTATTAGTAAGGTTGATTTTGTGCAAACAGACACACCCTGCTCTCGATGTGTCGATCCTCGCAGAATAAAAGCACAAATCTCCACCTCACCGCCACGTCACGACGACAACAGAGGCTACAGCTGAGCGTCTGCAGGGATTCAGAGTGAGCTCGCTTTTACGTTCGGCCCAAGGCCGCAGAATTATCTGAAATCAGGAAAAAGGCTCCAAGCAGCGAGCAAGAAGTACAGCATGGCAGCGCTTTCTGAGTGACTCTTGTTGCCGAGGCATCTTAGATGAAAGCGTGTCTTTGTCTGAGACTGTGTGGGGGTCCAAGCCGTACGGTAACAAAGGGCATTGTCTCCTACATGTCAGCGTCTCGCCTCGTCCTACGCCTCATACCTCAGCGATGAGCGGATACGCCGCACTGTATGAATATTTCATCACAAGATCTGGTACAGGCACCAGGCTGCACCGTGTTAAAGGCCCGTAACGCTGTGTGAAGGGCCGGCCCAGTGTAATGTATGGAAATGAGCGCAGGCCTCTTTCTCGTCCACATTGAGCCGCTGCGTCGCTCCGAGATTTCACTGGCATCAAAGAGGAGCAGGATCAAAGAGTCGCACTGGAGTGCTGTGGAAATGCAAAGGAGGGAAATCATCTGAAACTCTGCAGTGAGGACGTTTGAAAGAACGGCCTCGTCAGTACCAGCAGGGTGTTTGTACTGCAGCGACACAAATATATTTACTGTTTTATTACACCTGCAAACGCACGTCTGTGAAAATCTCCTTGGATATTCTGTAACCATGGAGATGACAGTTTGCATGAGGGAGCGACATCTACAACTGATTTCATATCCGGGTTATTTCAGATTCATCTCTGGATAGCAGCGAACGCTTCAAACCAGACAAGACGAGTCCTGTCGTCTGGGCCCTGAGCCACTGACCGTCTGCTGACCTTCACCAGCCCCACGAGCTGCTCAACTGTCCGCCTCCACGCCTTCACCCCCCCCCCCCAGGATGTCACATGAACACAATACAGTCAGCCTCTCAGATAATGTGCGAGCGTCCACTCAGCGTGAAGTCATAACTCGACGGCACCAGGCGAGAGCAGGTGACAGGAAACGTCCGGCCCTCGCTCAGACGACAGATCACATCTGTGACACATTTTTCATCGGCAGAAGAAATCGTGTTAACGTCTGCAGCGTTTCTCAAATCGATGCCAGTCGTGCCCCGCATGATCTAAATTAAAACGCTGCCAGGGTCCCTGACTCTGCGGAGCGTAACTCAAAGGACAAGCAGGGGTCACGCAGGCTGGTGAGCAGATATTTAGACACATCAGCTCCCATCATGTCTCACTTGTTCATTTTCTCGTGGGGCAGTTAAAGCTCCCTGCGAAGAGGAATGCGGGCAGAGCGAGGCGGGTTCAGCCGAGCAGATGGACGCAGAACAAACAGCAACAGGACACGACGGAGACAAAACACAGAGAGCCACCAGGGAAGGTTGTTTCATGAAGCTCTGAAGCAGAAAGCAGTGTTTTTACTAAAAGGCTTCGCATGATATCAATATTTACGGAGCAGGAGGAGCATTGTGAGGCCTTCGCGAGATTAAAAACATGCTTTGTCTTTTGTTTGTCTGTGTTTCTGTTGCTGTAACCACACTGTCCTCGCTGCCATTGTCCCTGAGACAAGCTGCAGATTTATAGGTCCAGCGGCAGAGAGTCTGCGAAACCACCAATGCACTGGAGAAGAAAGAGGCGGCCCCCTCGACCGGGACGTGATGAGCATATGGAGCGTTAAAGAGCAGCGTGACATAAAATGCTTAAATCCCAATTCTATAAAACAGCTCACAGGACACAAGGCTGTTTTCCCATCATGCACTCTGTCTCCATCAGTTCATCTATTTTCATCTGAAATGAATCACTTTATTTCTGACCTCCTATCGAGAACAGCCTTGATTTGATTAAAAACTATAAATTAATTAATACACATATTTGATTTTAAAAAAGCAGGTTCCTGTTATTCTGGTTGAGTCAAAGAATATTCATTTTTCAAGTCATCTTTTTTATTATAAACTGTGCATGTGCAATTTAAAATAAATTTTAAAAATAATACAAAATATATAGTTTCATTCAAATATGACCATAATAATATATTCACTTAATATAAATATATATATAAATATTTGAATATATTAAGTTACCATTATTCCAGCATAAATAATTTTCAGAAATAAAATAAAATACTAATTTGGCTATGACAGTAAATATGTTTAATTATTCTTTGAAGAGGTGATTTTATTTTATCACATTTAGTATCATTTTTGGAAGTGGCTGTAATTGTTGTAATTTTTAAATACACACAAGAAGATGAACTGACTTTGGTAAATGTGTTGATCGGTCTGCTGTGAACTGTCGACATAATCACGTTCAAACCTCTGACACCTGGAGTCAGCGAGCCGTTCACACGTCCACACCCCGTGTGTCCACCAATCAAAGACTCACGTCATTTTTATCTGCTTACCTACATACGTGTGTGTTAACAGAAATAAATTCTGGTCAACCTCCAAGGTCAGATTAAAACCCCCTCGGCTGACATTTAGAACGTTTGCTGTGAAGGTATGACGACAGATTCACGCGATGCCAGAGAGGCCTGTTTACACAACAGGACTCCAACAAAGCTGATGACAGTGTTTAGCGTGTTTGTCTTTCATTCAGGAGTGAGATCGGTATCAGTAGAGTATGAGTGGATGTTGACATCTGATGAGAGCCAGCGTCTTGGCTGAGAGACGGCCCGTCTTTAGGGTAGGCCCCAGAGAGGGCCTCACCACGCCTCTCCAACCCACGTGGCTACGTTTTTTTTTTAACAGGGGTAAAACTCAGACCCCGTTATCGCCACCGATTTGCTGCGCTCGGCATTTCCCTCAAATAATCTCTGCGATTTATGGACGCTTTCCATTCTTTTATCTTATCTGTGTTTTTCTTTTGATTTGCTGATTTTGAAAGGACAAAACCTGGAGCGGGGACATGAAGGTCGACACCTGGCTCCTGAATGTTTGTGTTGGCAGGGCCTGCACGGGGGCAAAGCTGGTTTGGCAGCGTAGAAAAATCTATTTGAACATAAAAATATATTCTATTTGCTTCTGTCTGTACTCTACAATTTTTTGTTGATTATCAGTCGACAAACAGAGATTAATATGTATGAGCCATTGAAAAATCTGTCTGAGTCTCAGATTATTGAAGTATTGTGTAAGGATAAATTGGAAATGTGATAAAATACAAAAAAAAATGGCCGACAATATGTTTCAAGAAAAAAAAGCATCAGCGGAAACCTAATGTCACATCAATACCATCAAATATAATTTGATATTTTAAGATATTTAATTAACAAATTACCCTCTACTGTGAATTATTTCAATTACGTCACATTCGATTTCACAATAAACCTCAACTCACCGCCGGCTTCAATTAATAAAACAATCATTTGTTTTGAGCTTGAATTTGTGCCTGAAATAACAGGAGGAATTTGATATTTCGCGGTGCTTTGAGGAGCACGGGGTTAACAAGGCCGACCTGCTGTGTGCGTCGTCTCCAATCAGGCAAACAGACCTCAGATGAAACCGCGGCCCAGTGCTGGAGGAGCCGTCCTGCAGTCGTTAGCCTGTTTGTTCAGAGCGCGGCTGCCGAAACCTGATAAACCAAATATCTGGCACATGCTCTAAGTCTGTAAATTACATTATAAAGTCACCCATTGTTTCAGAGAGGAGAGGGAAGCTGCTGATGTCAGACAGATTCCTGACAATTAACCAGTTGTGTTAAACCGAATCCAGTTTATGGCGTAAAACCAGCGTGATGAATCGACGTGACACGCTGACGTTAACATCTGATCTCGCCGATCTGTTCCGCGGCAGCAACGAAAACCCATTTCTAAAGCGAGTGCAGAGAAATGACTTCTGGCCGACATCCTGACACAACCTCACCCAGGCTGATTCCCATCCCTCATGCCGAGTCATGACTGCAGAAACAGATAGTGGCTGATGTTACAGCTGCTTGGCTTCGTCTCAGCTTCAGGTCACAATCAGAATTTTCTCAATGAAAAACACAAACAGATATTTCACAATCTGTAAAACCCTGAATTATGTTCCCTAGTTTCATTAGTAAGACGTGTTTCGTCTTGCAGATTCAGATGTTGGGGAATGTTGTTAGTAGCTGTTTTGCAGACATTTTAAGGCCTTTCTGCAAACGTTCTATGTCTGTCATGGAGGATACATGTATTCACATTTTGAGTACTTCATATGTAACTTTATACTTTATTTAGGTGATAAAATTGTAGTTCTCCCTCCATAAAAAAACAACAAATGACAAGATTGGCCATTATCTGCAACACAAGGTCTCTTTTACACAGGTGGAGGTAGAACAAAACAATTATCATTTCATCTCTAGGTTTGGTCTCCTCCACCAGGAACAAATCAAACCCGTGCTCCCCAGATATTTGAATCTGTTTAGCGCTGAGCTAAAGTTGTGTTGAAGGTTTAGTTGAGACAATTATCTGCTGAGCAGCTGAGCGTGGCGAGCACTCTGATGTGTCTTTAATCCAACAACAGTTTGATTTACAATGAAGAACGCTGTGTACTATAACTGGCCGCACAGATGCCTCTTTCAAAAGTGCTGATTCGGTCCTCTTTAAAACATTTGGCACCTCCTCGATGGCGTTTATTAGAGACAGCTCCGGACAGCAGGACTCAACTTCAAAGATCCATTTGGATCGTAATCGCTTGTTTTCACACATCTCAGACGCAGAGAGAAAGGCTTCGCTGAACAGGGACCAACTGTTTTGCAACTGGTCATTTTTCTCGCCAAGAGCCTTGGAATAGAAGCAGTGTTTCAAAAAAGACGTGTGTTTGCCCCGACCTGAAACTGGCCCCTTTCCCACTTCTTTTTTTTTTTTTAAAAAGTTCCCGTGTTCCCGGAGGAGGTTTACGAGGTCTGGCAGAGTGGGCCTGAGTGTTAAAGTTCTCCATAAAGCGGGGCACTTTCTGCCCACTGGATTACCCAACTCCATGCTTGTAAATGCACACACACTGCTTGCTTCATTGCTACTACAAACCCAGAGAGGAAGAGCAATATGTTATGTGAGCTCCGGCGGCCGCACCCCCCTCTGCTGCGACTCAGGCTGAGGTTACTGCAGCACAGCTCTCCAGCTAAAGACGTGACTCAGACTAAAGGCTCCAAAGGCTTGGCAAGAACTGCCAAGTTGTTTTTCTTTTTAGTTTTGGCCACAACGGCGAAGAGCTAGGAGCCTGGTGCGAGCACAGGAGCCGTGTCCCTGTGCATGCTGGGAAGGTGAAAGGAGCGAAGGTGAAAGTGGGAAAACAACAAGCAGGAGAGAGGACTTGTGTGAGGACTGTGGAATGCATTTACAGCTCAGAGATTGTTGTGTTTATAGTCCACAATTAGTCAAGCGGCTGGAACTGAGCTCGTTAAGAAGGCCCCATGTGGACGGGGAGGCAGAGCGGAGGACAGCCGCGTTCATCGCCTTTATCTTATCTTCAAGTGGGATTAAGCCGAGAAAGTGAGAGTCAACCTGAGCCGCTCCGGCAGAAAGTCTGTTGGCAGACGTGCAGGGAGCCGGTGAGATGAATGTCCCTGTCCAGCAGCAGGTCTTCGTCACCGCAGGTCACTCTTCCCGTTTTAGAAAGAAAAGAACAACCAGGCCGTTTACAAACTCTCACAGAAACACCACGCAGCTATTTCTAACACCCATGAGATAGTATTTTACAACCCTGGAATGTGAGCACGGAGGCGATCTTTCTTATCTTTCATCATAAGCAGCGAGGAGTAAACACTAGGCAGGATTACAGAGAGACCCAGGAACACGTGCTCGCTCACAGTGGATAGAAAGAAAGTTTGATGATCTTCTTCATGTTTAACTCATGAAATAACTATACACACACTGGACATGGTCACACACATAGTAAAACCACTCAACTGTTCATTCATTTATTTACAAGAGGCCACGACCTTGTCCTCTCAGCAGCACAGGCCTGACCATCAGTGTGTAAAGGGGGGGGGGGGCTCCATATTTAATCAGCCGTCTCAGTGATTGATGGGTTTGCTGGGACGCTCCGATCCAATCCTGATTTAACTGTGGCTCCTGCATGAGCAACACATACACATTCAAAGTGGGAATGCAAATGAGGTGGCGTCTGAAAACTGGATTTGAAAAGAGAAGTCAAAAATAAGTGCAGCTGCAACCACTGGCAGAGGAGGTGTGTAAGTTTAGGTCCTGTCCTGCAGCCAAGACACTTCGGCTTTTCTTTATTTAGTCTTGTATCTTTAAATCATTCGATGATTCATTATTATTGGATTAATGCTGATTATATTGGAATTTCTCACCGTTGATAAAGAGCAGATGTGTTTGAAGAAGCGTTACGCAACCTTGTGTCGCCGTGTGACTCGGCAGGGTTTGTGCAACGTTCTCTCAGAGTCATATTCAAACACTTTGAAGAGCAGTGGAACAGCAGGGCGGCGGCGTGACCTTTGCCTCGGAGCAGAGGGAGCGGTGAAAACACTCACGTCCAACTGCAACAACAGCCGGAGCATCGCCGGCTCTGTCATGGTTTTATCTCCTCCCTCAGACAAACATTAATGACGGGCTTCACGTTACAGGAACTAACCTGGCCCTGAGACGATTATTAAAACCTGAAACCGTGTGTCACACACTTCATCTGCAAAGCTCTGAATGCAAAACGTCTCCAGTGACAGTTGCACAAGAAGAGGAGGAGCTTCCATCTCTCCGAACTAATCCTGATGCCCTCCACCTTTGGACCAGTCTGGTAATTGCTGGCTTCCTGAAACCTAAACTAGGTGTGAGATTAAAGAAAGCTGGTTAACAAATCTGGATTTATTTGGAAAAACCCGATTCCTTGGCCTTGTAGGAACTTGCAGACTTCGAGGTGGCCTCACACTTTATTTCAGCTTTTCTCTCTGAACCCAATTATAGATTCCACAGTTTCCAGCAATTCTCTGGGAACGCTGCTCACCACCCGACGAAGCTACACCCTCGCTCTCTCTCTCCAAACAAAACTGATCAAATACAAGAACGGCAGCAGAGCACAAACTTTGCTCGAGGCCCAACATTAAAAAGAATATTCCTGAAGCCGCTCCGCTGTCCTCATCTGAACCAAAATGCAATGGGTTCATTCATGTCCCACGTCCCCTCCTTCCACCAAGTTAAATGGAAACAGAGGAGACAGTGGGAGTCTCTTCTGTGCAGAGCGATGAGAAGTGGTTACTCAGGCTGAATTATGAAAATCCAGATGCGACGGTTCAGCGTGATCAATGCCACGGGCCTCTCCGCTCATGAATTAACAACACAACGTCCAGATTGAGATTTATGACACAACAGTGCAAAAAAAAAAAAAAAAAACAAGTCACGCTGAAGAAGGTGTCATGTGATGTGAGCCTCTGTGACAGCCTGCAGACATGTCAGCCATTCCTAGAGGATTCCTTTTCATGCCAGCTTTCCTGGCCGTGACTGGCAGAGGACCCCTGGAGGGGGGGGGGGGGATCCATTTCACACAGCTGGAGTGGAAAACCGCCCCCAGAGGCGCCGCTGACAGAGCAGCTTGCATTTCACAACCAGGTGACAGGACCCCCGGGGATGAAGTGACCCCGAGAAGCACATCACAATAACGAACACAGGGCAGGGAAACACGTGAGGACGCTCCAGGATGAGGCCGATCGCCACCTGGTCGGGTTTGTCAGGTGTCATGGCGACTGATCCGCTCCTCTCAGAGACGCTGGCCATTCATCCACACGTGTAAACACAGAGAAGAACCACTCTGGGCCTCAGGGTGAGACGACCGTCCCTGGAGTCTGGTCACCAGCTAAAAACAACCAAGAATCACTCTCACAAATCATGAGGAATCAAACGCCATGGATGTGATTCCTGGTAAACCCGCAGGCGTTTAACAGGTGCACCAAAGATGGCGGCCCTGCTGCTTGTTTCCCCTCCAGGGAAATCTGAGTGTCATTCCTCACAGGGCAGCTGTCAAGCCGGCGACCCTGCAGCCGGCATGCTGGTGCTGCTGGATTAGCATGGAGTGTGTCATTAGGCAGAACCCCCCCCCCCCCCCCCCCTAGCGACTTGACGCCCCCCCCCGAGGTAGCGACTTGACGTGAGCTCACGAGGGGCAACGCTCTTTGCTGAGGATTCATTCGCTGGCTTTAATGACTCGCAGATGGAAAACATCCAAATACAGCTGAAGGTTTACGGCTTCACATGATGAACGACGGCGAATGTAAGGTGACGACAAATCATCGCCTGACATTCGACTCATAAAACGAACCCGGCACGTGTCTCCGGCCTTTGATGTATTCATCACATATGTGCTGGTTTCCTTGTGTTTTATTTCACACAGAAGAAAAAAATAGAAGAACCGCACATATCATCACAAAGTAGTTTTACTGGGTATTTTTCTCAGGGAGGCGACTGACTCCTTTCCTGTTAGCAGCAGAGGAGTTTACTTCCCTGTTTTTTCCCCTCAGGTGAATCATGTTGAAAAAGAAAAGGGAGGTGCTCTCTCTCTCCTCTCCATCTCACCGAAATGACCACATTCAGCTGCACGTCACGTTTCAATCGATCAGAGTCACTGCGCCCTGGGAGTGGGGTTTGCAGACCAGCGTGAAGCTGAATACTGGAGCCACTGGTTCTGCTGGTTTCCGCTGCATCGTCTGACCACAGCATCCAAACAAACGCACGTGAACAGCGGCACATGCGTGGGATGTTTGTTAACATGCACGCGCCAAAATCAGCACCCGCCCATCACATGCCCACACGCTGGCCTGTGAGTTTACACCTCGAGGAGCGAGCAGATGGAGGCAGATCCTGGAAATAGAAGGTGGAGCCTGGAACACCGGAGGTGGGGGGGTGATAATCTTCAGTCCAAGCTGGACTGTAATAAAGCAGACTCAAGGTCACAGGTCAGGCCGGACCTTGCTCCCTCTCCGGAGGATAATCACCCTGAGGAGGCTCTTGAGGAATCCGGTGCCGTGGACGTGCGGTCGGCTCGCTGGGCTGCAGCTTGACCCCAGTTATAGCTGTCAGCAGGAATATGTGAAAACTGCAGCACTGGCTTCCATTTTAGCCCAAATTTGTTACAATTATGGGAATTTTGCACCTTTAAAAATAGATCATGTGACATAGAAGTATTGAACCTGTTTGTCTGAAGGAGGGCCTGTACCCGAAAGATAAACAGGAGAGACGTTTTTTGTCTCAACAGCAACATATTGTGAGTCACTATCTGCAAAATGTCCTGACTGGCGTCACTGTGGATCACGACGCGTGGCCTCATGCTGCTGACGTGCAGATTTCCATGTAATCATTTTCACTCCAGCGGACCAGTTGGGCGAACTCCTCACAAGCATCGACTGAAACCAGAGAGCTTGGAAAAGCCTCTCACCCACAGTTGTCATGCTACCACTCACACAGTTTTATTTCCAATCCAGCGTGTGGAGTCCCCGAGAAAAATCAATGCCGCGCGTGTGGAGTCGAGAGGGATGAACTCCTCCGCTTGAAAAAGGCAGCACATTCATCCACGGTCAGAAGCTGAAGCCTCTGCTGAGAAAACATCCACGTGCTGCAGGCCTGTGTTTACTTTAATGGCAGAGCCCAGTAACAGATATGGCGGTGTGCACTGTGAACTTTCACCTACTGACTGAATTCATTTGAGGGCCGTCGCTCACACGCCCATAAAAAGCATTCAAGGCCGAAGATGCTCAATCACCAGGTGACCTACGTCAAGGTGACGATGGAGTGAATGAACTGGTTATTATCTCACTTAATTAGCTTTCAACTCGAGTCGACACTAGTTATTTCATATTTTCATTCAGGGACTTTAAACGGCCTCACGTCACGATCATGAGATCAAACAAAATGAATGTGCAAGAGAAAATAAATTGGAATCACGTGTCTGTATAAAAGGAATAAATAGATACGCAGAGGAAAAAGAGGGTGAATGAAAATAAATCATAAAGTAAAACAGAAGCATGGGACAGAATCAGGCTGAATTCAAAAGCAAGATTAAAGAGACGACTGTGAATTAAATTATTACAATGTTCGATTGGGGAAGAGACATCTCAGAATAATAGAAATGTAATTATACATTTTAAATTTTGCCACGACTCCTGAGTGTGTGTGTGTGTGTGTGGGGTGGGGGGGTGGAAATGTGACAGTTAGAAATCAAACTGATAATCAATGGGTGGAAAACACATGACGGTGGGGCAGTGACCATGTGTGGTTGATAACCTTCTCTGCAGCTTATCTGGGGCCCCTCACAACACAAAGACTTTTAAACGTGTCTTCTTTTTTCTGTCTGATAACAACTGGACTTTTTTGAAGGGGGGGGGGGGGGCTGCCAGGCCCGTTTCAGTGGTATCGACCAGCGGAGTGTGTCTCAGGCACTGAGCTGCTTTTTAAATGTTTGATGCCAACATGAAACACACAGGATTATTTATGGGAGAGGAAGTTGCCAACGAGGCCACTGGGTTATTTTCTGTCCTGTCAATCACGTGTTGTCTGAACAATCCAAGTACTGCAGCTCACACACACACACACACACACACACACACGGACAGACATGAACCTGATGCAGAACCTTTTAAGAACCAGATCCCTGGAGCCACTATACAGCTTTGTCATTACATCACTGTACATCACTGTGTAGGTCGCTGTGCACGGTTGGTGTTAGCGATGATGTAACATTCAGAGGAAGGGGTCACATGCTGTACAGATTATTTTGTGTTGTAGCGTATTGACGTTAAACTGAAAGCAGGACAGCTCTGTTCTGATCCTCCATTCATTCAGTTCTTCAGTTTTCAGCTGTAACAGGGAATCTGAGAACCTTTTTGAACTGACCAATTGATGCAGCCCTGGTTTCAGTCTGAACTCCCAGGTTCAGTGTCAACAGCCAGCTGAGGAACCTGCTGCCGGGCCCTGAGGTCTGGATGCAGCGCAGCTCCAGCCCCCGGCCCTCGGATCAGACATTGCGTAACAAGAGGATGTCCAGAGCAACACACACACACGCACGCACGCACGCACGGAGCACCAACCTGCTCCTTGCGCTTCTGCCAGCGGCCGCACGGGCTCTCCTCCAGGATCTCGCTCTCATCCTCGCTCTCCTCCTCCTTCCCCTCAGATCCTGATTTCCTCTCCGGGACGGACATCGTCATTTTCACGCCGTATGTTTCCAGAATTCCTCACCGGGACCTTCTCCCTCTCCTTCTCCTTCTCTCCTCACCTCTCTTACTTCCCCTCGCCTTCCTCCCCTCCCCTCTGTCTCTCTCTCTCCCTCCCGTGCTGCGAGTGTTGTTGTGGCGGAGGAGGAGGAGGAGGAGGACGCGGCGGGAGCGGTGCGCAGCGCAGAGACGCACCGTCTGCGTAATGGAGAGCCCCCCCCCCTCCCTCCCTCGCACCCAGACAACACCAGCCTCCCTCTGATCCTCCACCGCTCAAAACATCCTGCAGGGGACGGTTCAAATCTCTGGAACCCGCCTCCGCTCACTGAAAACAGCCGATGCGCACCAAACACCCAGCGGGGCGCACGCCGCCGGGTCGCCGGAGCAACTGGGCTCTGTGGAGAATTCGGTCCCAGACTTCCTGACTGGGTTTTAATGTTTCCCCTCCGGTCTCACAGAAGCGGCACCGGACGGTAACAAGTTGGCGCACAGATCCCCGGTGCGCGCGCTGCGGCAGAGACTCACGTCCCGCGAGCGTCTCCCACACGCGCCATTGTCGGTGCTGATGCGTCAGTAGAACCCGCTGCAGCTGGTACTGGTGCTGCTGCCGCCGCTGCTGCTGGTGGTACTGGTGCTACTGCCAGACACGGTGCGTACACATCGGGTACCGTAAAACCTCCCAACACTGCGCAACAGATATTTGTGAAAGCTGTGGCTCAAAGCCAGGGCCGTATCTGGGATTTTTGTAGCCCCGGGGCCACGATTTACACAGAGGGGCCAGTTGTATGTTCAACATCTGAAGACGATTCCTGATTCATTAACTTTGCCAAACATTGTTATATCTTTTTGACAAATTATTCAATAAAAACGATATGATAAATGAATAATACAATAATTACACCACTAACAGGACAAGAATAAATAGATGATACTAAAGAATATTAGAGAACAAAGAGAATTATAGGCAATGACAATGAGGAGCTAGTCTCCTGTTTCCCTCTGAGCTGCTGCAGAGAGAATACGGTATCAGTCGGTTTCCAAGTATCAGGCAGAGGTATAAATTACTTCATGGAAACTGACTTTCAAAATAAAAAACTAGTTTGCCATCTAGTGGTTCTGGTTTCCATCACATCTGGGGGAAAAGTTGAAAGTATATTTTAGTCCACTGTATTTTATGTGTTGATGTCTCATAACCTTTGCCCTCCCACTGTCTTCTCTCCTCCTCAATGGAGGCAGCATCAGATTTGCCCTCATTCACTTCACTTAAGATCTGTGTTGTAATCACAGTCCTTCTCTATTTTTAGCGTTCACACAGAGTCTGTGCTCGGCCGATCGCGCTCACTCTTAATGAGATTTGCTTTTGGCTCAGGAAGCAGAGGCGAGCAGACAATGGTGCTGTCTCGACGTCCAGGGCCCAGGGTGGCGGTTTCAGAGATGGCAGCAATAACAAGGGGAGACACAGCGCCTCCACCACAATGACCTGTAAACAACAAGGCTCTGTCTACGACAACAGCTCTGGCACAAAGCGAAACTCTAAATATGTCAAATCTATAAAAAGATTCCATTCAGGCTTCTCAGATTAATTAATCAGTAAAATTAGAAATGATGTCTTCCATTTTAAGAAAATTATCTAACAGCAAATATATTTACACCTGGCAGCATTTTATAATACATATATATATATATATATATATATATGTATCCATATATATGGATAATCTGTATTTCTATTTTTTTTAATTGTTTGAAATGGATTGTAATAATGTTTATCATGAAAATGAAGACTTATTTTTAATTGTATTTTCTACTATAATACATTTTCTTGTGAACCAATTTTTTTTTTTTTTTAAATATATATAATAAAAAACAAATAAAAGCTTGTTATACATTATATATATATTTGTGAATCTTGGGTATTTCTAATGGCCCAATTGTGAAATACACATTTAAAATCCATTAGTCTTTTTGCCCGTTGGTTTCAGTCATCTCTCAAGCAAATGCATTACAGTCTAAAGATTCCAAACATCAATACTGATTCCTGTAACATCACATACATTCATAATTTATATTTCTCCGCATCATACACAACACAACATTGTTGTGCACAATATGAAGTTTACAATAATAATAGAAGTATAATATAGTATAAAAATAAAACTTATGTTGGAAGATTAAAGATTCCTTAAGAAGATTTAGTCTGAACATGGAACTGTCCCAGATCAGTACAATGAGCCACATGTGACCAGAGAAGGATTAGATCGACATCTTGTGGTCAACTCTTGTTATTACAGTTGGTTATTTTCAGTAACTGAACAGAATTTAATTTGTTTATATTTGTTTCCTCTTAACTTATAAATCGATAGAACTGTTTTTTTGTTGTTTTTTTTGTTGGGTGTGTCTGAGTTTCAGTGAAGTAGTCAAGAAGTGAGAAGTGTGTAAGAGTATTACTTTATTTGTTGTGATTGTCTAACAAGTCCACACACGGCTCAGATAAATGACAGCAGAGGTTTCCCACAGATTCTGTGTTTGCAGATGAACCAGTTTTTAATCAAACGTCACATCTGAGGCTGTTGGAGCGAAGTCGATACTTCATCACAGCGGCGAGAAAGAGGGTGGATATTTAAACATGACAGGGAGATGACAGGAAGCAAACATGTCTGTGGAGTCTTAAGTGTCAGATATGTTATGATGTGAGACGTGTTATTATAGCAAGCATACTTGTTTGATTCTAAATATCCGTTTAGCCTGTGGACACGGCCAAAAGTGTTGGCGCGCCACTGTTGTAGCTCATCTTTTGGCAGTGCTCCACCCGGCTCTGCCTCATTTCCTGAAAGACACGTTAAAGGTTCAGGGTGTAGAAAGTAGTGACATCTAGTGGTGAACATGAGAAGACTGGCGGCCTCCATAGAGAGGACCGACTGCCAATGACCATCCAAAGCATTTGAATATCAACACATACAAATCCAATTCAAGGGCATAAAGTCAGAACTTTTTGATGAACAGTGAACAGACGGCATGATGGGTAAGTACGTTACCTTTGTAAGTCTTGGCTTCTGGATGCAGTTGACGTACGGCTTGGGGCTGGCCTCTAGCTCCTCGGCTGCTGTTTTGTAGCAAACCGCACAGTCCATCATCGGCTGGGAGGAGGGAGAGGAAGAAGATTACAGACAGAGCATGAGGAAGCCATTGGTGTTTATGTCTCCTTGTCGTCTGCTCACTCTGTTGTTCCTGAAGGGGCAGCTCGCTGGGTCGGACTCAGTCGTTCCTTTGGGACAGGTGGTGGGTTTCATGTAGAAGTGGTGGTAGTAGTATTTCACAGCGAATCCTCCCTGAAAGAGAAGGAGGGGCAGTGTCAGTACGAGATCTCAAAAAGCAGCAAAGCAAAAGCTGGAAAACTTCGGTCCTATCTGTTCATGAAGTGTCACTGTGCAGTAAAATCTCTTCACTCTCAGCGGTGGCGTTTCTCCAAGTCGACAACCCAAAGCCATCAATAATAAAACCAGAATCGCTGCCAGTTCACACTGAGTTTCAGAGAAACCGAGTGAAGGATGATGGGAGGAACGTGGCGTCCCTCCTCCGTCTCCTCTCTGCTGAAAACATGTTGACGATAAAAGACTCAAAGTAAAGTGGACCAGAAGCTGACGTGAAAACAAGTATTAACCAGAATCCCGTGAAGGCAAAGCCAAGAAACAGAAACTAATCTGAAACTTTAAATCTAAATATAAAAGAATAAAAGGAATGAACTATTATAAATACATGGGGATTAAAAAGACAAGGAAAGAAACTCAGACTTTACCTCAATCTCAGACTTGTCCACTGTCCTCCAGAAGCGAAAATGATGCTGGACCCCGGCGTGCAGGTTGAGCTGCTGGAACGCCAGGTCCACTCCGATCCCGTAGGCGCCAGGCAGCTCCTCGTAAAGCTCCTGGGCCTCGGCCGAGTGAAACGCAGCTCCGACACAGAGCAGCAGCAGCAGCCCGGCAGCCATCATCCTCGCCGCGAGTGTAGAGCTGTTGTGAGAGAATCAGCTCCCTCCTCTTTGAGACAAGTCCTATTATGGCTGCAGGCGTTACACAGGCTGCTGGCTTTTAATGCCCCAGTTCCCGTAAATCCTCTCACAGGACACAAAACACGTTCTCAGGGGGGAGTTTCCAGCTGTGGGATAACACATCCAGAAACAGACTTGGATGAGTAAACCAGTTCCTGGAAACAAGCCCCAAAGCTATCAGGGAAGAAATCAGGGACAGGCTGAACAAAGAGCGAAGGAATTCTTTCAACACACCGTCCTCCCGTCTTGTTGCTGCAGGAACAGAGGAGCAGAGCTGACGGGAAACTGTGACTTTCTTTGAATTAGGTCAGCGATGAATGAAACCGAACATGCAGCAACTAGCCCCACGCTCCCACAATCCTCCATCTTACCAGGAGGAATAAAAACAGGAAAACACACTCGGTTGTTTAAACGTTGTCTTTATTTTCAGAGATTGTTGTGGACGTAAACATTTGCTTGCTGACGACGTGTCACAGAAATGATTCCTCAGATAAACAACACAGGTAACTATTCTATATAAAAACAAGTCGTCAGAGAGAAACAAAGTTTTCAGACGGCGTTCAGTTGCCTCCCGTTGATGCCAGAAGGGTCGGAGCTCCGCTGCTGTAGCCCATCCTGTTGCAGTGCTCCACTCGGCCGGCAGTCATCTCCTGCCGGCCACAGACACGGGGTCAAAAGAGGAAGAGGTCGTGTTGTTTACAAGAGAAGACACTGAAATCAGGAAGGGAAACTTCTGGACTAACCTCCGTCAGCGCCGGTCTGTGGATGCAGTGAACGTACGGTTTGGGTTCCTGTTCAATTTCTCCTCTGAAAGTCTTGTAGCAGACGGCACAGTCGACCAGAGGCTGCATGAACGCACACAAACAAAAAGACTCAGACAAGTTAGAACAGGCGGTCGCCCCCATGGAAACATTTTCCTGTTGAGTAACGGCTGTGGAAATCAGGCCAAGCTCACTCTGTCGTTCCTGTACCGACACGCCGAGGTGTCCACTGTTCCTCTCTGGCACTTGGTGGGTTTAAGGTAGAAGTGGTGGTAGATGTAGCTCACATCGAACCCAGGCTGGGGAGGGAGGAGGAGGAGGAGGAGGAGGGTTAGATCTGAACGACTGTGAGGAGATGAATCACGACTGCACAGCCAGGAAACACACGAGCAGAGATGTGACTGTGCAAGTTACCTCGATGTCTGACTTCTGGAGGCTCCTGAAGAAGAGAAAATGGTGCTGGATCCCAGGGTGAGAGTTGAGCTTCTCCAGAGCCAGGTCCACTCCTCTCCTGTAGGCGTCCGGGAGGCTGCTGTACGCCTCCTGGGCATCGGAGGAGAGGAACAAAGCTCCGGCGCTCGACAGCAGCAGCAGCAACAAAGCAGCCATCTTTCTCTCTGTGTGTCTGCAACAGTGGGGGAGCTGTGATGGGAACAACCCCCCCCCCCATGAGCAGGGCAGAACATCCAGCCCTCTTTGTGCACGCAGACCGACTCCCTGCTGCTCCACAAATCTCAGCCCAGTCAGTTCCTATTATAGTTGTTTTCCTCCTCTTTCAGTTTCAGGAGAGACAGAATAGTTCTGAATAAACCTTTTGTGACCATGTAAACGTTTACTTTCTCAAATCTCTATTTAAGACACAAGAGCGAAAACTCCAAGTTAAATAGAAAATAACTTTTATTTGTCATCAATATTTGAACCATCAATGTACAAGGGAGCATCAGCAATATCCTCTCAGACTTCGTATTGCGTTTGAAATGAATCAACACATCACAAGTTCGGAACAAACACTTTGACGTACGCGGACGACGTTCACTCCATCCACAGGCACAATAAGCAGACATAAAACTGACTGTACTTCTAATAAATATACTCTTCAGTGTCACGGCCGTGATGCAGCCGAGAAGTAAGGTTCTGTGAAATACTCTGAATGAATCTTTTTCTTTTCTTAATATATAAAAACAGTTACTGGATAATGCCTCGTGTAGCAACAGATAAATAATGGAGAGATGTTTGATTTGTGAGCGTCTGAAAAGTGCAAACTATTGTAACGTGTGTCGCCCGCACAAACAGCAACAGACACTTGCGGCCGATCACTTCGTGGTCCCACAGGCACTTGAGATGCTGTGCGGCTTTGTGACACCGAACAGGCACAAGATCACAGCGGCAGGCTGAGGTGGGACGAGCAGTGATTCTCGTGCACACTGGACTCAACATGAACATGAGCCTAATTATTATTCATTTTAAAACCGTCCCTCTTCGCAGCAATGATATTCAGATTGTCTGCACAGCGCGTGTGGAAATTTGGTCGACCAAGTTAATGAGCGAAAAAAATTGCCCCCACCCCCCAAAACAGCAAGAATTTTGATAAAACGAGGAATGTTCTGCTGATTAGGCCAAAACAACACAGTAATTGAGATGACTGAACTGCAGCTTATTGATCTGATCATGAAACTATTTACATGAAACACGATTTTGGCACAAAGACACCGATAAGTTACAGCGACCCCCCCCCAAAAAAAAACAACCGGACCGAGTGAGACGTCAAAACAAACCTTCAGACCATCGGTGCCCTCAACATGTGCGTGGAGACATTTAGAGTCATTTCATTCATGTGCCACTGTGTTTTGTTTCTTTCACCAAAACGTGTTATGATGTCATGGCAATAGTGTAATTGCATTTTACTGTTTTTATTTTTTGTTTTTTTGGTTTATCATTATCTCCCTCCGTTGGTGCTTTTGATTCACTACAGTTATAGATGTTGACTTAAAGCCAAAATAAACATTTGAGCAAAAACCAAGAGTATAGAAGGACAGGCTTAAAAAAAACAAAAAACAAAAAATAATCAAGCCGTTATTAAGAGGAAAACTGAAGCTGATAATGATTCATGACTTAAAGAGACAAAACAATCACATAAAATACAGTCATCGTTCAGATTTGGTTTCTTTAAAAAGTGCTACGAGCTTCAGGAGGCGGGCAGAGTGATCAGCTGTCTACAATAAGACAGAATGAGGAAAAATAAACACCTCAGTACACGGTTTATCTCCTTCATAAGGCGCTTGGTGAGAGCTTAAAACGAGGAAAAAAAAAGCAACAAACTAGAAAATCAAAAAACTAGCACGAGAATATAAAATCATCTTTCCCACATCGCCTCCACATATTCAATGTGAATGAGAGCAACCTTTCAGGGCTAAAACTTAATCGTCTTCCTTCACATCTATCTACATTGATTTAATTCTGACCTTCAGATCGCGTTTTTGATTTTTTTTTTATTTCCCCCTGAAACACCGGTTTTACTTAAAACGCGTGAATGCGAGCTAACAACAGTTTGATCTTGGTTTGTTCCACAAAGTGCTGCTAACTAGAGTTGCTGCGTAGACGGTGAAAAGTCTCGAGTAACAGACACACCTGACGTTCCGTGTGCATGCGTCTTGAGGGTGATGATGATGATGATGATGATGATGATGGCGGTGCACAGTGATGTGGCGTCAAGTTTTCTTTATGAGGGCTTCAAGCTGGTGTCACGGCATTCAAGATGTCAGCGGTGGTGCTCGACAGATGGTTGCTGGTACGATGAGGGCGGCGTTACACAGGCATGTGCATCTCCGAGTACTCGTCGTGACACTCGCGCTCGTCAAACTTGGGCTCTGCATCATCAGAGTCCAGCTGGAGGAAGCAGAGAGAAGAACAAAGACACAGCATTATGAATATAGAATGTTCTGCAGAGTCATTTCCTAAAATCTTAGCAGAAACCTCGAAGGAGTAAAGAAACGATTTCTCTCTTTCTCTCGTCTGAAGCCCAGGGTGCATTGCGGCCCCTGGAGCGAGGGCGTATAAAGCAGCGTGCGGTGCCCCCTTGTGGTGAACTTACACACTCCATCTCTCTGGAGGTGAAGATGCGGCGCAGCAAGAACATCTTGACAGGAATGGTGAGTAAGAGGACGAAGGGGAAAGCCAGAGACGCCTGCGTGGACATGACCGCCCACAGAACCGCCAGACACACCAGCTGGATGCAGGTGAACAGGTGCATGCGCAGCGTTCGGACCTGCAGGAGACGGATTCATTAGAACACACACAAACTTTAAGAGACGCAGGATTCAAGGGTCTTGTTTGACTCACAGGGACAGACTTTAGAAAACGCATTGTTTTATTTTAAAAATGAGCGTCTCACTTTGCGTATGTAGGTGTGGTCAGGGTGATACTTTGGCGGCATTAGCAGCAGCATCATCCGCTCAGTGAGCTGGATGCCATTGAGAGACATGACGCCCATGTAGAGGAAGATACCGAACAGGACAGCCAGGGGGATCTGACGCAACAGGTCAGCGATGACAATGGACAGGCCTGAAGGGAGGAGGAGTTCCAACATTTAAGAATCCAAAACAAGAGGCAGGCGATGGAGGAAAGAGCAGCGACAGCATTTCAGGGTCCGCCACTCACCAACCATGATGGCCACCAGGAGCCCCGTGACCCTCTGCTCCTTCACCTCCTGGATGCGCGGCTTGTCTCCCGGGGCGACGGCCTTGCTCATGACGGTGAGGGCGTTGACGTGGGTCACCGAGCGCACGGTCGCCGCCGCCATCCACGGCAGGCCGAACAGGGCCGAGCACCCGCCCAGCACCACGATCAGCAGCAGGTCCAGATGGAAACCAGAGCCCTTCACCAGCATCCGCTCCTTCTTACTCACTATCAGGCTGCAGGGCGTCGGGGGGGAGGGGTTACAATGAATTGTCGTCAAATGAAAATCCTTTTAATATAATTTAATATAAAACCAGATAGTCGCTCACGTGGTGATCTGCGTCTCCATGAAGATGAGGATGAAAACCAGCAGGGCCGGCAAACAGCAGGCGAACATCATCCAGATGGGGAATTTACCGTCCGAACCCAGAGGGTTGATGATCCAGCCTCGTTTGTCGGGACTCGTCACAGAGAGTCCGGTGGGGACGCTCAGTTTCTGGACAGAGGAGGAAGACGGGGATGGTGAATGTCTGCACACTGAGTCTTTGGCACGTGAACGTTAAGTTTCAGCGTTTCAAGTCTTACTTGTGTGTACGTGTCATCTAGGCTGTAATCTACCAGCACCATGATGAGGATGGCGATAGGAACGCCGAAATCTCCAATGACCCTACGAAGCTAAACACATAAAAACTCACATGATGATAAATATATATATATATATACGTGACACGATTACCACTCTTAACGTTGCAGGACCGGCGTTTGAGCGGTTTCAGCTCCTCACCCTTCCAGGGAAGAACGCGCTGTTCTTGAACTTGCGCAGGTAGAAAGCGATGAAAAAGGTCCCGGCCATGAGGACCAGGGAGAGCAGCGCCGTGTTGGGCTCGTCTCGGACGTGCCCCGCCGCCGGCACGGTGGCGTTGCTCAGAACCTGGGTGACGTTTCCCATCGTGCCACCGTCTGTGCCGTTGCCATGGGAGCAGCGCCTCAGTGGGTGCTCCTTGAAAATCTGCCCGAGGACACAGGGGGGACACATTTCTACTACAGAATACAAAAATCCTGTATGAATCACACTTATCACCAAATGAAATGGTCCTAAAATCAAACGTCTTTCAAGTCAGTGCCATAAAACCCCAATAAAGCAAACCTTCCGAAACCATAAGCCGGGATAATGGTTCAACTCTAAATCCATTTAACTTTCAGGGCCAATCAATCACAGATGATTTCAGGTGCGCTTGCTAGAAAAACATACTCATTTCGACCCTGGGTTTTGAAAATCATCCAAGGTCTAGTCCGTTCCGTTTAATGTCAGCCACATAAGCTCCCAGCGTGCCAACAAAAAGATTTTGTAATCAGGTGTTGTTATTTCAGGTTCCAGGCGTACCCTGCCGAGCTTGATGAAGGTCTCGCAGATGAAGATGAGGGAGATGAGGAAGGAGAAGATCTCCTGCGTGAAGCGGGAGACGAAGCGGACCAGGAAGCTGCCTTCGAACGCCACGGTGACGACCACGATGATGATGAGCCAGAACCCAATCCACACGCGGCCGGTTAGGTACTCGATGTTGTTCGCTTTGCAGAACTGTGACGACAGGGAGGTGAGTCGAGAGCAAGAGTTTTCAGAGCCTTTAAAGTAACGTCCACACAAATGATAAAATCCACTTACACTGAAAAAGGCTTCTTCAAAAACTAGCAGGGGTCCGGAGAAGCCCACCACCAGGAGCGGCTGAGCTCCGAGCAGGCAGAAGACCACGCCCTGCACGGCGGTGGACACGATCAGCTCAGAAACACCGATCAGCCCGTCCGTCTTCTCACCTGGCAACGACACACACACACACACACAAACAAGGTCTCAAGTTTCATGGACTGAAAGCATGACATGGATTGGACACATGGGGTGCAGCTCTCGGGACGCTCACCCAGCAGGCCTCCGAATGTGATGGCTGGAGAGAGAGCGGCAAAGTAGATGAAGATGACCGCAGCCATGCACTGGCTGTTCAGGGCGTCCTTGAAGTCGCTGACGTACTTGGGGTAACGTCGCCGCACGTCCTGTATCATGCCGCCAAAGGGGCGTCCTGTGCGCTCTAAAGGGTCGTCTGACTTTTTCAAAGGTGCGAGCAGGGCCTCTGGGTGACAGGAGAGAGGAGATTATTAATCTATTGCGATATCGCAATCGACTTCAGTTGCCGACGCTCACCTTTTTCTTCGAGGCTTTTAGGCTCTTTGAGCAGCTTGACGTCCTGCTCCGCCCTCTTGCGCAGCATCTCCCGCTGGAAGCGAGCGACGGAGCGCAGCAGCTCGTCGCCTCCCATCTCCGACGGCGGCAGCACGATGCTGCAGTCCAGGAAGCTGTTGATCGCGTTCAGCAGGTCCTGCCTGTCATCTGCCAGATAAGCTGCCTCGTGGAATTGCTGGAAGGAAAATCAGCCACAAATCATAAGTGATGTGCATGTGGGTGTGAGTTTAAAAAAAAAAAAACTGCCTCGCTCACCTTGTCGGACATCAGCGTGGAGATGGAGCGTCCTATCTGGTGGTAGTCCATGCTCGTGGTGAGGGGTCCCAGGAGGACAAAGAGGAACCTGACAGGCACGGGGACCTCGAGGACGGACTCCAGCTCCACTGCCTCCTGCAGCCGCACAAACGCCATGGTGGGCTGCTCCAGGAAGTCCACGCTACCTGGAAGATGAAGAGACATAAAGTCAGTGCACGGTGAAGAATGTTAGTGAGTTAAAGATGTTCTGGTGCCAGGCGTCGTGGGAGTAACTCACCCACAAGGACAACTGTGGCCTCTGCGTTTTCAGGAATCTTCTCCAGCAGCTTCAGCTCATGCTTGGATTTGGATCGATGCATGCCGGGCATCAAGGACGGCTCCTTCTGCTGAGAACAAACAGGGGGTCAGATCTGGATGAAGAAAAGAATATTGGTGATAGTTGGGCTCTGGAATTACCTGTCCGTCGTTCTTCTCCATGTCGATGCGTGTGTCCGCGTCCCCCGCAGGGTGGCCGGTGCCCATGAGCGGGTCGGTGACCGTCGGCTCGGCCTGGTGGCTGTGGTTGGCGCTGTGGTGGTGTGATTTCAGGCTGCCGAGGCTGGCGGCGGACATGTTCCTTGGGAAGGGGACGCTGTGCTCTTTCTCATCGCTCGGGTGACTAGGGGCGGCAGGGAGAGGCAGAGAGAGGGTGAGCAGGAGGAAGAGAGGCAGCGACCAGGCATGAAGCCACCTAGCAGCAGGAAGCGTGCAGCCGGCGGAGAAGAGACTTTAACCTGCCGTTTCACCAAACTAGTTTTAAATATCTGTGTGTGTCACACGCCCCACAGCTCAGCATCATCAACAAATGCCTTTTAAAATGAATCAATCATCTTTCCAGAGGCAAATATGCAACTTTTTCCAGTTATTGCAGAAGGAACAATTCATGTATTACCTTTTCTTTTTTGTCACCACTCAGCAGATTGTTTTCAAACTGATGCTATAAGTCACCTGTGTTTAAGCAGCAGGGCCCGCAGCACGTTGGCTCGGTCTTCAGCTTTGATCTGATCGGAAATGATCATCTGCTCCACCACTTGATGAGCGATGCCAGGAAGGGTCTTCTGGTCCAGGTCCAGCAGCACTGCACCTGCAGACGCACACAGACGCACACTGAGCTCTGTCGTCTGTGCACCTGTGCACACACTTGGCTCGGTTTCTCCGTCTTACCGTGCGAGATGGTCTTTCTGAGCTCCAGCAAACTGCGGAAAGACAGAGACGCCACGTGAGGTTTCCCCCAGCGGTCCGTCTCTTCCTCCACATCCTCCTCAAACTTGATCCAACGAGCCGTTTCCTTCCACTTCATCTCCTGGTTCTTGTCCATGGTCAGTTCGTTCAACTCTACAAACACCTGAAGGCATCGCGTGAGGTGAGTGAAATGCGGCCAAGACAAAACAAACCAGACCAAACAACATGCGTGTTTAGTATGCACTGACATACCACCTCATAGCAAAAGCGCTGTGTCGTTTCCCAGTGGATATAACCTCAAATGGCAGGAAAAAAGCTAATCAAGTCATCTTAACACTCAAAGAACACAGAGGAGCATCTCCTAACTGTCAGCGTCAGTAATTAACACAAGTTATCATCTGGACGCCATGCAGGTCAGTCACGGTCCTGAGTGAAATAAAAAGGTCCGAAAACTGGCAGGAAAAAAATCCCCTAGTTTGCCGCCATGTGCCGTTAAACACTTGCTGCATGCCGGTGAAATCACGCTCACACGAGTGGGACCCGACTCTGGCCGGTGACCCAGCCTCACCTTCTTGTACCGAGCCATGTCCAGCAAGAAGCCTTCTGGCCGCGAGGCACTGCGGTACAGAATCACCGGTAACGGCTGGAGGAGCGAGGAGAGGACTCAAACACGGACAGCGACACAAAGGATGGGACCTTCTCCACGACACACATCGCTACAAGTTCCACAACACACACACACACCTGACAGGGACCTGTTGTTTACCCAGGCTGAGGGTGTGTGTGTGTTAATAAAACATAGCGCTCTCAGGAGCTCCCAGTGTCTGGTTACTGAACCTCCTCTCGCTCTTTCTCTCTTCTCCATTCCATTTGTGAAAGAAAAGAACTCATTCATTCATTTTTAATTGTCTCCATCCCTCTCAGTCCCAGCCACAAAAACTGCACTAAATATGACAGAGGAAAAGCAACAGCTTTTTGTTCACGTCTGAGGAAATTAGAAACATCAAACATAGAATGTTCTCCCACCAGCTTCATCAAATTGAAAGAATATTAAAAAGCCTGCTCGGTATTTTTTCTGGCTACATGAATATAAAAGAAAATAAAGTTGTTCGACTGAAGCTGTGGTCCTCACCTCATGTGGGGTTCGGTCCTGCTTGCGGCTGCGGGTGGTCGGCTCTTTGTGGTCTTTGCTGACGTGCACCACTTGTCCCTTGGTACTCTTTCTGACCAGGTGTCTGCGCATCCCGGGGACATCTTCAAAACGGTGACCTGATGGAGACAGGAAGTCAGCGGTGAGAGGGGAAACTACTATTAACAATTAAAAAAAACATTTAAAACGTTTTTTTTTTGAAAAGATAAATCATCATCCTGCGGATAAATTGGACTGTTCAGTGTTTTCAAATCAAACAGATTTGAAAACACGAAGCCCCGCTGCAGGGAGCAGGGTGACCCATGGTGGCAGCACACCAGACTCTGGGAGGGTGGCACGGATACGACGCAAATCACAATATCGGAAGGATGCAAAAGCTAAAAAGCTTGAATTATTGTCTTACCTTCAACAGCGCTTGTAAATTCTATGTAACAAACAGTGACGCTTTTGAGGGTCTTCATCAATGAGCATCTATCCTCTCTCCTCACTCTACTTGTACCTGCACCAACTCTGACTGCGAGGGTGCACTGTCAAGTTGCTCCCTGATGTGTTATGACTCTGGAGTGAAATGGGGCCTGACTGGTATGTAGCTCTTGAAGGAGGGGAGGAAGGTTTGCAGTGGGCGTTAGGTTAGCGCTGGCACGGCCATCTGTCTACGTGACCCCCATCGCGGCTCAGACCGGACAGTGGGACTTACGCATACGTTTTGACAAGATGGAAAAAGTAGCAATTTCTTGACCGGCGCCCGACCCCGCGGAGACTAAAACTATCAGAATGCATCAGCGGGCAGAGGCGTTGATGGGCTCAGACTGAACAAAAAGGGAGGGATGGTGATCTAATAATTCCTATAGTTGATCAGCGGCCAGAGTCACAGAGTTTCCCAGGATGATTTACGGTGGCGGGAAGCAGATAAAAGAAGACAGAAGACAACTGGGGATGAACCTGCTCATAACGACCAAGCACTGTAGGAGGACAACACTGAGCCAGCACCTCAAAACACCACCTCTCCACCCTGAGTCTGAGGCAGGAGGCGACTTTTCCGCTCGTTTAACTCCACTAATAATTGAGGCTTATGAACTTGGATCCAAGTTTCTCAATTAGCTAACATGATGGCTCGGGCCCGGGTCCAGGGGCCTCAGCTGACAGTAGGAACGCCTAATTTAATTACGCGAGCCTGTCTGCCACACTCTCTGATAAGCTGCTGCTCTCCGCTGAGGGGTCAGCTGCCTGACGTAAATCTCCCCGGCCCTGAACACAACCCCACGCTGGGCCCGGGGGCCCGGGGACGTCAGTGCAGTGGGGAGCAGACTGCAATGTAGAAGGGGGCTTGCGGTGGCCCCCGGTTCACGCACTGATATTCAGCAAAGCCAGGACTTTAGAATTGTTCTGGTCTAATCGCTTAACAAGGCAGTGCAAATGAGACGATGATTAAACGATTGAAAGTCATTATGAATAATAACTTATCGTCATTTTTTATAAAAACAACAGAGACACGTATACAAATACTGAAACACAGCCTCATAGGTGACAAGTAAAATCAATCTTTTGACTTATCGTCAGTACTCACTCTTGATTCCATCCAGGTCGGCGGAGGCCAGAGTCTGAGCCTCGCTCTCATCGGTGGGGATACGCTGGAACTTGGCCTGCTCGGCCCCCGTCATGTTGCCTGTGCGCCGGCGGTCTTGCAGATCGTAGCTGCGGCTGGCGGATGACACTCGGGGCAGCGGTACGTGATCAGCTGGCACTGACGGGGGAGAGGGGCTGGACGTGTCGGATGTATCCAGCTTACTGGAAAGAAAAGCAGAGAAAGCAGACAGAGCTGGAGATGAGAGGCTGTGTTCAGCTGATCCACCGTTTACCCCAAACAGACTCATTACTGCTCTTTATCATGACCGTCGATTAATGATGACTGAACATACTGAACTCACCGACAGTATCCTCCAGTATTCCTTCTCTTTCTTTCCCCCCCACCTTTCTACCCTATATATAAAAATCCTCTGCGAGCACGTCCCTCTCTGCTCAACTGCAAACAAGCGACGAGTAAATGCAGCTTTATCCCAACTCAGATTAAAACCCTCATGAAGTGGAGAAGTAAATGTCATGGGTGGAGCCTGTGGCCGCTGAGGTGTGTTGTGTCGTTTGGAGAGACTGGTGATATATGGGTCTCTGAGGAGAGGATTACTCTGGCCCATCAGAACAGGCCCAGCAGGCCCACTGGATGCCTGAGGCATGGTAACGTACAGTGTGTGCCTCGCTCGCCAATTACACACTGTGCGCCTGAGCAGTCTAACCCAATCAGAGCAGTATGCTATACGACAGGTATGGTGGTGTAGTACATGTGACCGTCACGCGGCGTTTATGTTTATTGGCTCATTTGAAGACATGGACTCACTCGGTGGAGGTTACATCCTCTGCATCTGCTCCCACGCCTGTATGTGGTACGATATCCAGCTTTCGGACTGCGTGGGGGCTCTCTGTGCCACGTTTGGCTGCAGGGTCTTCATCCGAAAGAAAGAACTGTGAAGGGAACACAGAGCGTCAGAGCGCCGTGTACAATAAAATTTAAGCCCGAATCTTTCAACGGTAACATTTAAACTGAGCTGTTTGTCTAAGACGCTGTATATTACGTCCTGCCACTGTGATCAGGTGAAATCTGGTCCTGTTACTGCCTTTTGATTCAGTGAAGTATCATAAAAGCTAAACATGAAACCCACTGATGACTTATTCAGAGCGTGCTGAAATATTCATAGAGGAAAAAATAGTAATGCCACGACAGCTAATTCGTCCTGCATCAAGTTCCTTACCGGCCATGTGAATGGATGAAGGCGAATAGACAATGGAATGAAACAGGAAACCGGGATATAAACACATGAAAGACAGGCTGCTTTTATCTTCTAATTACCGTTTCATGTTTTACCGAACAAGTAGTCATCAGAGGATAAAAACATTACAATAATTTCACTTTGAAGTACAGGTTCAAAACTATGAACCAAGATCAAAGGCTCAAATATTCAGAATTACCTCCACATCTTTGACTCTCTCTGAGTCAGAAGGAGCAGAACTTGCCTCCGTCCCCTCCTCCTCCTCTTCCTCTTCATCCTCTCCTTCCTCGATGGGGCCGCCGCTGGGTACGTGGCTGCTTTTGTGATCTTTGCCCTTCTTCCTCTTCTTGCCGCTCTTCTTCCTGCGCCCCTCTGGGGGGAGTTTGGACAGAGGCCGGTGGATGTGATGAGAGGAGTGACGGTGGTCTGCGGAGAAGACGGGAGCGGAGGCACGACACAATGATGAGCAGGTGCCATTACTAAAAGTCCAAACGGGAACTTTGATCTGTGTGTGTGCTCACATTCGATGTCCTCCTCGTGGTAGTTGTGGTGCTGCTCGTCAGGTACGACAGAAGCAGGGCTGAGGATCTGCTGGAAGCGCTGGACACCCAGGGCTTTGTTTAGGTCCCCATCGTCCTCTTCCTCTGGGCGTGGAGTCCCATGTAGTGATGAGGCTGCAGGAGCCTCTGGCTGCAACACAAACAACAGCAGAGCAAACAAATCAAAATCCCTACACACCCAAAACCTGCTTTGATTCGTTAACAGTGTGGATTTGGGGAAACAACTTCGGCCACGAGAGGGCGCCGTGGTGCCGTGAATACACCAGACGAGGAGTCATTTTTGAAAATAAGCTTTAGATTGGAAACAATGGCCCTGAGCTCTGATCAGCTCCTTGTTTTCAGTGCTGTGCCGTGACAGGGATCATGTGAGTGATAAGAGATCTGTTTTCCTGCAGCAGGACGCGCTGGCCCGCTGTGCCAGGCTCTGCTGGTGGGCTGTTGTGATAAGGATTGTCTGGAGTAATAGGAAGAGTGGCTCGACTCTGGCCGTCACGGTCGGGCTGGAGACTCCTCACCAAAAAGTAAATGTTGCTATGACTACTGCCCGGAGGCCGCAGACCCTGCCGCGAACTGAACCTGTGGAAAAACTCGGGGGCCACACGTCAACTGATGCGCCCTCAGGTGGTTCTCAGGACACCCAACGCATCTGCCATCGATTTGATTTTCCTCAGAGCCGCAGGAAGCCACAGAAACCACCTGATGAAACACAAACTCTCTGCTCCGACCTGCAGCTCCTGCCTCCGTTCAATCACAACTCAGTTGATGCACTGCAGACATTTTAACTGCAGTGACAGAAGGTTGTAAAATCTATTTTCTGTCTAGCTATCCAGTTTCACATTTACAACTTTCTCCAAAGGGAAATATCCGCCTTAAACTTATCAGATGTTATATTATGAACAGCTGTTGCTAAGGAGGTGGGGTGGGACATTTTCCTTCCTCTCCACCCCCCTCACTTTATCCCTGTGCCGGGTGCACCTGCACTATAATCACTGAATGTAATACAGTTGGAACAAGCAAGAGCCAGCACATGCACCCCATTAATGCAACGGCATTAACAATATAATAAATGATTTCATAATAAGAGACAGAGAACCATAAAATACATGAATTCAAATTACAATAACGCTTTCCTGCATGTTCCGCTTTCAACACGTTAAGCTCATCAAATCCATCAAGACAAGAAAACATGATCTGGTTTTTCATTCAATCGAGGAATGTCCGAAGACCGTGTGAAAACCCGACTCCCATGACCCACACGGCCATGCGGCTTTTTGCCCTGACCTGTTTTTACATGCCACACGCAGGTGACAGGAGGAGGAGGCCGTGCACTGGGCTGCAGCACTGCAGACTCCCTCGGGTGCTAAACTAGAACAGGTCAGCCTGTTTGTTCAATATTGACCAAAGGTACAATTCCTCATATGGTTATTTCTCTGACAGACGAACAAAGACTGTCAAGATGAGGAATGAACAAACTCTCCATTTAACTCCCTGACCTCAAGAGCAAACCACAGAGACAGTGAAGCGCTTTGTAGCCACAGACGGCTCTCAGACACTTTCTTTGAATGGACTTCCATGTTTTTAAAAAGGAGAAAAGGAGGAGAAAAAAATAAAAATCAAATTAGATCCTTTTCTGCCAGTGAGTCTCACCCTGCATCCACAGGTCACCTCAATATTCAGCTGGATGACCAAATGTAGAAGCTGAAGTACACACAGATGACTGTAAGCCCTCTGAGCACCGCTACACAATCCAGCCGTTTATTTTCACTGAGCTCTCATTCATATCATGGTTTCACCGTGAATCCCTGGAGGAGGGAGAGATGCGCGAGGGATTCTCCAGGAGGTGAACCTTCCACAACCAGAACCATGTGCGAAAACAACCGAAGGAGAGCTGAGCGAAAACAAAACTGACCAGGAACCTTCGACTCTCGGCGAGGAGTTTCAGAGACTTACCTCGCTCATGGCCACGTGAGCTTGATCACAGTCTGTGGTTTGAGGAGGCAACAAGCTTCAGAGCCCTCCACCATGACAACACTGGAGCTCTGCCACTCAACGCCTCTATTAAAAAGTGCAGCAGGACGATATCCCTGTGCCCCTGCTTATCAAAGCCTCGTGATACCCTAATCAGAGCCCTATCGGCCAACCTGCCACCTTCACCAGGCCGCTCATTGTGCCAGGGCAGAATAAACAAGACTGTCATTCTCGCTTTGAGGACAAACGCAGCGTGAAAGGACACGCCGTGTTTGAACAGCTCGGAACAAAAACCTCGCGCTGACATTCATCTCCACATTTTAACTTTGCCACATGAAGCCTAAATATTGACCGAGGTGCTTTTAGTCAATATACCTTCAAGGGCAATGTAAATGCTCAAACTAAACATCTTTTCAAAAGCTGCATTTTTGATGGACAATACTGATAAATTACATAACAAGAAACAGGCAGAAATTCTATGTGATTTCAATGTTGTGTAAAACCAGCGGCGTTTTCTACAAGACAAAGCACTAAAACAAATATTTAAACCAGATGGAAAAGAGGGGGAAAATAATTGAATTGCTAAACTGTGACAAGTCAGATAAAACAGCTGCATGTGGAAATTTCATTTTAAAACATTCCAAATCTTCAGCCTGCATGTTGAAGTGTATTCCTGATAGGAGCTTTCCAGCAGAATACAATAATACACTTCAAGAAGCTGATTCACCACTGTTATACAGTAGATGCAAGAGATTAAAAAGCAGCGTTGAGCCGTGCATTTGGAATTTTGATTTGTGCAGAAATATTGCACTGAAAAAGAAAACGCAGCGAAGATAATGCAACGATTGAAACTGCTTGAGCTGAAGAAATGCCAGTGAACAGGACTCAGAGTCTGAGGTCTGTCGTCTGAGGATCACAGATGCCATAGTGATCTCTCCAGTAGTTGAGGTATTTTAGTCTGGACCGAAGTGGCAGACTGACAGACAGACATTGGCATCCTGAGAGCTCAATGGCCCGCATTCTAAATTTCCATCCAAGGGAAACAGAGAGCTGTAAAACAACTGCAGAAAAGGAAAGATAATGAAATGCTCTGGCTTTCCAGCCTTGAGGGAATTTAAACTAGTGTTGAATGTGAACTAGCCACTGTAGGAGTTCAACTTCAGACGCAGCATAGTTTGTTAAGTTTCTGTGCATGTGCAGCGTCCGTGTGTTTTCATGGGGTGACGGCGAGCCGACGCTGCAGAGGGAGATTATCTGTGTCGTGAGGTCGTCTCCAATCCCACACAGTCAGCATCGGAGGGGAAAGGGTGAGATAGGGTGAGAATGTTGTAGTGATCACGGCGTCGGACTGTGTGGCTGATGAGTCGCTGCATTCCTTCATATCTTCACATGCAAGCAGATCCCAGTGGCTCAGGGTCTCTGATTATGATTACCAGTGGTGGAGGTTTAACCCAGTTCTGTCCTCTGACAGCTTGTGCATTACACAAGCAAGGGTTGTCATCCCTCCTACTGCATCAGGAATTCTACTCTACTCGATTTGATCAGCTGCAAAAACCAAATCAAAATAAAATCTCCAGATTTCGTCACAAGATTCTCTGTAGCCAAGGACAAACGGGGCTTTTTCCTGAGATGCTGTTTTCACCCTTTAGCTTTATCTCATTTAAAGACATGATAAAACTATTGAGTAAGAGGCTTCAGCAGAGACGTCACAGGAAGTTTATGAGGAAAACGTAATTGCAGGCCTTCCGATTCTCACTGAGTCACAGTTCTACGGCATTTAAACAAAGACTTTATGATGACATTTAAACCCACTATTGTTTTTTTTTTATCTAGAGCCACACCAAGTTTACCACACTGTTTGATTTCAGCCAACTAAACCCGTTTTCCATTAATATCTATTAATTATTAAATACTAATCTTGCAAAGTCAAAGGAACAAAAAGATGAAAGATTCCTGGATCGGCCCTAATATTGAGTTCTTGCTTGGCCATGTGGCTCTCACCAAGTTTAATGGAAATCGATTCAGTAGACAGACTTCCTGAATTGTGCGAGTTTAGAGAAGTTGAGAACAAATCATGTTTCCCTCTTACGACAAGTAAGTCTATATTACATCATTTATTTCTAAATTCTGTGGAAAACCATCAGGATGGTTTATTTCTCTGTCATTGTTTATCCAACTCTGGTTTCTCCTTTTTTGGTTCTTTTTCTAAATAATTGTGTTATAAGGCTGGGGGCAGAATGTGCATGGGATACTCATGAATATCACTAATATCACTTGTTTAATCTGCAGTTTATCTTTTCCCAAGATTGTCTCAATACTTCAAATGGGTTCAAATGGTTTCACAGGTTATCGTGTTCTGTTCTCCTGTCGGGAGATATTTCATAATCCACCTGTGGACAATAGAGGGGGTGCTAAATGGTAACACATTAAGTTAATGGTGGTTGGTTGTAATAATTACCTTGAACTCCTAATAACTCCTAAGTTTGTGCAGCTGTTGACGAAGCAAAAGTGAATCAGAGGAGCTCAGGAACTGGAGTGAACATTAACCAGCGTCAGAGTTCGTCCCGAGGTTAAACTCACCTAAAGAAGCAAAGTCAGGAAACATCTAGGCTCAGAAAACGTCTCTTTACACTATTTGGGATTCAATGACTGACCAGGGATGATAAGAACCCAACTGAATGTCACGCACACAAACAGAAAGCGAACCATGTTTTAGACTCACATGTCACGTCGAGTCCTCTACGCTGGAAGTGAACAAACTCACCTTCAACGCAAACAGATAATCCATGAAATAGCTCACAGGAGAGGAGCCGCAGCCTCGATGGGATACTATACTGGATCCGTTTCTCTGGGTTCAAGAGCAAACGCTGGAAGTGCCGGACTCTTCCCTGGAAACCGTTTCCCATTTCAGTTACCCCCGCGCCACATGACGGGACGGATAGTCGGGGTAGGAAGGAGACATTAGTTTCACAATGTTAGCCCTTGAAAGTCTAAACAGGATTATCTGAACTCTCCCTGGCCACGCACACAAAAACACACATTGTTAAGGAGATAATAATTAACTCGGGGGAGTTGGAGGCAAGAGGAGCAGTCAATAACTGCGACGTCAGTGTCATACAGCAAACATGTTTTATCTTTACCGAGCTTCCTGCTGGCGAGTCTTATTAAGCCGAGTCACTCTCTTGTCCAATGAGTCCCTGTACGTGGTTTGTCTTTGTGGCTATAATTAGCTATAAAGACATGCAGATTCTGAACTGGCCTGAAAGAAGATCCCTTTGGCGTCATTCAACACCTTCACTGGGAAAAATAAAAGTTCAAGGTCGACGAAGCTGCTGTGGGTGTTGTACTATATTCTGTCCAAGGATGGGACGCACTGATCCTTACAGCATCTAACACTGTTATTTATGTCTTATGATGTAAATCATTCAACGATGTGTCGCGATATTCCCTAATTATCTCATTTGGTTTGTTACGGTTGGTGCTGGTTTGTCGTCATTGTGACGTTATTGTTTCCCGATTTGTTCGCTGGCAGGATTAAAAACTATTTCCCAGGAAAAAAAAATAAATCAGGTTCTGAACAAGTTGAAAATAGGAGGTAACACAGTTCATTAGAAAGCCCCTAACATGAACAATATGAGTCAGTCAGAAGGAGAGGGTTAGGGTTAGGGTTAGCCAGACCCAGTTAAATCAAAGCCCCTTCTGTCTTTCGCCACGTCCCTCACGGGTCAGTGGTCATGGATCCACTTCCACCTCCTACATGCTCTGCATTCTCTGCCCTGAAGCTGGGGTAAGATTACCAACTCGAGCAACATACATGTCCCTCAGTCGCTCCCAGACTCAGAGCAGGTAGCGCGCATGCAGAGGTTGACGCACGGTCGTGCACAGTTGGAAAAGGAAGCCGCTGACAGAAGTGCTGCGCTAAGAGAAATCTCACGTTTCCTCGATTGGGGTCAGAGTGAGGAACTGAACAATGCTGATGCTGCCGCGTGAAAACCATGAACAGGAAGATTCGACTGGAATATGTACTGCCCCCCCCCCATCACTACTCAGCAGAATATATGATGGTTCAGTGTGGGGAAACATAGGAAGTGCTAAACGTTATTTGTTGAGGTGGGAGGTTAAACTCACAGTAATATCCTGGATAAAATGAGCAAATCTTGGAATTCATTACACACCGTGACCTTACAAAATGGAACTGAGTGTGGATTCCTCCTTTGAGCTCCTGATATTTTCTGCCCCAGCATCTTAATGATCCTGAGATGAAGCTGTGGAGGAGATCTTGGGTCGAGGAATGCTGCTTTCCTTGGCCGCTGCCCAGCTGCTCTCCTGGGCTTTGCCAGCCATGTTTATCACATCAGTCCCACTACGCAGCTATGCAATTATGTTTTTCATTATCGTGTGCCAGTATTACTTCAGTGTTTTCCAACTCTGGCAGCCCGTCAAGTCAGACAGAAGAGGAGGGAGGCTGTGTTAGTTGTGGGACCGCTCACGTTATTTCAGCAGTAGCTGCTCTCTGTGCCGACCTGAACCATTCTGAACTATTCTGAACACTTTTTATTGTTGCTTATGAGAATATCAGGTCCTGGCTCTAAGATGTGTCCAGATTTGTACATACATGCATAACCTCGGAGGGAAAGGCATGTCCAAAGTACACACTGCGATGCCAGAGGGGACGGAGAGAGCTGATGCGGCATAAATGTGGTAGAATGTGAACTACAGTAAAGCTGAAGAGCCACCGTCTCACATGTTCAAAGACTTTAATCTAACCTAACCTGATTTGTCACCCACTCTTCTTCCGTGACCTGACTGGCCGAGGCCTGTCTGCATGGACTTACACTGTGAATGACCGCTGCCACGGCATCTGTAATCTGGTTGGGAGCGCCGGGGATGCTCATGGCTCCGCAGTGGATTCGCTGCTGGAGAGGATCTGGAAAGCTGGCGTGGATCAGTGCGGCTTTAGCCCTTCTCTTTCTCACTGGGACTCAGGCAGCTTTTGGGCAGCATAACCTGGAGACAGACACAGATCCAGGAGTTAGCGCACACGAAGCCGCAGATTTAGAACTTACAGGTAGAGTAATATTGCTGTGGGAAAGTAATCTCTGAATATGAAGCGAGACCAAGCAGTAAACAGACGGCAGTATATTACAGTCTATATCTGAGGTTTAAGGTCTGAGTTTGGGCTTGAAGGATGTTCCCATTCATATCTGGTAAACAATTAAAGCCTGTTTTACACTCCAATTTTAGGACACTGCAGCAGAAGTGCGATCATAAACACACACAAATATGATTTTAAAGATGAGGATGATGGGAATGCAGTTTTGATGTGATGGTGGCATTAGAGGAACAATGAGTTATTACAGTCCATTTCCAAGGAAACTGGTTCCCATTCTAGAGGTCGGGACCCCCAGGGAAATAAAGAGCATTCTGGATAGTGGGGGTTGCATGACTGTGGTGCAGTTATTTTGCAGGTCAGGGGCTAAAAAGTTCGGGAACCTCTGCTCTTAGAAACATGGATGCCTGTACAAAGGCAATCTATCAAATTGTTATGAACACATTTCGCCTCTTATGGACAAAAATAACTGATTCCTACAGCTGATGTTGTTGTAGACATCTAAACTAGTCAGTGTGCTGATATGTAAAGCACAGCTAAACACTTCACAGTCCGTACTGCGACACGCTGTCATCTAAGAACTAATCAACAGTTTCAGGATTTCCTGGAAGTCCCTCAAGTACATTTGAGACCGGGATCCCACTTCAGAAATGGCTCCAGCTAAATGTCAATGGAAAAGCTTTGAGACACTTACACTATACTTGAGACTTACGACACCAACGGTGGAGGAGGTGCGAGCTTTTATAAACAGCGACACGCTCGTCTTGCTCTATTTGAGTTATGACTTGAAGCCCTGCAGAACTTCCTCAGCGCCATTCAAGGTCATTAACCATTAGCAAGATAAGGGCCTGATAACACAGCGCTACTGTGTAGACGACCCTTTGATAAGCAGAGCAGCACGTGCCTCAGCTAATCTCCACCTCTGTCATTCCAGAGTCTCCTTTATATGATGGAGAGGCAGAAACGCCATCAGGGACAGGACAAAAAGTTAGTACTACAAGGTGACCGTAATGTACAGAATTCATTTACCATTTTTGTTTTAAAGTCAGAAGATAGAGGGACAGCTTTTGTGGACCTCATCATAGTGGGCAGGAATAATAGGCTGGACAAGATCAATTAGCATGTGCATGAAGGTAGTAATGGTAAAAGTAATACCCACTGAAGACATGACATTTTAAAAAGTAATTGAAGCAGTGATTCTGAGAGCGTCACTCTAGTAATATTAACAGCAGTTCTCCTTCAGAAATCCAGTTCTATCTAAGAAACGATAAGCTTCCCCGATGCCTGAGCACAATCATATCAATGACCTTGTCAACAGTGAGGGACTTCTATGCATGACCCCGAGTGTGTTCCACACAAATGCAATCACTGACCAGAGCCGTGGGGGCGTGAAGGAGCTGGACAGAGTGAACTTGTATCTGGACCAGGATTAAACAAAGACACCACCTTCCTCAGAGACCTTAATCTGAGCGTGCACCACACACCGCTCTGGCAACGCTCCACGTTCGCTCTGCCAAACCACTTATCAATGCACCAGTTGTTAATTACAAACCATCAGCTGTTCCACTGCGACACAACAACGGCAACTGGTTGGGGACTTTGCAATCCATTGATTTTGATACAGGAGACTACTACATGAGCTTGGCGTGCTGGAAGATTAGTTTCTCAGTAAACCTAGACCCCGGCACCGTGGAACAGGCAGGGCCGGCTACACAGGGATAAAGTTACAGAACCCTGGGATCCTGGGCAAAAACCATGGGAACCAGCTTATCTACCTCCGGGCATGTCTGAAATAATACTGTTAGGATAACAGTAATGATCAGAAGAAAGCAATAAGACCATCTGTGATCGCCAGAGCAGACACGTACATTTCAAATCTAAACGATATCTGCAGTCAGGGGCAATCGGCTGCATAAAAAGGAACCGATTGTGTAATATGGGAATTGCCTAAAAGGGCGAGGGGGGGGGGTGCTGACGCTGCATGAGGAAGTGAGGACAAGATGCTCAGTGTTTGTCCTGGAAGAACTTGAACACGTCTTCCACGAGTCACCGGAGCGCACCACCGCGCAGACTGTTCCTAAAAGACGACGACGACGAGGTGTGTGGCATTTCTCTTTCCTCCAGACTTCCAAACCTTTTCCAGACTCCATTTAGCCACATCCCCAAACTGTGCACACACAAGGGCTTGGGAAAACTATCCTTCTGGGAGGAAGTAAGTTTGAAAACAGGAAGAAGGCAACTGCTACAAGCCGAGCCTTGCTATAAATGCATAAAAATGGGAAGATGACAGTGTTCGTAGAATCCATAACTTCAAACACTGGAAACATTGATGTGGACGAATAGTGTCACTGCAGCGGTGACTGAGGAACTGATGATTCCGTTGCTGGTATCTACAGGCCGATTAGATCAAATCACGCTCGTCTGAACATCACCGTGTGACATGTGTGTTACACGTTTAGACGCAGGAGACAGATCAGATAAGTCAGTACTGCAGATCTGTCGTTCACACTCGGTGACAAATTTGTCTGAGAAAGACACACACACCAGCCTCCGGTGTCTTCTGATGATCGATTTTTTTCACAGGAAGTGAAGAGTTAGCACAAAATCCCACTGAAGATCTTGAAAGATGACAAGACACTGTCAGATTTACTTTAACCCGAGTCAAGTCACAGAGGTGAATTTTGTCATCTCATGTGACCTTTTGGGTTAAAAGTTGAGAAAAGGTCACTGATTTGACATCAATGCAAAGGAACGAGACAGTCAGACCACTGGATGGAGTTTAGGAGCCAACACAAACCAGCATATGACCAAAACCAGTGATCCGCCTGGACGCTCAGCCGGGCCCGGCTTCGGTCGCCAGCCTGGCTTGTGCACGTTTGGCCACAGCCTGAACGCTCAGCTGCAAATTCTATCAGAGAGGCATAATGAAAGATCAGTGCGATGACAGAAACAAACTAACAATAAAAACGTCTCTGCAGAAACGGAAGATTGATTTCCAGCCCTCGCTGACACACGGGCCTGGAGGACGACGGTGTCTTCAGAGAACTGGGTCGAAAATAAGAGCGAGTGATTTTCAGAAGAGAGAGTGACGACAAGCGATTGTGTAGCCGTGATAGTTCCAAGTGACGTGGAGATAATTCGTGGGGGTTTTATCTTACTCAGTGACACAGAACAGGAACATTCCGAACGCCGCGGTTACTTTCCAGTCATAAACACTTTTATCGTATGTGTTAGATATACGCAGAATAAAAAGGAAATGAACTCAGTGTTTTGATGGAAGCAATAATTAATCAATCATGAACTTAAATTAAAGCCACTTATTTCTGGTTTATCAAAGTGGAAAAGCATCTTTCACCTTTTCAAAGTCAAGAGGTGAGTTTCTCTTCTGTGTGACCTGTTGAACTAAGCAGGATTTGTTTACAGTCGTTCCTTGCTATGACTTCACATCATCATCATCGTCATCATGCACCGAGCCTGAATCACCTCAACTCCTCACTCAAGTCATTTGTCAATAAACACCAACAGAAAGCTCTTCTGGTTATTGACCAACATCAGATAAACAAATTAAATACACATATTTAAACAGAGAGACAAAGGATTTAAGTTAAAGACAAGTGGTTAAGAAATATAAGAAACAAGTCCACGACTGTACCGTACCTTTGTGTGCTTACTGCAGAGAAGCCACCACAGACATTGTAGTGCAATTCTGAACCCTGCTGTGACGAGAGACTCGGTGCTGGTCAGAGTGCATGACAAAAACAAACAGAGGGAGAGAGGAAAGAGATAGGGAGACAAAACAGGCGAGAGTCAGAGATGTGGCGAGCGCACGCTGGCCGATCATGTGCCGTGCAGCCCCTCCACGAGCTGAGTGCTCTCTCTCAGACCAACATGCACCGACTGATAACAGCAGCCTTCCTCCTCAGGATTATGTTTCCTCCTCCAGCCAGCTGACAAGCAACCATGTGACTCCAGGACCCATTCAGCACTGAGTCAGAGGCTGGTCAGCCACACACACACACACACACACCTAACAGGTACATTGTTTATTGTTACAGGGAATGTAATGTGATGGGAATGTAAGTGGTTTTGTGAAATGATGAATTAGAATTATGGCCTGATAATGGTGCTAAAATGTTATGAAAGTTTTTTTTTAATGTCATTGCATTCCAAGCAATCAATTAGTTTGAGAGATGTTGAGAAAGTACTTTTGATGTGTTTGTCATAATCAGACGATGCTCTGTAAACAGGAATATGAATGGATTACTCTACTAACAAATAATCTAATTAAGGTCTTACTCCGAATGAGATGAACAGAATAATATATTATGTGGACATAGACCGTGTGAAGAGGTGAAGTGGCCAACAGACATGGAGCCCTGGTGCTGTCGTAGCCGCACACACACACACACACACATGCATCAGATGCGTGTTGTATGGTCCGTTAATCACATGAGGATTACATGTGTGGAAATACTGTATCTATTCTAAAACCGCCTATTTTAGCCGGGGACAGAAATGTCCTGTTGCGACACAGACAGTGATGATCTGCTATAGATGGATCTGAGAGGGATTTCCACAAAAGCCTGGTTTACCACCGCATTCAAGCAGATAATACAAACTGCAAGTGAGTCATTATGAAGTTGGACAGTGGGCACTGCAACTTGTCCCCAGGTTCGTTGTACTAAGTTTGGACTGACATGTTTTTGTGTTTATAAAGCTGCACAGGATGTTTATTCAGTCGTGAATGTGTCTCCTCTGTTCACAAAACGAGCAGGAAAACCAAAACATGGAACCAAATTCGTCTTAATTACATTATAAAGCTATAATTTTCAGTCTGAGTGTGGGTGCACAAATGTCCTCACACCTCATCCTCAGGTCAGTCTGAGTAACATCCATCAGGTCTGAATATTTCTGTTGCAGTTCACCTGGATTATCAGCTCTGGTAAAATATCAGTTCTGGTGTAAATTTAGGGACGGAATACAAACACATGCCGCAGGTTCTTAGTGCCTTTGGCAATGGAAAAAATAACTTGTCATATATTGGACGAATCAACACTATTACACAATTAATCCACCTAAAGTCATAAAAGCCGCTGGAATAATTGTGTTTTGCAGCGAACAAAGAACAGCCCTGTGATCTAAACAAGTTGCGTACCCTTTCGCCAAATAAGTGCTGCATTCCACATCAGCTTACATGAGGCTTGGGGCTAAAGAAATACCCAGCCCCGGAGGAGTGTGTGCGAGTAAGTGTGCATGTGCATATGTGTGCGATATAATTGTTTGTCCCCAGGGAAGTGGACTCGCTGTGGAGTCACATGCATGTCTTGCGGGGGGAAGAAACGCAGTCACGGCCACAAGCAGCTCCAGCTGAAGTCCACTTCAAAGTCTGAGGCTTTCCTCGGTCCCAGCGGTGTGCTGATAATAGCATCGTCTGCTGTGGTCAACCGTATTCTAAGGTGTGACTTCACGCATGCGAGGACAATCCGAACCGTGACCATCAGATGATAACGCTCATTTCACAACACGTAACCTGCACAGAGGAGGAACGCTGTCATCACCCGGGCTGCTTTTGCACAATTTGACAGTTTTAAATTTTGGCCAAATGTGGTGAAAGGTTCTCGTGAAAATTGCAAAACTACTTTCTCAGTGGAAAGAAATAAACAATATTTCTTTTTCTACACATCAACATCCCATGCTCAGTTTTTCGTGCTTTTATCGTCAGTGTTAGCACAACTTGGAAATTCTCTCTCCAGCTTCCTGTTTTTCTTTTTCTTCCTCCGGGTCTAAAACTAGGCCATACTCTGAGACATAAAGATGAATTCAACTTTCAACTTCCACAAGCACAGCTGAGAGGGACTCACCAGAACCGAGCCCGGCGCGCTGACCCAGACGAGCCTCTGAATGCAAACACTGCCCTCGGAGACGCTGTATACCTCTGACAGCTGCCCTGTTGGCGGGTCTCTATGGGGATTTGGCAGTGGTGTATGTTGATAGCTGTGCCTCTGTTGCCTCCGAGTGTTTCAGCCTGAAATAGCTCAGCAGTTTAGAAGTCAGCCAGCCAGATCCTGAGCCTTTCAACATGCAGCCATCTCTACCTCCCTGCTTCACAGCCCAGTGACCACACAGTCCTTGCTCTGGCAGGGTACCTCACTTCATCGCAACCGTGCTAAGTTACTCTTTGTGCACGCAGCCACTGGAACACGTTCCAGTCTCACAGCTAACAGCTGCACTCGGGTCAATGTATACCTCATCTTTATCTCGCCCTCTATCCCAGCGCAGGCTTCAGGCGGAGGCGGCTGTGCTCAGGGCTGAGAGAGCACCTGTCTCTGGGGGGGAAGAGGGATTAAAGAGGCAGCAAACATAAAGTCACCCCACTGGCCTCTCCTCCTGACAAGAAAACAAACACTCAACAGTCAAGCGTTTTATATCTTGAGGGTTATGTTGCTCGAAGAGGTAGGTCGATGTTTCCAAACTGAAAATTTGAAACATGCACATTGGTTTCATTGTCGGAGTCTCTCTTATCCTTCAAGTGTACGTAAAGTTTACCAAGATTTTGACCCATGCACATATGGGTGCACAGTGCACATATTTTAAATAGAGAGGACATGTGACTTGAAAGGAGGTCATCTGCTTCAAACAGAGAAGCTGAGGAGGTCAACGGTACGACTTACCCACCACCACAAACTTTGCCCTGCCCTCTCATCCTGGCTGATATAACAACCATTCACACAAGCAGAAGCTTAGTTATGTATTTTAAAAGCTTACATGCAACTTTGGTCTCGTGTGACCCCAGAAGCAAACAAAAAAGCTTTGGTACTGGCTCCGTACAGGTTAAATACCTGGGTCAAATCCAACCAAGTGCGATTGCCCTGGTTTCTTAGCGACTCTAAGCCTGTATATTCCCAGTATAAATTAGTGGGGAGGTTGATCGACTTGCTTTTAATATCCAAATAATGGCTCCAGCAGTTTTGAAGGTGCTCCACTTCAGCTCAAAATCACATCCAGAGCTGCTCAGGTTGCACAAGCTGCACAAAAGCTACATGCACGTTCTCACAGAAACATGGTAATTGTGAAGCTTAGACGCAGAATGCCTGTGATAACTGTATTTACTCTCACACGACTCAGACTGGGGACTGTAAGAAAATCTCTCCACGGTTCTCAGAACGCAGACAAAGGCCTATATCATCTCACACCGAGGGCGCACACAAATCAGCCATTGATCGATTTCCTGGGAAAGAACGTGATGTGAATACAGTGTGTCTGTGTGACAGATGACACGGGACTGAACCTCATACTCCTGTGGGAATGGACAGTGAAGGTGGGCGGAGGGGGAGTAGAAAAGATGGCAGACTATATTTGATGTAGCTGAATGTGTAATTAGACGCCCAGAAGAGACTCCAAACTGCAGACAGCTCAGCAGCAGATTAAACTACCCATGTTCCAAAGTGTGTTGCCATAGAACTTAATGGGGAGTGAACGAGCAACAACCAAGTTAGGAAACTGAATGATGGGGCTCTGGCAGTGATGCTGTGTTTACAGACAAAATATTGGGTGTGTTTATCTGCAGAGAAGGAGATCAAATAAACACAAAGACCCAAGCACCTCTGATTGAAATAACTATTATCTATCTCTACCTTCCTTCTCTTCTGCATGACTAAGCAATTCAAGGCAGGAATGTGGAGACGCACTGCTTAACCGTTTGTGCTCTGACTTTTTTTTTTTTTTTTTTTTCCCCATTCCACAGCTGACAATAAGTCTGTTTGACAAATTCCACTGAGGCGAGGGAAAACAAATTCAAGCTCAGAGTGTGATCACAGAGATAAGATGGATCTATGTGATGGTTTCAAGCACTGTACCGGATTGAGAGGCAAAAAAAAAGGAGAAATCTCAGGTCCTATTCCTGTTAGGGATCAAACGAGGTCACAAGAGTAAGACGAATGTTTCAGAATCCATTAGCTTATGAGTCACAGTGTGCTGAGGTTAAAAATAACATTGCAGTGGTTGGTTTCACTGAGATTTCTCATTCTCTATGAGGAGAAAATTTATCTCGTATTTGAGCTCCTCTACATAAAGTTTCACCTCAAATAACCTGGAGGGCACACGGAGATGATTTTGCCGAGTCAGTGGAGGAGACACATCCTTCCTCTATCCTGCCAGAGGACACGTCCTGACTTCTATTAGCCATGCGACACAAGCAGTTCTGGGACTACAGAGTCAAAAAGTGGGGGGGGGTTGCAGGGTTTTCAAATGTAGTTATTTAGCCAGGTTAAATGTCCCCACCTTGTCCAGGTCTGTATCAACATACTGACAGTAAAGTGGAAGATTTAGTTTCTTCAAATTAAGCCTTGCTGGTTCCGACCTTGGTTTTGAGAGCATACTGTTTCTATAGATTTTCAAATAAACCAAAATCCTCATTTCAGTCTGGATTTGTGCAGCAGATCGTCACAGCAGAGGAGCACCTTGCAACATCTCAGCTCCTGTGCACCCATCAGCAAACAAATGTCTCTAAGTACCTGAGTGTGGGAACAACTTCATAATAATGATCCTAATTTCTGTCACATCATTGTCTCATATTACCAGCGCTACAGTACAATGGATGTACACACCTGTCAGGGAGTGTGCAAGCGTCATCTTTAAATCTCACAGATTCAGTCTCTAATGACAGGAAGGAGAAAGCAAACATGGAGACGGAAAAGGTGATTTATCAATATTTCAAATGCTGCAGATTAATTTTCTGTAAATAAACCAATTGACTGCGCAACAAACTTCTATGAGTTTTCATCTTGTCATGGAAATAACTCACAGAGGGAAAAGTTCATGCATGAGTGAACATGTGCCACATGCACAGAGACGTGTTGTGCTCATGTCACCTCATGACCTCTGAAACAAAAGACACTCACTCACAATGAATGAGTGAGGAAGGGATAAGTGAAGCTGCCCCCCCCCCCCCCCCCCCCCCCCCCCCCCCCCCCCATGAACACATGACGTGAAACCTAAAACGGGGACATGGTGAGGTTTGGATCCTGAACCCTCAGCTTCCAGGAGGGGTTTGACCACACACCGTCAACACTGACTTAAGATGCTTCATGTGTCTGCTGATGTTCCTCCATGTTTTACCTGCTGCTGAAGCCGAGAGACGAGGAGACGAGGAGACAGCAGCAGCAGAAGACACGTTAGTGTGTGTGGCACTGTCACAGTAAGACACCGGCTAACGGTCTGTAACGCTGCCCGGGGCCACGTCGCCTCAAAATAACTTATCGTCTTAGTCGGGTCAATTTTTTCTGAGGCTCACAACAGCAGCAGCACATTTATAAGTGTAATTTACTCACCGGTGCGTGTAGCTCACCTCAAACTGAGCGTGAATGACCTGCTGCTCCGCCGCTGTCACTGCGCCATCATGGAAACACTTCCATATCCGGGAGAGGCTGTCAAATTAAAGGTGTCAGCAGGAAGCGGCCTGGAGGAAGTGCACACCCCCCCACCCACCCTTTTTTCCTACTTGATTTAAAATTATGTTGTTATTATTATTATTATTATTATTATTAGTATATCCGGGAGAGGCTGTCAAATTAAAGGTGTCAGCAGGAAGCGGCCTGGAGGAAGTGCACACCCCCCCCCCCCCCCCCCTTTCCTACTTGATTTAAAATTATGTTGTTATTATTATTATTATTATTATTATTATTATTATTATTATTATTATTATTGTTGTTGTTGTTGTTGTTGTTTTGCATTAGAAAATTAGTTTCTAGAATTCTAGAAATTTCTAGAATGTTTGTCTTCTCGTTTCTCTGTCCTCTTTCTGAAGCACTTTGAAACAAATGTTATTATTATTATTATTATTAGTAGTAGTAGTAGTAATAGTCGTAGTCGTTGTAGTAGTTGTGGGAGTATCAGTGCATCAAGTATCAGATGTAAAAGAAGAAGATCTTATTTACATGTTCAAGGAGCCTTTATTTTGGAGGCAATGTCCATCTCGTTCCGGTGTCCCCCTGATTAATTGTGTTAACTTTATCAATCTCGGGTTTCTGCGCGTGCGTAGAAGATGAATCACGTTTCAGACGAAAACCTGAGGGAGGACTATGTTTCCGTTATGAGCCAGTATCCAGAATATGAACTCTGACATCAGAGATCTCATATGTACCATGATTCATTTACTGTGTTTTGCATAAGCAAAATCCCCTGCTGTCTTGGTGTTGAATATGTGCAGAATAAACAACGGTTCATCTGTCAAATATCTGTAAAGTTAAATAGTTTTGTCATCACACTGTCATGGGTTCATATCTTCACATGCTTCACATCATTCAGTAGTAGTATCTTTTTTGGCTGCTCTCATAAACGGTATATAATGATTATCAGTAACTGCATGAGCACCTGCCCCACCACTCCTTTCTCATAATTAGTCACCCATGACACATGACACACTGACTGCTTCCCTTTTTTATTTATGTGACCTCTCTGGCCTCCTATCTGTTGCTTGTATGTGAACCAAGTGAACCTGTCTTTTATTAACCTATATACTTCTTGCTGTGACTCAGTTTCCTGTTTTATGGCAATGAGTGGGTAATGTGAGTATTGTGACTCATCACAGCTCATTTCCAAAAAGGGGCCTGGTAAATAATTCCAGTGAAGCAGCAGGTACAGCATCACAGCTCATGGACTGTTCGTGTGAATGAGAAACAGGTGTTTTTCTTTATGTTGCTCACCTGTGCTCTCTGCACTTACAAGTACAAAAATAATGGTTCTTATACCCTGACAAACACAAATAATTTGGATATAATAGCAGCCAATTCAGTCACTGCTAAATTTGTATTATAAAATAAAATCTATTCTGTGTATGCTGCAATATCTTATTTATTTATTGCACTTTGTATTAACGTATATAATAAATACCATGGATAACATGGAGTTATATGTCCAGAATTTGCTTTATTTGCCTTGTAAAAGTTGATAAATGGTCATTAAATATTTCCATGTTTTTTTAATTCTACGAATGGTAAAAATCAATACACAGAATAAGAGCGACCTCTATTGGTAATATATATAGTTACCAGTTGAATATGCTTACAACAGTCTTACTTTCTTTTTTCTCACACATATTTATTTTTTGTTTGCTTGTATATTTAGGTCTGTCCACACATTTATTTATTTTTTTACTTAATGCACAAATCTATTTATTGATTTCTTTTTACATTGTCAACAGATTTTAATTTATTTTTTATTTGTCCACAAATTTATTCACAGATTGTTTTATATGTGTTTTATTTAGTGGACAGGATTTCTTTCTATATTTTTATTTTTTTTACTTTATTACATATTTATTTTCTATTGGAATTACTGAGGTAAGACATTGGGCAGTGGTTGGTGATTGGACCAGTCAATCACTCAAGTGACACACTGGATTGGTCCAGACGCTGTAGGGGAGTGTTCTCTTCGTGGTGCTGATTGGCTGCGATGTTGTGGCTTTTATGTCTATCATCAGCTGTCAGGGGGAGGGGTCAGTGCGGCTAACAGAGCAAGCTGCGCTGTATAAGCAACCAGGAAGTCAACAAAGTTGTTCAGTAACACCAGTTTCTGTCTGTAATTTTATCCACGGAGAAGCTGAAACAGCGACATGAGCTCCGACGCCTCCTCGGTAAGCTACACGCCATCTCGCCATTGCTCCCTCCCAGCTAACTGGTAGCCGTCATGCTAATGTCGCTTGTTGACATCCCCCACTGTACCAACAGACACAACAACACAGCCGGCGTTAGCTCAGGGCTAGCTCGTTGTTGCCAGTCAATCCTCTCACCTCACTGTCAATCGCTGCATTTGCTTCGACAGAAGCTAAAGCAACTACTGGAAACTTCACGTTAACTTAGATGCGAAGAGTTTCAAGGCGCAACGACAGCTCAGACAAACTGCAGGACACAAACACACAGACAGGTCAATCTGCCAACTTGTTGTCATCAAGTGACTGGTGAAGCTAACCAATTCGACCACAGTAGTAGCACATTAATTGCAGTAAAAGATCATATTTATTTTGTTTCGCAGCCATGATTGGTCATGGCAGAAATAACACCCCACCCCCAATATTATTAAGTATAACCAGAATGCAATAAAAGCTCGCCAGTGCCCAAAATAGAGTCAGAATCTTTGTCTGTGATGAGGGATAAAGTATCCACAATACTAGTTAGGTCAACTCATGCATTTTTTTTTTAATTTGCAGACTGTCGGGGAGTTATTCCTCATCCTCAGTGAGATGGGATTCACAGAGGAACAGATCCAGGCAGCTATGCAGGCAGGATACTTCTCAGTGCCAGAGGCAGCCGAGTGGTGAGTGGACCCAGAGGCTTTTCCCTATTCCATGCAGTTATTGCCATTCAGCGATGTTCTTTTTGTTCCTTGTGTCCCTCTCTCGTATGTTCATAGGCTCTTACAGGGTCAGCACCCACGGCACAGGTTGATCAAACAGTCATCACAGCCTGCTGAAACAGCATTTTCTGCTTTCAATCCACCTAAAGAGGCAGCAGGCCCTTCAGAGTCACCCACATCTCCTTCTGGAAGTGGAGGTATGGCATCAAGGGTTTTCACCTTGGAGTATCAAAGTTTTTTTTAAGTGCATCAGTTGGAGTTGACATTGGTCAATGTAATGACATGTTATTATATCAGCTGTTTATCTCATTCGAATGTCTCTGGGTTAAATAGCATCCCCTTCACTGCTGCTGAGGCCGTCACAATCATGCAACCTGGCTCCAGAACCACTGCCTGTTGAGTCACGCATCAAGCACGACAAAAGTGACTTTGAAGACCAAGAAAGACAACGTGTTGCTCAGGAGGCCAGAGCAGAGAGAATACAAAAGAAGCAGGTCAGCTGCAAAGAGAACAAGGACTTCTCAGCCAGACTGACAATAGAGAAAACGTCTGAACATGTTATGTGTTGTGTCTTGGCAGGAGCGCGAAATGGTGTTAAAGCGGATAGCTGAGGACCGGAGGAGCCAGCAGAGGAAGATCCAGACAATCGTCACAGAGACGTCTCCTCCTAGTGGCCAAGGGCAGAAGCTTGGAGGAAATATTCAGACCAATGTCGATAACAACTGCATCCTCATGGTGAGGCAATGAAGAACCTTATTGTCTGTTTACGTGTGTGAGCGATACAAACAAGCAAATTACATAAATGTGGGTTTGGTGCTTTGCTGCAGATTCGGCTGCCGTCCGGTGAGTCAATCCGTGAGCGCTTCCCAGCTGATGCCCCTCTGCGAAGTGTCATGGAGCACATCTCCGGACGTCACCCCTCCCTACCCCCCTTTGCGCTCCTTCAGGGTTTCCCTCGGAAACGTTTTGGGGAGGCAGAACTCGCTTGCTCGCTGCGCTCCCTGGGCCTAACACCCAATGCAGCACTGTGTATTCAAACCACTCCTCCAGAAACGCCCCAGGATCCACCAAGTCCTGCAGATCCACTATCAGCAGTACAGAACGAGCCCCCTCAGTGCCCAGAGCCTCCTCAGCCTCCCCAGCCTCATATCCCTGTCCTGGAGGGAGCAGAAAGGCAGGACATTGCTCTACCTCCTCCACTACCCAACCAACTGTGGGAAGAGGCAGTTAATTATGCAGGGATCCCTGAAGCCGGCGCTTCACTGTCTGGACCATCTCATTTCTGGGGTAAGATAATATGGCATATTTAACGTCCATCTTCAAATACAGTCTATGATTTTAACCTTCAGCCCAATGAAGTTCCCCAGCTAGTCACTTACGACATAAATGACTAGATTACAATAGTAACTCATTACAGCATGTCCCAGTTTGCAAATAATTCAACCAAAAAGTATGTTAAATATTATTTACATGTTATGTTAATGGGTGATTTATGGTATTTCTGGTCCCCTCAGGACGAGGCCAGAGGTTGGTAGCTGGTAATGCAGAAGAAGCTGCAGACATAGAGGTTGATGAGGAGCAGGAGGGAGAAGAAGAACCCCCCTACATGTTGAACGGTACTGCTCCCATTGTCTGAGGTCGTTATTGACACTTCAGCCCTTCCTTGACTTACGTTTTGCTTTCTTTACACATCCTTTCTCCACATCTGAAACAGATGGCCGTGGCCCCTTCACTGTCAGCTGTTAACTCTCATTCGTTCTCTAGTGGGAGGGAGGTCGCATCTCATGACATTCTCATTGTAATTTACATTACATAAGTTTCTCAGTGTGTGGGCCATTTGACTGACTACCCCAGACTGTAAGAAAGATTAGGATTAGTAAATATGTCGGTGAATGCCCCTTTCTGTCAAACATACAGTGCTGAGCCCTAAATCCTTCTTGCTGCTCAGCCAATCATATTCTGTCCTCCAGCATATGTGTTGATATATGAGTCAGTGTGTGGTCAAGAACATTCACAGTTGTAGCTTTCCACTTAGAGAGAATCTCAAATCGAGGACAAAAGATGCTGATTCAAGGTTTGGAATTTTAAATGTTTTCTTGTGAAAACAGCGGAAACATTTGATTGACTGTAAATGATTCATTTTGTGGTTCAGTCTAATGTTAGATTATTTTCCGTCACAGGAATGCCAAGGCTGCCTTTCTTTCCAGAGAACAGGATTCGAGGAGGATTTGAGCCAAGGCACCACTGGCCAGAACAAGGCAATCGACTCAGGTGGGTGTGGAGGGTGAATGGCTCTAATCTAATGCATTGGTACAAAACAAACCAACAGTGACGGCTCTGTGCTTGTTTCAGGGAAGTTCCAGCAGAACAGCTAGCAGATCCTGAGGATGCAGGAGGTCGGGTGGCGCCCGTAGCTGCAGGTTTAGCTGCAGTGGAGCGTCTTCAACGTGCCGTGCAGCAAGAAGACCCCCGCTCCTCCCAAGGGCAGGCGTCACCTCCTAAAAGACCCTTCAAGACACCCAGCGTACCATCCCTATGTGCCTTGGCTACTCGTTCAACCGTGCACCTCATGACTGGTGAGATAGAGCTGTAAGACTCAGAGGTTTGAAAGAAGAGCGGTCTTGTTGCCTTGTTTACTCACTGTGGTCATTCTTGGCTCTGTCTCTACTCACTCAGCTCCCAGTATGCAGTACAGCAGCAGTCTGGCATGTCTGACCCCGGAGCTAGCGGAGCTTCTGCTCAACCACATGTCCCGTGAAAGGCTCCTTCGCCCACGCACGCTGGAGCTTTTCTTCGGCTGCCCATTGCAGAAGTTTGTCCTGAACTGCTACCCTTACTCCACCAACGAGCTCCTGCGGCAGTTGAGGGCCTTTACGGCGCTCAAGCATCTGAGTCTCGTCAACTCACCTCTAATCACTGGTATAAAGCTTTATCCTGGGATGTGGTTTCTCACTGAACTGGTCGACGTCTGTGTCTAATTCTGTCTGTCTCCTCCCAGACTCTGGTCTATCAATTCTGTCCAGCCTGGTGAAACTGCAGTACCTCAACCTCGCCTCCTGCAGTAAACTGACGGACTCCTGTCTGCAGCATATCAGAGGTCAGTCTTGTGAACAAGGCTCAGACAGTTATTATTCAGGGATAACAAATTATGTAACACTGCCTCTCCAGCAATTACAGTTACGTGCAAGAATGCCAGACCTCCAACATAAGCTGCTCTGTGTTAAGAACTCGTATTAAGTGTTAACTGAGGTTAGGGTTTTCTTGTTTTCAAAGTGTTTTTCTTCCTGTGTCCTCAAGGTTTGAACAGTCTGTGTTTCCTGTCACTGGACCAGACCAAAGTGACCGATGCAGGGATGGTTATGTTTCTCCAGTCAGCACCGTCCTGCCTCTCTCAGCTCAGTCTGAATCAGACGGCTGTGACAGAAGCTACGCTGGTGGTCCTTCCCTCATGTGTCCCACAGCTGCGACTTCTCAGCATCAAGCAGACAAAGGCACATCAGCTCACATCTTTATCTAAGAATTATATTCAGCAACGTTTACTGTTCCCCCGTGACCTTTCCATGTCTGGTTCCCCAGGTTGAGGATGTCTCAGCTTTGGCAGAGCTGTCCAGCCTGCAGACCCTCAACCTAGACGGGACGAACGTGACAGAGGCGTCACTGAAGTACCTCGCCACCCTCCCTGCCCTGTCTTCCCTCAGCGTGGCGGGAATTCCCGTTGCTGACGGCAATCATGCCCTGCAGATCATCTCAGGTCAGTAAACAGGAAGGAAAATGCTCCAGGTCTGAGTGCAATCAAACTCTCATCCTGGATTCTACTTTTTCTCGCCAGGTCTTAAGCTGACTCACCTCACACTCCCTGGACGCCACTTGGTGAATGACAGCGGGTTAGCGTTCCTCTCTGATCTGTCTCTGCTCTTAGAGCTGGACTTGACAGACTACACACACGTCACAGACCAGGGAGTCCATCAGCTCTCCAGCATGAGCAGGTCATTCCCACACTAAGCAACTGCGATACTGCATGAACGCATCTTACAGCCAAATCTGAGTACAGGAGAAACAGGGCTGTTAAAATAAAGTGTCCTTTGTTTATTGTGTGGTTGAAGGTTGAAGAAGTTGTCACTCAGCAACACCCAGGTGACGGACGCGGGGCTCCCCTCTCTGCGCGGGCTGCAGGAGCTGCAGGAGCTGTGTTTGGACCGAACCGCCGTCACCAGCCGAGGGGTTGCCGAGCTCATCGTCTGTCTGCCCCACCTTCAGGTGCTGGGATTAGCCAGCACTCAGGTGGGGGACAGCGTAGTGAGGAGAGGCGTGATCCGCTGCAGTCAGCTTGTTAAAATTAATCTCAGCCGCACGCGCATCACAGACCATGGTAAATTCACAAACCGTATCCGTCTGCACACGCCTAATCTCTGCCTGACTTGGACAAGTGCCATTGTAAACTTGTACTCGTTCTCCTCAGGTCTCAAGTTTCTGAAACACATGCACCTGACGCAGGTGAACCTGGACGGCACCGGCGTGAGTCTGATGGGCATCGCAAACATCCTCTCTTTCACCAACATCAGGAACATTCGGGCCAGCAACACTCGAGCCATCCCCCCTGATGAGGTGTCAGACGAGGAGTGGCAGGCCCAGTGAGCCCCACCCACCCACCCCCCCGGGTCGGTTCTCCCATTCTGCACCCCCCCCCCCACCCCACCCCACTGCCTCCAGGATCACCAGGAAACGGCATAACCAAATCAAACCCCTTCAACTTGCACTGTTTCAACTGCAACTAGTGTCACTAATCTGTCATGCACGCTAAGTTGAAACCTGAAACGGGAGCCTTGTTGAACAAATAGGCCGTGAATGTTTACATCGTGTACATAGAATCAATCAGTATTTACTCTCTCACACTGCAGCCCCTGGTCACTGGACAAGTCCACCTGACAAACGTTATAGCTTTATGTGCAGCCTCAGTAATAGACAGACATGTAGTCTATGTTGGAAATGTAACGTATAACATAGCATGTATTTTCAGACTGTAATAAATAACAGTTTAATGACATTAGAAATTTAATGACAAACTGTTTAACTAATTGTCTTTTGAGCCAATCGTGCTCGGTTCAAATACAGATGTTCACCACTGTTCTAAATCATGGATGGACAACAGTTGAAATGTAGTCCTTCTATACAGTCCATGTTTTAGATTTACAACCAAGTTTTGCATTTTGCCATTAAATGCATAAATGGCCAGCATCAGTTCCATTTCAGTTGTACCTGTTAGGGTATTAGACAGTGAGTTAAAGAATCAATTTCAAATCAGAAACATGGTTGTTAAGAGACAAAATTGCATCCTGGAGATGCATCGGCCTCAATAGATTTAAATGGCTTTTTTCAGATTCTTATTTTATCATGGTCAGTTTGGCAAGAAATGCCTCCTTTATACATTCACCCTCTTATTTTTTTCTTAAAGGCCTTTAAGTTGAAGATACCAGCACTGTATTCATCAAGTTCAGAATGAATAAATATATGAGACTAAAATGTGCTGTTTTTATGTTCCGTTTATTCAGACAAACTCTTTATTGCATTACAATGTTAAATAAGGCAGAACTGCGTCTACGCGGAGAAAAAAGTCAACTTTTAAATATCATAAAATATGACCTAAAAGCTGCTGCATACGTGATGGGATAAAACAGAACATTTGGTAAAATAAAAATTTTCTATGGACACAGCACAATGGAATGCATTCCACAATGCACTGAGATGCTTCAGGTGAATCAGCCAATCAGAGTGCAGCCTGAGGAGAGGGAGAGGAGAGGGTTGGGCGTAGCACGATGCAGCACTGTCAAACCGAGATGGAAACACAGTACAACATGATCAAGAGACACGTCTGAGAAGATGCATAAAGAGATTGTTTCAGTTCTTGTCATTGGGAGAATTCCTGCGATCCGGCTCATCCCTTCATGAGCTTACAGGTCATTTACAAGATAAAGGAGTGGCTCAGTGTGATGTTGATTTAGATGTCATGTGCTTGCTGCTTTTCAATCTTTGATTTCAAGTGCTCCTTGTACGCCAGGATGTCCCTGTTCCACTTAGTGATGGTTTGTTTCTCACAAACCCAGATCTCCTGCGCCACCTAGAGGAAAGATTTAAAAATTTTAATGGTTCTGATCACAATTTAGACACAACTTAAACACCTTTGTTTCACAGCTGTTTCAAACCAAACATTCCATGAATCCATCACACGATAATACGTACCTGCTGAATTAGCCTGAAGTCGTGGCTAACCAGCATCGTGCCACCATCAAACTCATTGATTGCCTCTGCTAATGCGTCAATGGTCTCGATATCCAAGTGATTGGTGGGCTCGTCAAGGAACAGCATGTGAGGGTTCTGCCAGGCCAGCCAGGCAAAACATACCCGACACTTCTGACCGTCCGACAGGTTCCTGATTGGACTGACCTGCAAACCATTTAAGGGGTCAGCTCAAATCAAAAGGATAATTCACACTTTTTGAATGAAGCATCTTCTGGAACATCCTATTCCACCTGCTGTTTTCCTGTCAAACCGTAACGGCCGATGATCTTCCTCATCTCCTCTTTTTCTTTGATGTCAGGGAAACACTTCATCATGTACTCCAGAGGAGACAGGTCCAGTTCCAGCTGCTCTGTCAGATGCTGTAACAAAAGGAACATGGGAGACGGTACATTTGAGTGTAGGTGCTACTTTAAGAGCATTTCATGGTGTGACCTGAAACTTTCCCCAGTTCAGATAAACTTGTGTTTTACCTGATGGTATCTGCCAATCTTGACGTGAGAATGTTTGCGGATCATGCCATCGGAGGGTAGGAGCTACCAGAGGGGGGGAAAACATTAAATTATTACCCTCTGAAAACAGTAGGTTGTTGCAGGATACTGAGGATCTGTATAGAACCAACCTCTCCCATCAGCAGCTTCAGTAGCGTAGACTTCCCTGCTCCGTTGGGCCCCACCAGAGCCACTCGTGTGTCCAGGTCAATACCAAACTCCAGGTTTTTATAAATGTACGGCTGCAGGAAATACGAACAGATGAATGAGCCTCAGGAAGAACTCCAGACCTACTATGGACAAAGCTTTATTACGTGTACTCACCGTGTTGTCACTGTACTTGAAGCTCACATTCTGAACCATGATAACAGGAGGAGGAATCTTCCCACAGGGAGGAAAACAAAATGACAGAGTCTGCGGGAGACACAGGGAGGTATTAGTATCAAAAGTAAAAGCCCCACCCAGCGTGTGTGTCACTGGGTCAAAACCAATGCTCGTCTCATGAGGTCACTTTGACATCCGCCATTAGGAGCGCATCTGTGAACCACAGCCATACCTTGTCATTCACAACTCGTTCGGTCAGGCCTGACGCCACCATCTTCTGCAGAGTCTTCTCTTTGCTCTGTGCCTGTCGGGCCAGTTTTGCTGAACCATGACCAAACCTGGCAATGTAATTCTGCAGGAGAGGTGTGAACACAACAATGAGTACACATCTCGTTTGACTCAACACAAAACGAGTGTTTGAAGCCACTGCTGAGAAAACAAGATTAGTCTCTTGCAGGGTTAGATTCTACATGTTCTAAAAATATACAGCATAGTAAATGTTTTTTTTTTTTTTTAACCTTCATGTGCGTAATCTGGTCCTGTTCCCAGTTGAAGCGCTTCATCTGATTCTCCTCCAGCTCCTCTCTGGTCTTCACATACTGGTCATAGTTACCCTTAAGATAAAAATAAGTTTGCATGGTCATCCAACGGGTCTTCCCACACACAGAAATAGCAACAGCCTACCCCTGGTTTCCTTATTTAGCATGAGGTGGTCACAGGAGGCAGTTCAGTACATCTAACTCCTTCCAATGATGCCCAACTCTTTTAATTTCACTTAAGGAACCAGCACACAATCTTACCGTGTAGTATTTCAGTTTTCTCTGATGAAGGTGAATGATGTTGGTGCACACACCATTCAGGAAGTCTTGAGAGTGTGAGATGAGCACAAGAATTCGCTTGAACCTGACAAAAAAAACACCAGGCTAATTAGTAAACATCTCCACACATACATCATACATGTTATGTAACAGGAAGTTAACTCACGACTTGAGCTCCTCTTCCAACCACACACAAGCATCCAGGTCCAAGTGGTTAGTGGGCTCATCCAGCAGCAACATGAAGGGCTTGATAAACAGAGCTCTGGAACAACAGTGGATATTCATTTTAGTTTAAGTTACAGACAACAGCTTAGAACCTGTTAAAACAGCTCTTTAATTTCAACCACGAATCATTTGATTTGAGAGCAAAACAGGAACATTCTGAATTAACTGAGGTAAGTGCAAGTTTAGCTGCACTTGGCAAAGTAGCTTACGCACAATGTGAATGAAGCCGACGGTGTTTACCTGGCCAGAGCAACACGCATCCTCCACCCTCCACTGAAGTCCTTCATTTTCTTATGCTGCATAGCAGCGCTGAAACCCAGACCGTGGAGGATCCGTGAGGCTCGCATCTCTGCCTTGTCAGCATCCAGCTCCTCAAGACGCTCGTACAGCTCCATCAGCTTCTCACACTCAGCTGTGAAGGAAAAGAGGCAATTACAATCATTTCATCTAGCTACACCAGTATATAGAGGGCTGAAACAGTTCAATGCCCAAGACATTTTATGTTTGCCATCCACGGTTAATCATTTTATGGTACAATCACATGTGACTCACAGTCCTCATGGGCAAGCCTCTCTGCCTCCTTCTCCAGCATGATCCTCTGTTCATCCACCTCCATTACACACTGCAGAGCCGTCTTTTCACTTGGGGGCATCTCCCGGGTCAAGTGGTAAATATCTATGTGCTCCGGAATGGGAACCTCACGAAGCCCGATGGCTGACAACAGCATGGATTTTCCTGAACAGAAAAACAACAATATTACTGCTGATTAGAACTGCAGCTGCTTAATGAGTGGTAAGGTCACACCGGGTCAGTGAGACCACCCTGAAACATATCACGTGGACATATACCACTGACTGGAAACGTCCTGTGCCAAATTATTACCTGTCCCGTTAAGTCCGAGGAGGCCGTAGCGTCTGCCCGAGTTGAGCTCCAAGCTGGTGTCTGCAAGCAGCTCCTGCCCGTGGAAGGTGAGCGACAGGCTGCTAATGTGGACATCAGTGCTGTTGGGGTGCGAGGCCAGAACGCCCGTTACTGCCCGCGCCTCCGTCTTCCGAAGCTCAAACTCATCAAGCTCCTTGGTCAAACTGTCCACCCCTGTCACAACAGAAACATTGAGTCACAGTTTAATGTCCACCTGGGCCTCCACACCAGCCAGGGCTGCCAGAGGGTTTCTCAGAAACGGCTCTCGAGGTAAAACAATATTTATTCAGATCTCACCATTGCTCTCCGCTCCGTTAGTCTGGGCCTCCGGCTGCTCTCCCTCCTCATTGATCTCATCTGATTTCTTGGTGCGCTGACGGGCTTTAGCGGCCTCCTTCTTTTTCGCTGCCTTCTTCTTGGCCAAATCGGATGGCATGGTTGTGCCGGGCTGTTCGATGGGAGGCAGAAACAATACATCCTAAGTTCCTCGTTACGCCATCATGCGACAGAGGAGACACACGAGGAGATGACGCCTCCAGTCAAATGTGATCGGAGGGAGTCAGGGTGGAACGGACTAATCGCTGACGTAGAGAGGGAAACACCGGTTAAAACACACAGCTTAGGGTGATAAAGGACCCGTGATGTTAGGCCTGACGCGATTAGCAACGATGGATACGGAAGAGCCGGGGTAACGGTGATGCTAACCAAGACCGCATTTCACTTCGGTTCCTCCAAGTCCCACCTGCTGTGGCACGTTGGGCTCTGGTGTGCCCGGCTGCTAGCGGCTAAAGGGAGCCGCTAGCGCCGCTAGCATCCGCATCAACCACTGGCACGGTTACAGCGGAATGGGTGACGATACCGGGACACCGCGGCCAGCGCGTTGAGCTTCGGTGTCACACGCGAGCGGCGAATCACGTTCATTGTCACTGAACAGCCCGCGTTAGCTTGCTGGCTAAGCTAACAACGGAACCTAGCGACCATTACCAGGCCCGAGCCGCTGAAGCTAGCTTGACTCGAGGCCCGCCCGGCTTCGACCGGCGCCGAAACGAAGCTAATTCAGATGCTAATTCACACATTCTAAAACGTGTATGTAATTCCACAACAACGCGTGTGGGTTATTGACACGAGCCGAAGCTGTCCGACGCCATGAAGGCCTGAATTACCTGTTATATGAGTCTCTGGTCTCCGGAGCACACCGACGTCTCGTGTCCACTTTTCGCCGGGTGGATGTAGCCGCAAGTCGAACGCGCCAGACTGACCATATATGGGGAAGAGGGGCGGTGAAGATCCAGGGAACCGCCTCTTCTCACAGCACTGCAGCAAACTGTTCAGATACAGTCAGATTTAATTCATAAATAATGTTTGAGAGTCAGTAAATCGTGTCCATGTGACATACATGGACAGACAGGGTCCTCCATGCGTACAGTCCATCCCGGTGTCTACAAAGTCATTTAGCAGCTTTTATCCAAAGCAACGTACAAACACAATCAAAAGTCCAGAAAAGAAAGGCAACGTGGCTAACAACTGTTTGTGCCCCGTAGGGCCCAGTGTCGACAGGAAGTGCTTCGAATTAATGTCATAATCATCATGTATAACTGGGCAACTACGAACAGGATGTCAGGGTAGGGAAGAACAGAACAAACTAAAGAAGAAAATTAAATTAAGTAGGTGGCAGCAATACAAGTCCAGACAGGATGCCAGCCGCCAATCAAACCAACAACAACATTATGTATAAATGATGACCCATTGGCCACAGACTGAAGGAACACATGCACACAATATATCACCAGAAATTACCATAAACAAAGCTATGGTTTACTCTGTATTACTTGTTTAATGCTGAAATTAAACAGTCAATCCATGTGTAGGTCAGAAGCCTCAATAAATAGATTGAAAATAAAATATTTTGTTTGTTCACAGGGTGATCTCTGCTGTATTTATTTACTTGATATTTAATGTTCCTTCATTTATCATCCTTTCTTTTTGGCCTCAAATATCAATGCAAGTGTTTGTTGTTTACAACAGACTTTGGTTATGTAGGTGTTTGAGTTTGTGTACACACATACAAATATAGATCGTTATTTATGGTAATAATTATTATATTATCTACCATGTCAAAAACAGGTGAAATGATTCATGACTTATGGAGAAGGGAGTTCGTTATCTGGAATATGTAGATTAAATCATGAAGTGTTTGATTTCTTTCTGGTTCTCTTATTCTGGGGGGGGGGGGGTGATGCTGCAGTCAGTCCATGATGATGATGATGATGATGATGATGACGATGATGATGATGATGACGATGATGACGACGACGATGACGCTGAGGGACGTTATTTCTCCTCTGTGCGTGTGCAGATGAATTTCTGAGGAGGTACAAGCTACCAGAGAAAATGGACGACTCGCCCAGGGCACCGCTTCGTGACTCTTCCCGGGGACCGGGGTCTCAACCTGATGATGATGATGATGACGACGATGATGACGATGATGACGACGACGATGACGCTGAGGGACGTTATTTCTCCTCTGTGCGTGTGCAGATGAATTTCTGAGGAGGTACAAGCTACCAGAGAAAATGGACGACTCGCCCAGGGCACCGCTTCGTGACTCTTCCCGGGGACCGGGGTCTCAACCTGGGGTCTGTCCTCGCAAGTCTTCGGCGGAGGAGATGTTTTGAGAAGCGAAGGAAGCCAGCGATGCTAACCCGATGCTAGCCCGCTCCTGGCTCTTTGACTCTCCGCTCCGGGGGTTGTAACTCCACGCAGGGAGCCTCGGAGCCTCTATACCACGACTTTATCTTGTTTTAGTTTTATCGCTAACTAGCTGTAGGTGGGGGTAAATGAGTGGTTCACCCTCCTCCAGGTGACACACAGCGTCCAGCTACGGTAGTTAGCTCACTTCAGAAGTAGCTAGTCAAAATAGGGGTTAAGCTAATTAACGTGGCGTTAGCTTAAAAGCACTGATGGTGTCTCCAGAGTACAGGTACGTAGATAATATTACTAATAGAGCCGTTTGGAGTATTATAGAGCAGGGACGTCGTATTACACAGTAATAATGCAGGGCTTTTAGTCATTACTTGTTGTTTTAAAGGGGAAACTGGGTTAAAGGAGTAACTTAGCATCACCTTTACTCTGTTATCTGAGAAAATGAGAGTAGGAATCCTCGTCTTTTAATCTCCAGCTCAGATAAAGTCTCTCCTCGGTAGACATAAACTCACAGGGTGAGGATAAATACAACACTATGGCTGATTTGAGTCCGTTTTTCCGTTAGCTTCTCCTGACATGTTTCCATTCAAAAGTGCTAAGCTAGCACAGGAAACCTGACACCCCTTCACATGCTCGGCTCACAGACTCGCAGGCAGCACAGTTTTTCCACAGCAGCCTCATTAAGCGGAGCCCAGACATGCGTCTGTCCTCGTTTGTGGCCCTGTTCAGGCCTGCGCTGCCCCTCATCCTGGGGCTGTCCCTTGGATGCAGCCTCAGCCTGCTGATGGTGTCCTGGACGCAGGGGGACCCCGACGACTCCTGCAGGGACGAGCTGGGCAACGGGAGGCTCTACCTGGGCAGAGGGGACGGCCAGGGGATGTCCAGGGATGAGGCTGGAGATGAGGACATCCAGCCCCGCATCGTGCCCTATCACAAGGACCCTAACAAGCCACACAAGAAAGTTCTCAGGTGAGTGTAAAGAAATCTTTTTTCTGTGGGACAGAGGGTCAAAGAATTGGCAAAATAGAGTTGATGACATAATTCATTTTCTTAATTGTGTGTCTTCTCTCCTCCTCTCCAGAACACGATACATCCACACTGAACTTGGCATCAGGGAGCGGCTGCTGGTGGGCGTCCTGACCTCCCGGGCCACGCTCAACACGCTGGCCGTGGCAGTGAACCGAACGGTTGCCCACCACTTCCACCGCACCTTTTTTTTCACCGGCCTGCGTAGCCCCAAGGTGCCCCACGGCATGACTGTTATCGCCCATGGGGACGATCGCCCGGTGTGGCTCATGTACGAGACGGTGCGTCACCTCCACCAGCACTACGGCTCAGACTACGACTGGTTCCTCTTAGCCCAGGATGACACCTACATGCAGGCAGATCGTCTGTCTGAGCTTGTGGGCCACCTCAGTGCGGGTCAGGACCTGTACATGGGCCGGGCAGAGGAGTTCATCGGCGGGGAGGAGAAGGCACGCTACTGCCACGGGGGCTACGGCTATCTGCTGTCTCGCAGTCTGCTGGCCCGCCTGCAGCCTCATCTTGACACATGCCGCAATGATATCCTCAGCGTGAGACCGGATGAGTGGCTTGGCCGCTGCATCATTGACTACCTGGGTCTCAGTTGCGTGGAGATGCACCGGGTAAAGAAAACCTTCACGTGATAAGAAAGAACAGTGGTTTGAATGTGGTTCTGACACTGGATATCCACTGTAACACTTATTGTTCTGCTTCTGTGTCTGTGTGGCTCACAGGAGATGACCTATCGCTACTTTGAACTGGGGAAAAATGCCGATCCAGAGCGAGAAGACAGCAATCAGTTTAAAAACGCCTTCACGGTGCATCCTGTATCAGAACCGAACCTCATGTACCGTTTGCACAAACGCTTCAGCCAGATCGAGCTGGAATGGACATACCTGCAGATTGAACAGCTCCAGGTTTGTAATGCACGCCTAACGTGATTTATTTGACTTTGCAGTGTTTTGAATTTCTGTGCTCTGTTATTGTGACTTTGATCTTTGATTTGGAAGAGAAGCTCTATTGTGTAAATATAGTCGCTGCTGATGATAATTATAGTGATTACAGACGTTTTGACTTGATTTTAAATACACGTTACACCACAGTGTAGTCATGTTTACATTTCAGCTCATGACAGATTTCTGTGTTCTCCTCAGATGCAGATCAACAACCTGAGTGACCTGACGCCAGAGGGAAAGGCTGGAGTCACGTGGCCAATAGGAATCAACCCTCCCTTCAAACCAAGGACCCGCTTCGAGGTGATTAACTGGGAGTACTTCACAGAGGAGCACATTTACTCGTGCGTGGACAGCTCTCCAAAATGTGAGATGAGAGGGGCAGACCGCGCGGATGTGAGTGCAGTTCTGGAGATCGCAGTGGAGCGTCTGAACGAGCGCTATCAGCCCCAGTTACGCTTCCGCAAACGGCGTCTTCTCAACGGGTACCGGCGCTTCGACCCCACGCGCGGCATGGAGTACATGCTGGACCTGGCTCTGGAGGCTTACACCCAGAAGGGCCACAGTCAAGTTATCGTAAAACGGGTCAACCTGCTGAGGCCCCTCAGTGCAGTTGAGATAATCCCCATGCCTTATGTGACGGAGGCGACACGGGTGCAGGTCATCCTTCCCGTCACCGCCCAGGATCAGGATTATGTCAGCAACTTCCTCGACATGTATGTGATGAACACTCTGGACACTCACGATAATGTGTTGCTCACGTTCTTGTTCATATATGACCCGTTTGACGCCCAGCGCGTCAGCCAGACGGACGTGTTCGCCGGCATCAAAGCCATGATCGGGGAGGTGGAGAAACGCTACGGCGATGTGAAGATTCCTTGGATAAGTGTGAAGACGGAGGTGCCGTCACAGGTGAAGCTGATGGACATCATCTCTAAGAAGCATCCGGTGGACACGCTGTTCTTCCTGTCCAGCGTGTGGACAGAAGTCAACGCCGACTTCCTGAATCGCTGCAGAATGAACGCCATCAGCAACTGGCAGGTCTTCTTCCCCATCCACTTCCAGGAGTACAGCCCCGCCGTCATGTACCGCGACCAGCAACCCTCCGCCCCTTCCTCTTCTTTTGCCTCCGAGTCACTGAGGGACGGCCACTTTGACCGCCACGTCTTCGAAGAGGCCTGCTTTTACAACGCGGATTACATGACCGCACGGACCAAGATGGCTGCCGACATCTTAGACAACGAGGAGCTGCTGGAAAGCATGGACGTGTACGACATATTCGTCCGCTACTCAGGCTTGCACGTGTTCAGAGCGGTGGAGCCGGCGCTCATTCAGAAATACGTGCGGCGAGCGTGCAACCCGCGGTTCAGCGAGGACATCTACCATCGCTGCGTGCTCAGCAACCTGGAGGGTCTGGGCTCACGTTCGCATCTCGCCATGGCTCTGTTTGAACAAGAGCAGGCCAACAGCACCTAGATCTCACCGGGAGCGTTGAGAGAAGTCACGCAGAATAATGTGAATTTTAACATGGTACTTTTTATGATCCATACACTGAAATGTTCTCACATTAAAATGGAACCGTCTCGTGCACAGACTCTGAAAGAGCGAGCGTGTGCTGATGCTATAGTCAAAGGTGTAAAATCTCTGTCTGACTGATGAGTCGATATCGAGGAATCTGTCACGTCTAAAGGAAATATGACTCATCAAAGCTCCTTGATCGAGGACTCTGGAGACAGAGTGGTCGCTAGCATCACTGCTGTCTGACTGAAGAACAATCAACTCCATTGAAAAATAAGTTAATGAAAAAGACTTAATTTCTTAATAATTATTTGAAAAAAAAAAAACACACTTGAGCCAGAAATCTTCTTTTGAGAAGATGTTGAAAAATAATACTGGACAAGCTGATGCTGCCTTTATTTTAAGAAATGTCCTTTTTTTCAAGAGGTATTATTAAAAGAGTGTCATTGCCACCGTGACTCGTGTCTTCATTCGTACCAAAAATGATTAGTTTCAGTCTCATTAGACAGGACGGCTACTGTTATAGGTGACATTATAGACATAGTTTTGTCTTCTTATAGATGCCATTCTTCAGTTTGCATGAAAGCTTGAGCGCGGCGCCCGGAGGCAGTGAACAGTTTGTTCCAAAGCAGCGTGCCCCACCTCGTCCCCTCACAGTTGGGCAGTAATTCTCCACCCCTCCCCTGGCCTCCCTCGGTTTTTTTTGTACAACATGCGTCTTTGGGGAGAGAGCCGTGAACCCAGTGCCCAGACGGAGGGTCGAGCCCACCTTGCCAAGCTCTGCTCTACGGAGAGCGGTGGTTAACCTCGGCAGCGAGATGGTTCAACAAGCTGAATGGCTCACTTCACACATCCCTGCTCTCCGGTCGGTCCCCTCACCTCCCCCACCCGGCAGAATCCTCTATGTGAGAGATGTGGGCTCAGGAGAATGGGGGAGCAGCCGAGTGAATGAGGCTCTTTCTGAGGCCGGCTGCAGTCAGCGTTTCTGCTGCACGGCTGCGGCTCACAGGGAGAAGGCCTCCACCTGCTTCCTTGTGGCGAACAATAAAATGCCTGTTGGCCTCCTCCTATGAAAATGCAGCAGTCATGCAGAAAGTTTAACTCGCCAGTGAGCTTGAAGGCTACACCAGCACTTCTCCTAAATAAGAGCTGTGTTGAAGTGGGTCCCATTATTACCACAATAGAAAAAGCAACGCTATAAAACTATTTTAGAGACTTTAGAGGAATGTTCCCCCAGTGAGAGGATATGAATGAATTGGGATGCACCACCGTGAAATCTCTTGTTTCTATGGAGGTGACGAGAACAAAAAAAAAGACACGTTCAGATATCATGGCATTTACAAACTTTGGCAAGCGCTTCTTTATTTACATCCAGGCTGTCTCTCAATGTCACAGCTGTTTTCCCTTTTTTGTTGAATATAAATCACCACACTAGTTCTTCTCTTTGCCGATATACAGTGTTACGCGTGTATACCCTCAACCCACCTTCCGGCAGGGAGGGGGGGGACATGACAAACGTGTCCACATGTCCTCACCAGGCTCCAGGAAACAAAGCAGTCACAATCAGTCCAATAATGTCCTGGTACCGTGCTGCTCGCCGCTAAGGAGCTGCAGCGCCAAGTTCCTCCACAGGAAGGTGCTCGTGACTCAGTGACGACCACGTGAATGAACCCGGCCACACAAAGAAGAGTCACTCTGGGTTTGACACAGGACTAAAATACTACCACCGACTACTGTTCCTCCTCTAATGAGTGCAGTTAATATAACTTAGACCTAGTAACAAAACACAGACGAGAAAGTAAAACCACACCTACAGTTAGTTGCTGGTAGGGCACATCATTTTTGGCAAAAAAGTTCCCAGAAGGCATTTCAACAAGTCCTCACACAGACTGCTGTGCCAGCTTCCTTTTCATGTATTTACACCAACCGTTAGCTGTAAGACTGAATGTCCACGGAGCATGCATAGGTCTTTGTGAAATCGTCCAATCACAGGCTCCAGCTAGAGACTGACCGCTGAGAGGAAACCCTCCGTCCGACATGACAACATATAATGTACAAGTGGTGAGTGGTGTTAGAAAAGAAGTGTGACGTGAGGTGGTGTGGATTATATCGTGTGTTCCAGCGAATGGATGGGGTTGCGAGTGAGGGAGGTCTCCCTGGGCTCCCACAATAAACAAGATGGACCCAAAATAAACCGCCCCGACCCGTGAGAGGACACAGAGGAGCGCTAACATTCCTGCTCTGCTAATTCAAAACGTATGGAGCTCCCATCCTGCGCCCTGTTGCTCACCCCGCCCGCCTGCCCGCCACATCCATCCCACAATGCCCCAAAACAAAGCAAACACTCACAAATAATCTGCTGTGTACTGTACAGTCGGCCCTCGGAAGGCAGAACAACATATTTACATTCACATCTCTAGAAAAGAAAATCTTCATGTGACAATAAAAAAGTGTAGAAATGGACAAAGCTTCAAACCGGGGCTTTTTAAGTGTTTATTGCAATTAGTGTTCCCTCCGCCAAGGATGCTGTCTCTGCACTGAACTGCTGAATGGGTCTTAATGAAGCCAGAGGAAGGACGGGACCTGAGCCCAAAGAAAGCCATTCAATGCCAGCGTCAGGACTCAGGAAGTCCACCCCCGCATCCTCTTTAACGTCATCAGTGTCCCAGGGAATCATTTATGAACGGTGATGAAAAATAATCAGGCACGTTTAGTGACTAAAACCTATGAGCGTGTGGAATTTGGTGCAGCTGGATTTAAATTAAAAGCTCTTTCAGGCCTTGGCGGAGTTTGACTGAGTTTGTGTAAAAGAACCTTTGGGAGCAAGTTGTTAAAGACCAACCCGCCCAAAAGGCTTTTCTTTTCTTTTTGCAATTTCAACTAAAAACCAGATCTGGATTTTTGCCCATTTCTGTTTCAGTGATCGTGTTCCCTTCCTCCCGTTGCAACCTTTGGTAAAACCTTCAAACCATTAACTGGCAAAAATACGACACGAGGAAGAGGCAGCGAGCCTCAACGGGGACAGGGACGTTTTGTCTTGATTAGGGGAAGAAAAGATAGTGCGGCAATGATCAATACTGGTTTTGTCCTTCATGGAAACGCAGACACGATTCTGCTCATGCGATAATTCGCACTCATCTAATACTGTCGCTGTTTACTGGCGAATACGACTGAAGTGAGACACCTCGGCTGTCGTCAAACTGGTTCATTCAAACCTGAGAATGAGAATCTCGGGTTTAATGATATCACTGATTCCCTGCAACTTCCCAGTGTGTCCCACTGCGACCTCCACTTTGCTGGTGTAATTACTCAGAGTTTCAAAAACAAATGCAAACACACACGGCCACACCAACGATCAAACCTGCCCGACACGACGATGAAGGAAAATAAAACTGTGCAGTCGGGTGGGTCTGACTTGACACGGCAAGACGAGGGGGGGGGGCTGCCAGTATTTACAAAGCGGAGAGTGATGATGAGGAGCATCGTTGATCCACCGGGCAGTGAGGCAGCGGAGGACGTCGACCTCTGACGGCTAAAAACATGCGATAAACCAAACGGTGTCCTCACAGCCCTGCACAGAAAATAAAACAACACACAAACGCAGCGAGCGAGCACGAGCGTCGGAGGTCTGAGTCTCACACATGCATGTTGCTGCCGGCTTGTGGAGACCTCAAATTTCCTTTCTTTTTTTTTTTTTTAAATGATGGAAATTGAACCGCTATCACAAAGACAAAGGCTGCGTTTGTTTTAAGTTACTGACACTTTGAGAGGTATTAGGTTTCAGCAGACTACAGCGATGGCCCCCACACACACACGCACGCACACACACACACACACACACACACACGCACAGCTCTGAAATGGGATGCAGCGGTGCAGGAGGGCCTTGGTTTAGGTGTTGCGGACAGCTAAGGCCTGTTCCAGCTCCTGCCTCCTCTGCTGGATCTGTCAGGGAGGAAGGAAGAAAAACATGGATGTAACACCGGTTCTCTGCGTCCAGGGGGAGAGTTGAGAGAGGCGGCGTTTCCTCACCTTGCAGTAGAAATAGCGGCTGACGGCCTCCTGAGACCAAGGCTCATGGTAGAACGCAGCCCTCCTCTCCTCCTCGGGGTTCCCCACCACGTCTGTCATTAACTACAGGCAGGGACGAGGGACACACATTCACAACGGTTCCTCCTGTTTAATCAGCCCTCCATCTAAAACCCTCTATCTTCCCCAAAACAGAATCTACGCTAGATTTCTAGGTTTCTGTGGGAATTCAGTTTTTGTGTGTGTCTTTGAGTAAAAATAGAAAAAGCAGCTGTCGGACCTTTAAGTCCCTGCTCTGAGATTTGAGCCAGTCCTGGATGTAGCCCTTGGGATCTCTGGAGAAACTGAGCATGAAGTCCCTCTGGATCTTCAGCTGGTTGATGGACTCGATGGTCTCGTGGATCTGAAACACGAGGACAAAGTGAATTTCGCAGAAACACGGCGGGTTGTACGAACACCGGGGGGGCGTGTCTCCAAACCAGCAGCACCGCCATAAGCCGCCGGCGTCAGAAGCGTCTGTCCCTGGGAGGCCGATCAATTATCACCTCGCCACGATTTACAGCATCGTGTTTAACGCGACGCCGCTGATCTCACCTTGTTGTCGAGTGAGGCGATTTCCTGCTGGTTGGCGGTGGAGAGGAGGAAGCTGCTCATCTGGCTCTTCAGGGGGTCCTCCACTTCCACATCGATGTCGTAGCACGCCGTCTTCTTTTGGTCGTTGGGGTCCACGCTGGCAGAGAAGAGGTGAATGGATCAAATCTTAAACTGTGAGACATTCAGTAACGGAGGGGCAACAGTTCAGACAAAATGAGCTGAGGGTCACACACCTGATGACGTGGTTGATGACGATGGGGTCCGGGGGCAGAAGCAGGTTGGTGAGACGCTGAGGGATCTCCGAGAACTTCAGCCGCGGGCAGTCGAAGATCTGTAGAACAATGAGAAATGAAAAACTGTAAAAACAGCAATGATCTGATGAGTAGCACAGCGTCAGCCCCGTACCTGTTGGAAGTACTTGTCACAGTTGATGTACTCCTTGTCGTGGGAGTCCTGCAGCTTGTTGGTCTTGACGTACTGCCACAGAGCCTGGATGATGCAGGAGCGGGTCTGAGTGTGAATGCCGAGCAGGCGAGCCAGGCGAGGGTCCAGCTTGAACTGCGGCGGCTGCGGAAATGAGACAAAAAAAACTGCTTCAAGACACCCTCTTCGTGTTTTCCCCAGGCCTGGAGACAGACATGCACGGCGCTGTGCCGCCCTCACCTGGTAGTCCAGCATCAGCAGCAGGGTGCAGCGCACGCTCACGTCCCCGGGCCTCTTCACCTGGAAGCCGTCCGTCTCCTGGGTGGTGGGTGTGCGGTGCCACTGCAAGAGACACACCTCGGGTTTACGACGCACCTCACACTCAGTGGGCTGGATGTTTACGTCGCCTGTTTCTCACTTTATTCATCAGAACAGTTTTAATGAATGTGTTTTTCTTCTTCACCTCGAGCCCCTGATGACGTTTCTATCTCAACAACTACAGGATGTTTGTTTCAGACTCAGTGCTCTGTGGTGGACGATCCTCTAGCACCACCATCAGGCCAAAGTGTGTTTACAGCTACTGTGCAGCACTAAGAGGAGGATCATGGTAAACATCAGCTGGTTGATATTGTTCATTCCTGGCCTGCTGATGAAAATGTGAAACGTTGAACCTGCAAAGACATCTCTCAATATTTATTATGATGATTATCATTATATTAGAATTGGTTTTAAGAGGCAGTTGATGTCAGCTTCAACGTCTTTTCAATGCACCTGTACCCTCGCTCAGAAATCCTTGCTTCGGTGAACCACGCGGCCGCGCAGCTGAATGTTATCACGCCGGCGATCGACAGCTTCAGCAGAGACTTGATTCAGCAGCTGAGCCGCGGAGCTGTCTTTGTGTTGTGTGTCTTCCAGGAGCTCCTCGCTATCTGTCTTATTTACATCTCCTTTTGATTTTAACTGCTCAGAAATGCGAAAAAAGCGGAGCACTTTAAAACTGCGGCAGCTCAGCACACAATACAGACAAATGTTTTCCTTCCACTCTTCAGCTGACTCATAACAGATTAAGTGCTGATTGTACCTCAAGGCAGAGGAAAAATTCTTTTGATGGAAAATCATTCAGAGTGAAGCACCTGAGTGCCTTACTCAAATGTGCTCTTAAAAAGAGGAACCTTGAGAAGTCATAATTTCCCTCTGAAACTGCTAAAGTGAGTTTTTCTTTTTTAAAGTCAACTCATTTTGTGATGATATAAAGTCAAGGGCGGCTTATGGTTGTTTTTAATAAGGACGCACTTGTTTTCTCCGGCTCTCAAACCTGCATGGTAAAACAACCTTGCAACGCCTTGTTGTTACGGAAAAATCAATTTGTAAAATATGAAAAAAATAAAATCGAGAGAGAGGGCAGTTCAGTCCCTCTTTCTGATTTATTGTTCATTTACTTCATCCAGTGCTGAGACAAAGGGACGCGTGCTTCGTGTTAGCATCAAGCAGACGTCTCCTCCCGGCACGACGAGGAGGTCGTCAAAGACCCAGAGTGCACGGAGGTGTCTTAATTTTCTCTGCTGCACGACAGTTCTAAGGAAGACGTGTTTGAGGCGGGAGACAGAAGAAAGAAGGAAGGAAGGAACGATGAGACATTTTTATACGTCAATTCGATTTTGCTGCTGCTTTTATCCGAAGTATGTAGCAATATTTTTACACGGTTATATCTTCAATTCTCTCAGCAATGGATCTGGAGGCAGCTTCTCTCTGGAGGTGTTTCGATTAAAAGGGACTGATCCACTTTCTTTAACAAGCTTTCTGAGAGCCTTTGCATTTTTAAATTCAGGAGTTAGAACCTCAGTCGTAATAAATCATCGATGCCATTTTGTTCATTCACAGTTAAAAATTCCAGTGATCGGGACATGAGCTGAAATGTCTGCGGCTCTGTGGTCAGCACAGGTCAAAGGTTGATGAGGTGGTGGGTGTGTGGCTCCTAAAAAATGTTGGAACTGACCTCGACTAAGTGGTTGTCAGGCCCGTACAGGTCTTTGTCCAGCTCGATCACCAGGCTCTTAAAGAACGACGAGAACTTCTTCTTCTGTTTCCCCGGCTGCAGAACAGAGAGACAGACGTGTGGTCAGAAAATATCTAAAACTAGATACACACAGACTGCATCTGTACGACCGCATATGTAAAACACTTGTCATCGGGCATTTGCTTCTGGCAACATAACTAATCAAAAACCCACAAGAGGCGGAGCGAGATTAGACGGAAAGTGAGACAGTAGGCATTCTCAGGGTCCACTTCCTCCGAGCCCGACCAGAAATATTTGTGGTTTGTGAAACTTAAGCGCTTCCTACCGCTGTGAAATGACGGCCTTGCCTGCCCCAGACTGCTGAGAGCATCACAGGCGGCTTTTTGAAGCAACGCTTAGAGCGCAAAAGTATGATCACTGGGTATTTTTCATGCTGCATCCTCACTCCCTGCAAAACCACTTTTCACATCATCATTTTAAATTCAGAGCCAGGGAAGACTTCCCAGTCCAAAGCTGTCTGAGCCCGTCATGACTGCAGGACAAAAACGACCCGAAAGATTCACATTCACTTCTCAAATTGAATTGATCTGCCAGACATGACACTCTCACTTCAAACCCTGCAGCAGAAACTATATTTTTTTTTATGTCAGGCTCAAAAAGGCTGTGAAACGCACTGTGATTCAAAAGCAGGTGTGAAATGACAAATGGAAATGTGCAATTGAAACTCACATCGTCGAGCAACTTTCCCTCGACTCGCAGCTCCCATGATGCAATGCTGCCGTCAGAGTCGTCGGCGTCAGGTCTGGCGGGGTTGAAGGTGTTGGATATGTAAAGCCTCAGTTTACGCTTTTGCTGCTGACACAAGGGCATATTGAAAAATCCATCGTTTAAAGGGACATTTCACCAAAACACAGACTCCTAAACAAATGAACCGAGGAAGCAGTGGCGCTGGGTCCGTGCTGGTCACGATATTTTGTCCTAACCTTCATTGGTCTCTTCAGCGCCTCCTGGATGTCCACTCGTTTACGCATGATGGTCTGGTCCAGCTTGCGCTCGAAGGCCAGCAGGTCCATGTAGGCCTGAGACTCTGGCACCAGCTCACGGATCTGCTCCGAGCGGGGGAGAGGACACGCTGACATTAAAATCTATAGACGGACAGCGTAGTGGATTTAGAAGTCAGATTTGCTTCAGATATATCATTGGAATATCTCTGAAGGGCTTAAATGGATTATCTGTGTCCTGGGGGGGGTGTCCACTCTCCTGTTTCAAGGACGTTTTAGGCTGCGTACATACACAAGTTTCCTCTCACTTCACCTCTAAGTAGCTTATTAAAAGTCACACAACCAATGATTAAATGTACAATATGTAGCTACGACCACTAGGGGGGACATCCCATAGCAGCACGGGATCATGGGAAATCTTGTCTCCAACACAATTTGACAGAATTCTGAACAGTTAAAGGATAATGTTTGAAAGATAATATTTAACATATAGAAAACTTTTGCAAAAACGTGTTATTCATTCATTTGCACAATATGTGGACACACTGTCCTGGAGACACAGGGGGATGAAAGGAGCTTCCTCAGAGCTTCAAGGGCTGCTGCTTCCCAAACCGTGCACTCCTCCTCCTCCCTCCCTCCCTCCCTCTCTTTCCTTCTTCACCTCTCTTTCTAAACGGCTGCTTTCATTGTTGCCTCTCGTTCCTCCTCTATCTGAATCTCGCCGCCTCTCCCCATGGCTGAGGTGGCGAGCAGACGGAGGAGTGTGGCAGACATTCCCTGTCCCTGACTCATTACTGTGGAGTGGCGCCCCGGCCGTGCCCGTGCCGCAATCTCCCTGCTGTCTGGGTTGTGTTAGGGGATAAGACCTGAGTCCAGACGCCCACGCTCTCCAGACCTCCATGGACCCAGCCCTCGGTGAGCTCGCCAGGACGTGGTGAGGTGATGGCGTGGCTCGGGGCCATAAGCTGAGACCGGTCGGCACAGATTCACCTGTGGAAAGCGGGCTATTCCGTGCTTTTCGCGCTTGAGGTTTGTCTTACTATTTCCAATTTAAAACAATCAGAGAAATAAGAGAAGGAAACCCCAGAACCTGCTGAACACGCCCCTCATCCTCTCTCCTTTCAATTGGAAATAGCACGTAATCATCTGGCCCTCTGCGCCTTCCAAGAGCCTCTGACATCAAAAACCTGGCCAGGACTCATCTGTTCTGTGCACAAAAGATAATACACACACACACACAGCAACAAAGGTAGAAAATATGCAGCCTCACCCTTTGCGGAAGAATCTTGTCTGCCATTTTCCTTCTCTTAGCACTGGAGAGAGGGAGAGAAAGACAGAGGGAAAGAGGAAAAAGAGAGCATGTTACTATGGTGACTGATAGCGTAGCACCCAGGCCATCTGCTAAAATGCTGGGCCATATCCAGCACCCCAGCGTCCCAGCTGTGTGTGTGTGTTTGGTGAGAGAGAGAGAGAGAGAGAGAGAGAGAGAGTGTGTCTTTATGTGTGTCTCTGAAATGCAGCGGTCCACCTGGAGAGTGAGGACGGTCTAACAGCCAAAAAAGTGTCACATCGCATATCTGGACATGTATTCAATACACACACACACACACACACACACACACAGTGTAGATTCACTGGGGCTGCAGCAGGGTGTGGATGGCTGCAGGTGTGTTATGTAGGTTTTAGGTCGTCTTCAAGAGTTTCACAGAGGAGAATATACTGTGTTTGTGTTTGTGTGTGTGTGTGTGTGTGTGTGTGTGTGTGTGTGTGTGTGTGTGTTCATTCACGAATCACAGGCATTTCCTGCTGTGCGACGACACATTTACTGGCACCGTATTTTTTTGTCATATACTTACCAATGATGGAATAAGAACAGCTGTACTGAGGTTGCTGTTTTTTGTCCTCTACGGTTTCCTTCTCTTTTTAAATTTCAAAATTAAAACGTTTACACTTGTGTCATGTGAAGCACCCGAGCATATTCAAGCATGTGCTCTTTTATTGGTGCCTGCAGAAGGACACCATCAAAAAAGCCTAAATTGAAGTACACTGCTAAAAGAGAGAGATTGAAAAAAACATCTTAATTATTTATTTTAAGATGATTTAATCTTTTTTCCACAGGCGCAGTCATAACCATCTTTATAAGCAGTCTATTATATTTAGCCACACTATAGTTTGTTTACCTCTTTTCCACATTCCTATCATCTCACTGTAAATAACATCATTTCTTCCAAATCTATTTGACAGCAGCGACGTTCCTCTGACTGACAGAATCATTTTTGTTGAAGGGGGGATTTTTTTTTTTTTTTTTTTCTTTTGCAGTGTGGATATTTTCTACCACAGAGCACTGATCTGTGAGGCAGTGTGTTTTATCAGCATGCCAAAGACTGAAACGGCTGCAAGGAAAATGGAAAGATCCGGGGGTGCAGTGCAAAGGGAAACACAAACCTGCATCACAACAATCTCCATTTCATTTCAAAAGGGACTTCAGATTTCAGGTTCTACATGTTCTTAATGCTCTACAGCTGCAAAAAACCTTTCCCATCATGCCATGCTCCAGTCCAAAGCATGCACCACTACAGGTTATGGAGTCATCTTCTAGGCCCGCACGTTTGTTGGTCAACTCATTCAGGGAGTGCTGGGCTCGGGTGAAACTACTCAAACGTAAGAAAACTGACATGCAGCAGAATAAACTCCTACTTTGATCCGAGCGTGGGATCTGATTGGGGCTCTCTCATGTCCATCTGCCTCGCCGGCATCTCATTGGCTCCAGGGAATCCGACCGGCTTCCTGAGAATTGGTGAGGATTCGAAGGTTGTCCGATTAGTGTTGACACACGCAGCGGCAGAAAATAGAGGAGCAACACCTGGAGGTTTCGGGCTGTGTGTGTGTGTGTGTGTCTGTGCGTGTCGGATGTGTGTGAAGTTCAAGGGTCTGTTAGTGGGTGCGGAACTCCAAACTGAGACAAAGGGAGGGGCGTGTGACTGAGTCCATGCACACACACAGAGTGCAGCAGACGAGGGCCTGGGGAGGCGCCCTGCTCGTCTGAGGGACACGCTCACGCAACAAAGTGTCTCAGTGAACCAAAACAATCATGCTTCACACACACAGACAGACAACACACTGATAATGGACACACTGTGGACAGAGGGAGTGTGTGTTTTGATACTTGGTTCAGCTCAGGAAGAGTCTGAATCGCAAACGTGGATGTTGCTTTAATTTTGTGCGATGGACACAAGGTTTTTGTTTTATGCACAAAACCAGAACATTCCGCTCTGTTCAGCGCTTTGAGTCAAACCTGCCTCATCCCTGCACACATCTCACAATGTCGCTAAACGAACCTCAAGAGCCGTAAGTGGCCGTGTGTCATGAGCGCGAGGAAAGGTTTTTAGGTCTGACTTCAAGGACTAGTGCTGCCGCTCGGGACAAAAGATGAGGAACAGCGATGAGGTTTTAAAAAGGGAGATGAAAGAAAAGATTGAAAGTCCCTGTGTGTGAAAACCAGAATATATATGAGCCGATGGATGAAGCTGAGCTCTCAAGGAGAAAGCAGCAGATTGTTCCAGAGCAACGTAACCACAGGAAGCTGAGGTGCTGGTTACATTGAGATGATTTTTCTTAAATTATTATAAAATATCACTACACACCACACCACAACAGCAACACAAACTCTCAACCCACTTGAATTTGCCACGAATCAAAGAAGTGATTGTATGTTCTAAGTCATGTGACCTCATCATGAGACCAAGGACGAGAAGCTGGCGTCAAGGTCAAATGTCCTACATGTCCTCCAACCCCCTGCCTGCGACTGATAGGCAGGACATAGATGTAATGCTTCCTACATCACAGTTTCCCCATAAACAACAGTTGTATATAAACTTAATTGTTAGCACACAAGGTCGGGTATTTATACTAAAATGAAATCCTATTTTTAGCCGCAGGTTTGCAAATGAGTGCATCCAGGACCATAAGGTCTCAATGACACTGCACACAGGTGGGTTGTCCTCAGCTGGCAGCAGCCAGGGGTCTGAGCATCAGGGAGTGAAAGAGACAAAGACACCTGGACGGGTCACCCTGGACCATTGATTGGACTCTGCGCTGCCCGGTTGGGCCCCTCCGGGGGCCGAGGCACTGACGCAGGACAACACTTCCCCTGACCTGTTCGACAAGTCGGCTTAATTGTAAGTGGATCAATTGCACTGCAGATACTGAGAGAACGAAACAGAGAAAGCCAGAGGTCCAGAGAGTGAGCGCATCGACCGCCTGTCTAATGACCACACCTGCCTCACACGGGGCTCCTTATACAGCAGATATCAATCCGCCCGCTTTACTGACGCTCAGTGTAACAATACGCCAACACGAGGCTACATCCAGAGCATCCTCACAAAGACACGACAGATTACCCGACTCTGAAGACACGTAAAGACTGAACAGAGGAAACGCTGTTGCACAGCGGTGATGGGGGCGATGGGGGTGGACGCACACGTGAATCAGACGGTGGAGGGATAGGAGAGAGGCCGTGTGCGAGCATGAGACACTGACATGAAAGCTGAGAGGAGACACAAGGGTCATGGTTTCACTTCCCGCCTGTGTGCTTTTTGAGATTGGATTTTTAAAAACAGATTTGAGGAAAGAATGGAGCTGTTATTGAACATGCCGCGCCAGTAATGAGGTTTTTTTTTTTTTTAATTATTTGCTTATAAAAGTTTCAGATTGTTCTTTAATGACTTGTATTTTTCTGAGAAATGTTCAGCTCACAGTGAGAAAAAAGATAAAAGAAGTAAATTCTCAAGCTTCAGAAGCTGGAAGCAACAAATATTTGGCATTTTTGATTTGTTATGCAGGTGGACTTCACCGGCACCGAAACCTCTGAACAACAGCTGGAGAGATCACAGGTCTCCTCAGGATGAATTCCTCTCAAACGACATGTTTTGTGGCAAATAAATAATTTGGTTCATCGGAAGACTTCCTTTTCTCCTTTACTGTTTCCGCTCTGAGAACAAGACAATGGTGTTGGATTGTTCGACCTTGGTGAAAGAATAGGCTCAAGTTTAATACCTGAAAAGCATTTGAATTTAACTCGATAATAAAAAAAATAATTGTTTCATACTGACTCATCACAAAGAGGAAAAAAAAACTTTTGCTTTGTCTAAAATTATCCACTTGTGTTTTCAAACAATAAATCAAAGTGGCTGGTTCTAGTTCTTCTCACATGGAAATGATATTTGGTGCAGTCGGGTGTCACCTCAGTTGATCATGAGCAGTCGCTGTGCCAAAGCCATGCAGGGTTTGGGGGGGGGGGGGGGGGGGGGGGGGGGGGGGGGGGGGGGGGGGGGGGGGGGGGGGGGGGGCTGATGAGTGGAGGCGAGCTGGACTCAGACTCACTTTCTAGCCCGGTTCTGGACGGACTGCTGCTGCTGCTGCTGACTCTGCTGCTGCTGCTGCTGCTGGACCTGCTGGGAGGCGGCAGGCCTCTTGCGGCTGGGCTCCATCACCGGGGAGGGCAGGCCAGGCCGCACGGCGGGGCTCCCTCCGTACGGCGGGCCGGGGGGGCCCATGGGAGCACCCTGGTGGGGCATCCTCGCTCCAGACGGCATGCCAGGACGCTGGGGAGAGGCAGAATAAAGGCGCGGGGTCAGATGTATGGAGAAAACAGTCTCTGGAGAGGGGTCTGAATAATTATGATCTCAAGTGAGCGTTTCTAAAAATACAACAACAGGAATATTACATCAAAACTTTTGTGCACTTCACACAGGCAGATTAAAGACGAGCTGCGGAGATTTTTTTTTTTGCCAACATCAATCTTATCTGACAAAATCATGAAGTTGAACATCAAAAAAGGCCTCCACCACAGAGAGCTGACAGATAATTCCTCTTTAAAACTCAACTCTGGTTAAAACTGGTTTGATTTCCAGGCAAAACCAGAACCTTTAAAAAATACAAACGATGTCACCTCTCTCCTACCTTTAGCCACCTTTGGCAGCCTTCAGGAAATCAAACATATGCTGGGCGGGTAAACAGGATTTCATAATATTGTGGCTTCAATTTGTGTGATTTCTGTTTATGTTGTGTGTTCAGCACATTGTGAAACTTGTGATCGGTCTTGTGTCGACGCTGGTGTGATGATGCTGAGAGCAATTTACAGAAAATGCAGAGAACAAGAAGAACTGTCAGGTTCCTGCTGTGTTTTCTGTCTCCAATTAAAACCAGACTGAATGAAGACACTTCACAGAAAGTAAACTCTCTCTCTTTCAAACACACACACACACCCACCCACGCCTTGAACAATGCAAACAGTGTCAGAAGCCACAGTCCCACACTCGCGCCCTGATGCCTGGGAACAACTGGGGAACTCTCACCTGTGCTTGTCACTCCCATGACAACAGCTGCCTCCCGCCTCAGTTTATTGTCTGAAAAAGTAGGCGGGGGGCGGGGGGCGGGGGGGGTCGAGTGCTAGAACGACATCTTTTCACTTCATCCAGAGCGAAGACCTCCCACCATAAAACTCTAAACACGTCCACAGAGACAAACCAGTTCACTTACTTACTGCATATACTTTAACTTTTTATAGTCCAATTACAAGGAATCCAGGGGAATAAGCCAGGGTGGGAGAATTTCATTGCAGCCCAGAAAAAAACACATATGCAATTATCAAAAAGATTTCTCAAATAAAACTCCACACCAACTTCACTCTGAGGCATCTGCAGAGCCGTACAATACCAGATCACTTTATTAATCTCAAAGGGCGATGTGGTTCAAGGAAATCAAAACAGAGCCGAAGAATTGATTTGCCGCGATTTTGAACCGTCGTCCTGCAGGAACAGAAAACATCTCTCTCTAACCCGAGGCAGGATCTGCCCCCTGCGTGGTGACAGAGACCGTGAATGACGGAGAACAGCTGAACCTTCTCTCAGCTCACGTTTTCCCAACATCTCACAGTGTTTGTCACTTCTAAATGTGGATGACAACACACACACACACACACACACACACACACAGTAGCTTTGGAGCGTTCACAAACACACAGACAGCAAACAAAGAGCACGGTCATGAATAACACCAGATATTACACCACAGAGACGCGACATATTAAACTGAGTCAAAATGTTTAAACATATTCACAGGGGGGGACATGGTGACTCAGATTTCGATGGCCCCGAACAGGCTGAAGCCGCCGTATTATGTGCCCTTTGAAATGGTGACCGAGCTCAGATCCTGTGATAAGAAGGCCGAGCAGGCGGTGCTGTCACTCTGGCTCGGTGGTGGTGGTGGTGTAGAGGTGGGGTGGGGGTGGCAGAGCAACTGAGAAGGGTCTCCAAACAGGAGGGGATAAAACAACATATGGTGGGGGGCCCCCTGCCTGATTGTTGTTATCTTATGGAGTCTTAAGATTTCTCCCTTCTTTTTCTGTCTGCGTCCACCCTAAGCTGGGCAGCAGCACCCAAACACAGACGAGACGAGACTCCGAGCGCCCAGACCAGCGGTGCTGTTACCACCGGGCTGCCTGGAGAATTTCAGCTCTTCAGATAACACACACACAGCCATATCGCTGGGTAATGTGTTCAATGAATTTCCCCCCAAATCCACGCGCACAATGAGCGGCGCTCCATAATCTGACCTGCTGAACCGACTCCAGCTCTCAGCCCAGAGCCGTAGCAGCCAGCCAGGGATCGAATCTGCCATGTGGATGGATATCTGAGAAGTGTGTTGGCATCTCCGGGAAGGCTGCAGGGATTTGAAGAGGCCAAACTTAACCCACACTGAACTAAACATGTGAATCTGTGGGCTGCTGCACGGATTCGAATGGCACCCAGAAAAATCTATTAAAAACCGAGGATGAGGTTCCGTGAATGGGACGTGACTCGGGCTGCAGATCAGTGTCAGGATTGATTTATTGGATTTTATCTCAAGTGTCACGGTGAAAGACGTCAATAATTATATCCGATCACATTTAAACACATTTTTGTTACTACACAGACGCCATTAGAAGGGGACTTGAACCTGCTGGTTCAACAATCAAACAAATGCTAATGTATTTACAGACTAATTCTGTTTTCTCTGTGGTATCAAAACACAAAGACAGACTTGGTCTCATGTGCTGAATTTATCTGATATCCAACTCAGAGACAACGTCCCAGCCCAGAGAGCTGAGGCCAATGAGACTCAAATAAAAAGATTGATCAAAACCAGCTCTAAAATCACGTTTGTTTGACCTTTGTCTTTGACGGAAAGTAATCGTGGCAGGGTCTGTGGATTATCCACATCTTTTAAAAAAGGCCGTTCGCTGAGACGCAGAGAACTGACTTATCTTGTAATTTCCGATATAATAACCGAAACACCAAAGTCTAAACTGTGCTGGATGAGAGGGATGGTCTCTTCTCTTGCTAACCCTTCAAACCCCGAGGGATCCAGATGATCCAGATGTGAGGGTGGACGTGGAGTGTACGTTCAAAGATCCAATCCCTCGCTGAAACACAAACAAACTCAGGGCTGCAGATGACAAAGCCGCACTGTGTCGTACTGCGTTGGAGCTTATCAGGGTTTCCCATGCAGAGCTCTGGAAGGCTTTTCTCATCGCCGCAGCCCTTACTGACCTCCAACACACACACACACACACACGGGCCGAGGAGCACCACAGCAGGGGGAGGTAAGGGAGATAATGAGAGAGAAAGAAGAGACCTCACCCAGACCTTCAGCCCACCCATCAGTCCTAGAACCAGACCTCGGCCAAACACTCTCCCCCACAACACACACTCACGCAGCTGCTTTGAGGTCGGAACACTACGACCTCTGGACACCACAACAATGGCGTGCACGTACAGTATTTACATTTTTATATTTTGGTCCTGACAAACGCGGCAACATGTGTGTTTCTGTGCCTGAGAGCTGGCTCGGCCTCAGTCGGCCACGACGGGGAAAGGAGAACGTCATCCCTCGCCACAAGCTAACTAGCTGCGCCAAATCATCGCCATATCCCACACTATAAATATTTCGGAGCTCTGCAGCGTACACAGCGAGGAACCTGCCACAACTATTATAACAAGACTTTTCCATCTGAAAATGAGGGGGAACACGAGAGAAAATAGGCGGGAGGGAAATATTTGGCTTGGAGCAGCCAGAGCCTCATCAAGGTTAATTGGTCTGTTGAGAGGACACACTCATTCGTCTCATCAATCACTTGGTCCATTGTATCCTAAAGTCTGCCTCTGTGTGCAGGACTTTGGCACCAAAGCCCCTGTAATGACCGCTCCTGTCACAGAAACCATTCCTCATCTGGCTCCAGTGCGTAAATCTACCTGGAGTCAGCGCACGGCCCGCAGCCCAATCCAGCGTCCCGGAGACATCTAAAGATTTGACAAGCTAATGTCGCGCAGTCTCCTGGACGTTCTGGAGGATTACTGAAGCGACGGAAGCCAAGTTTCAGAATCAGTGTAAAGGTGAAATTCAGTTCAGCAGAGAGTGGAATCCACAGCCTGGAACGGATCCGTTTGACCACGAGCTCGGGTCAAACGTACACAGTCACACTTTTTACTCGCTCCAGCACAGTGTTATTTCAAATACTATCATGGATTTGACATTAAAGTGCAGCATTGATGAGGCAATTAATGGAAAAAGAGTCCTGACATCAGGAAACATGCGTAAGGGTGAAATTTGCTTTAATCATAGAGTCGGGGCCACACAGGGTCTGGAGGAGTCAGGTGGACTTGTAAATAATATTTATGGTGAGAAGCGGCGGCTGGGTGCCGCAGAGTTTTGTGTCAGACTATACACTTTTACCTTTTAAGGTCATTACAAATAGTCCTGTTGGCCGAGGGGGGGTTCAGGCCGTGAACTGTCACGTCCCTGCTTCGACTCTGGCCTTGACTTTTGCTGCATGTCCATCTCTCTCCTGCTCGGCGGTCAGTTCGCTAACAACGGCTCACAGCCCACGGACAACACTCGATCGGCGAGAGAGCAGAAACCTGAAGGAAACAGAATAACTGAACTCTTCTAAACGAGGAGTCGCTGCTTCCCACTGTCGTAACCATAATATTTCTGTTCCTTTGACGATGTCACCTTGAGCTTTCCAGAAGTTTTGTTCACGCTGAAACAAACAATGTCTCCGGGCAGATCAAGTTTTTAAAAAATATATGATTAAATAAAACGACCTGAGAGGGGGAAGTCACTCTGAGGTCAAACACAGACGCGGCTCTGCGTTCAGGTTTGGAAATAAATGAGTCAGTGTCACAGCTCCACATCTGTTAAAACTCTCAAACAACAAAGTGCCACTTTAAAAAAAAAGGGGCCGTGCATACAGTCTGATTCAGATCATCACCAAAACAACCCGGCCCTGTGCCGCCTGCCCTGCTTTTCACGTGCAGCTTGTGGCAATAGTTGCCTAACCTCTAACGGAGAGCAACACTTCACTTGACATTTCGTGCTCGCTCCACATGAATGGGCTGATTGTTCTGCACGGTTTCCAGGACTGGCCGTCTGCCTCGGCCCCGGCTCTCTGATACTACGTCCGTTTGTCTCGTGACCTTACAGGTTCATACCCCCCCTCCCTCCCCATCCCTTACTCTGACTCTGTTGTTGTGAGTGGACTCGTCATCCCCCCCCCCCCCCCCCCCCCCCCCCCCCCCCCCTCCTCTTCCTCTCCTCCCCCCTCCCCTCCTCTTCTGTCTGTGACTCCCAGGGAAGCAGCGTGCTCCTCTATTCGCCAAAGGGGGAGCTGGCTCCTCTCTGCTGCTGCTTAGCTTCTATTTCTACATATTATCCATTCTCTCTCCCTGTGAGAGAGAAATCCTCTGCTCCCCATCCTCCTCTTCCTCCTCCTCCTCCTCCTGCTCAGCTCCATCCATCCATGCTGCTCCACTTCTTGTTCTCTCAAGTCATCTCCTCCTCACAGGCTGGGATCCAGGGGGCTGGAAATAACCTTCACATGGCCAGCTTTACCCAGCTATCTCCCGCACACAGACTGCTGCGCCGACACACACACACTCACACGCACACGCACGCATACGTGCACACAGATGCATGCCAGAGCTCGGCTCCTTTCACAGGAATGACGGACAGCGCCACTCACCACTCCATGGACCAGGAACTCAAACAGTTTGCTCTTGGTGGCTTTCCTGGCTCCCCCCGCCGTCTCCTCCGTAGCCATTTGCTCAGTCCCCTCCGTTCACCCTGCGAAGTCTCCCCTCTCCTTCTTTTGTCTTTCCCTCTCCCTTCACCCAGCCTCCTGTTCCCCTCCCCTGCTCCACTTTCCTTCTCTTTGTGCTCTCCTTTTCAGCACTGCCTGTCCCTGACTCTCCTTCTCTCTCCCTCCCTCTCCCTCTCTCTCTTCCTCTCTCTCTCTCTTCCCTCCCTCTCCCTCTATTTTGAACGTGCAGCAGCCCTGCCGAGTGTCTCACTGTGTGTCTAGCTCACTTTTTAGTTGAGCTGCCTTTCAGGAGCCCAGCTCGTCCCTTGGAGGAGGAGGAGGAGGAGGTGGTGGTGGTGGTGGTGGGGGAGCCATGCAGGGGTCTGGCAGGGGGGTTTCAGCCAGCCCACCCTGCTGCTCCCCCGCACAGCTGTTGCATTCCATTGGTAGATAAGGGCAGGCTGCCGTTTGGTCTTGACTGGGGGGCTGGGGAGGTTAGAATCAGTAAGCCATTCCTCTCTCTGCAGCTTCCCCCTGGTGACCAGCCCAGAGGCCACGGTCAGCACACACAGCTCAGAGTTTGGACTCATTCTCAAAAAAAGGACATTGGGCTCTTAAAGGGACCACGCTGCATATCATTAACACATGTGTACGCTCACAAACGTATGATCGGGCCGTGACGTAGCGGTGACAACGAGGAGGAGGAGGGTGTAGGTGAACTAAAAGCACACCACCGTGTGGAAAGCTCGTGCCACAATGTGCTCCACGGACACTTCGCAAGCAAGAGCACCTTCATCTCCCATGATTCTGTGCTGGCCTTTGTCGGAGTGCATTCGTAGGTGACGAGAATCTCCTCCAGCCGCCTCATTAGCTTTACCTTTCACCCACTAGTCCACTCGGAGGCCGCGGAGCAATGGCAAACAAACACGGCCCGGTCCGCACAGCAAGGTGACTGTGTCATTTGACACGTGTAGTTAGGCTCTGTTGAGAATTCCCTGCGAACTGGTTGTTTTCGAGCTTCCGCCACAGAACGCATGAAGCTGAAAGCCCCCCACGAAAAACCAAAAACACACCAAGGACGGAGGAATAAGGACTCAGTAAATCCACGTGCTGATGCTGACAGTGACGTGACGTCTAACGCTCCAAATTACACAGTCAGGCCGTTGCCACACAGGTCGTTAGTCTGACTAAGAAGCAGCACGCCACGTTGAAGTTGATGACTCTTTCAGGTCCCCTTCCACCCCCCCCCCCCCCACGCTCTTATCCAGCCGTCACATCGGGGCAGTGAAATATTCATGAGGTTATTTGAATGACAAAGGAATTGAAGTGGGGCAGATTCAAAGAGGGGCTCGACTCGTGACACACGACGGCAAATTTACACCGCCACGCCGCTTCCTGTTCCTCTGCCCTCCTGGTGTGATAGGTGTCAAACCAGGCGCCCCCCCCCCCCCCCCCCCCCTTTCAGGTCCCCTTCCACCCCCCCCCCCACGCTCTTATCCAGCCGTCACATCGGGGCAGTGAAATATTCATGAGGTTATTTGAATGACAAAGGAATTGAAGTGGGGCAGATTCAAAGAGGGGCTCGACTCGTGACACACGACGGCAAATTTACACCGCCACGCCGCTTCCTGTTCCTCTGCCCTCCTGGTGTGATAGGTGTCAAACCAGGCGTCAAAGGGAAGCGTAGAAGGCCATTAAGAGTCTGAACAGGAAATTAAAGGAAGCACAAAATGTCTCCCATCACAAACTTATTCCTGCACAAGGACTAGAGCGTCACTCCCGTCCAGCACTGAGACCAACATTCTGCGGTTCCTCTATTATCACTGCTGGTTCGCTGGTCTGTGACATCTAGGCCAGAGGTCGTGACCTTTTGGAGTGTCTGTCGTCCCCGAGAGGCGTCTCAATGAGCCTGATCCGTCTTAAAGCCTCCATATTATAACACAGGACAACGTGAAGACATGATTACGTTAAGAACAGAATGGACGGCCGCAGCAGCGAGGCAGGGATCGACCCATTCGTCCTTCAGACTCCCCTCGCAGCCTGATTATTGAAACAGACTTATCGATAGACAAACGTTGGCCCTTCCCTTCCTCTGCCGACAGCTCCCAGCTTTAGTCTGCTTGGTGGTGACACCTGCTGTAGAGACGGGTGTACTGCTGCTGTCATTGAGGCAGGTCTGGAAGGTTTTTGACGAACAAGCGCATCGTTAAAAAAATTCTCAGAGCAGCCCGCACCCATCTGTCCCCCCCACACTGTGGGGTCCACACTGACGTGGGGCATCAGATCAACCTTCCTCGGCATAAGACCCAGGTCTGAGGTGTCAAGGCGTCCAACTCCATTTCCCACAAGGCCAAAAAGCTCAGGCTCATCCACACAGATTCAGAGAAGGTACCCCCCCGCCCCCCTGCCCTCTCTCCCCCCTTCTACCTCTCCTTCAACGGCACGTGGGCATTCAACGATAACAAAGAAACCCGGCTGCTCGGAGCATGCAGGAGGAGCCTCGAGAGCAGGAATACCCCCTACAGGACCCCCACCGTCTCCTCACCAAAGCCAGTCAGTCTCACCAAATGGTAATGTCCCAGTGTGTAGCAGACAGGGGGGTGGAGGGGGGGTAACAGGGGGTAAGGGAGCAGCAGTAGTAATACTGATGACCAAGAGAGGGAGCATACACTGGGAGGCAGGGAGGTGCTGGGTGGGTTGGAATTGAAGGAGGAATCATGGACGGTGAACACAGAGGAACACATGGGGCAGCTAAAGATGTTATTTAGACATTTAACGGCTGAGTCATTTTTACTTGGAGCACAATTCTCATAATTAGATTTCCAAAGGTTCCTTTTGTAGTTTCTTCATTTGGCCACAGGAGGGAGCTGATAGCAGGAGCCATGTCTCCGACAGCAGAGTGTAAACTGTCTGGCTGGGTGTCTATGGCTGCATCCGAATGACCGAATCAAAACGTTCACAAATGGTCATAAATGAAATATAAACTCATATCTGTTGTCAGAGTTCCAGTCAAATGTTGTTAGGGTTCATAGAAACGCCGATTGAGAAAACAGGGCTGTAGCCAAACAGGATGTTCAAGTAAGAATTTAAACTGCATTAAAGTAAAGATGCAGGAGAAAGTAATCTGAAATACATTTTGTTCCTAAAATTACAGATTTAAGTATTTTTTTAACCTGTAAATTAGGAGCATCTTGTGATTCAGGCTGAATTCATGACAGAAATAAAACACATGTAAGAAACTTGTCATTTCTCTGCTCTCCTCTCGTCCACTAGTCTGCGCAACAACAATGGGCCGAGCAGACTGAGAGACAGGAAGAGAAATCCATACTCTTTGTCTGTTTTTCAGCTCAGGAGGAAAAAGGAAAATCGAGTCGGGGAAATACGTAAACAAAGAATTCAAATTTCAACCAGCGCTGATATTTAATCTGCAGCTCCCCCGGTGGCGACGTTTACATACCAAAAACCACCGACGTGCCCCCGTCAACGTTATTGTCACAGACAGATGAGGTGCACTAGGGGGAATATGGACTGTAACCGAGGGCACGGAGAAAGTCTGATTCCCTCCTGCCGCTGGGCCCCTCTCTCTTCAGTTTATGAGCTGCACACAAAACCCAGCTCAAGCTGCTTAAAGGCCGCAGCTCGAGCAGAGCTACTCAATGGCTATCAGCAAGCATCAAAGGGGCTGTACAAAGGCACACAGGCCTGCACCTTCACCACGGGGGGATTAGAGAGGGAGGACGTACATTCAGGGCCCGTTTTCCAACAGCCAGGCATGTGTAATGAAGAGGAGCCCGCAGAGAAAGAGAGAAAAGTCTCCCGTGACGGCCGAAAATAATGGAGCATCTGCTGATATTCTGCAATCAAAGTGACTCGGTAGACTATGTTATGGAGGAACAGTGAGGATCTGCAAAGCAGCAGTGCCCCTGTGGATTCACATTTCATCCAAACGTATGTTAAACTGCACATGAGGAGTTCAGCGTCGACCTTGGATTTCAGAGCTTGTTTGGGACAAAGCATCTTTATCCAGACAGCGTTTTATGGTTCAGCTCCTTGGCTGCTCCCCTCGCCCGAAAAAACAGGGAGGCATTGTGGAGGAGCAGATGGAAAGACGGAGCGGCAAGCAATCAGCAGAGTTTGCCCACAAGCAAACGAGCGTCACACTGGAACGGGCCCTGAAGCGTTACCTGCTTCAGGGCATTTCCTGTTTGCTGTAGCCATGACAACGGGATAATCTGCCCTGCGTCTGGAGCCAACAACCAATCGGGTGAGAGCGATGTCGACTGCAGAGGCTTCAAAACTGGAGCAGCAGCTGGTGAGCCGAGTGAGGAACTACTCCAGAGCTTAAACCGGAAAACTGAGAAGAGATCCTGGGTTTTTGGAAACAGGAATGGCGGCAGGTCGATGTGAGTCAGAGATGACACACAAACCTGTACAGCGAGGAGCAGTGACTCGCTGGGAAAACACAGAAAATAACACGACAAGTAATCCTGACAGGATACTTAAAATAATTTCTCCAGTGCAAACTCACGCTCCCTCCTCCTCCTCCTCAGTATTAGCCCTGATCTTTCAGCAGCACTCTGCACAGGCAGGATGAGAGGGGGAGCCGACAGAACGAGGGCAGGATCGGTATGTGCAGGGATCACGTTGTCGGGCAACGAATTAAATTAATGCACTTTCATGTCAAAAACTTGATCCATTCCTCCGGGGGTCACGGGACACCCATCATCCAAGTGGCAATTACAGAATTTAATCTATAAATCCACACACACACACACACACACGGTGTATAAGGTTTATTACTGTAATGTATTATTATGTCATTTTCATTCCAGTCACAGAGCAAAGAGTCCGATTCCCAGAATCCAGGGTTGAGCAATACAAGCAGTAACAGCTGCCATCTAATATCCATTCAACAGATCAATTTATTCCTTATGCACAATTGAGGAAGAATAACACAACACTGATCCTCCTCCAACTATAAGAGGATTATCTAAACATCCGTACTCTTAAAATCAAGTACATGAATGGTAACTGCAACTTTTTCTATTCATTAATTTCATTTGCTGTTAATCACATGATAATTCAGACATTTCAAGTGTCCTTCAGCTCCTGAAAGATTATTATTAGATTCAGGTCTTAATTGGATTTCTACCAAGGTAAATCCTTTGTGGCACATTTTCCCAGACAAAGCAAATCCTCCAGTTTAAGAAATATTATAATTAAGAGGTTATATTCTCAAAATGCCCAGTGTCAACATCTCCACCATTTATTTGTATCTCCACTCCTTGTTCCTGACACTATTTCACCAACAACCACACAAATAATCACACTCCTCGATCCCAGAGTCGCCGACAGTTTGATTCATTGACAGACGATTAAACCGCTGATAGTTGTGACGACAGGACTCACCAAAAAGGCACAGACCTGATCTCAGGTCTGAGTGCAGCCCTCAGTGTGGTGCAGTATCGAGCGCTCACATTTAAATGGGTCAACCTGCAGCTCAGTGAACTGTAGCCCCACCAGGACCATCAGAGTTTGTTCACACTCTCTTTAGACGACTGACTCCAGATTAGAAATGAGATAAAAGCAGAAATCCTGTTTCAGAGAGGCCGTCCTGTGTAGGTCAGAGACAAAGAGCTCTGCTTCAAAACATAAAGAGGAATAATCTGACTGTGGGAATGACACAGTGTCGGGGTGACTGCGTCTGCAGATGCTTTGCTTTGTCTGGTAATAAACTACACAACTAAAATATGTTCAACTCAATATCATACTCAATAAATCTTCACCTCTGAGAAGGAGAAGCCAGCATTTAGCTTGAGAACCCATTCAAGCAAAGATTTAATTCTCTAAGTGCCTTTGGGTCTATACTCATTTTTTATGGAATCAATCGTTTTCATAAAGTTTCCTGTTGCCTCGTTTGTTTGCAGAGTAACAAAAAGCCATTGAGTCTGCACATTCCTCACCGGCAAAAAAAAAAGGAAGTGCTCCATTGTCCCGTTTATCCCGGCAAACAACACAAAACACAAAGCCTGGGAACGTTTAATTGGGTGACCTGCTATTTAGGAAACAAAGCAGAATGCGTGCAGCGTCCAGATCCTGTCGGATCAATCTCACTGCTGGTTAAAAAAAACAATATTCTGCAGACAAATTTATGAGAGACCCTGCAGCCGAACACCCAGTGGAACACGGATCAACCTTGATGAGACTCACAAACTACATTTTAAACCTGACTGAAGTATGTGTGGAGGGGGGGGGGGGGGGGGGAGTCCGGGGGGGGGGGGGGGGGGGGGGGGGGGGGGGGGGGTAATCCAGTGTGTCTCAGGTCAAGCATTCAGAGGACTGTAAAAGGAGCTGATCCTCTGATCCTCTATCAGACCTCAGGAGCTGTGACAGCACCTTGCATACTAATGGGCCTGTTCTACTTTTGTGCCGGCAGCTGGGTCAGGGAAGACTGGAGTTTAAAAATGAGCTCTTTTTGTCCTATTTCTCCACCGAGAGAGAAAGAGAGGGAGCCGACAAGGTTCAGCCACTTCTACAGCAAGCGAAGGGAGACAAATCACAAACACCACAGCTCCAAAGCTGCATATTCAGCCTGTAATCCAGTGACTTGCACTATTCTTTGAAAATGTCATATATTATCTATCTAAAGAGGGTCTCCTGAGGGACGGGACTGACAGAAACATCACACAATCATCAAATTTCTGGTTATGCAATCGTCTCTTTTGACAAATTACACCCAAACGTCTGGGCCTGAGAATCAGCGAGGAGATGAGTCACCAGGTCCTCCATCCATTACTCTACAGTCCTGTGCATTAACCCAGAGGTTTTAAGGTGTATTCATTGAATCACTATGTCAACTCAATGGCACGAGGGAAAACAATCCACCTTAAAAGTGGCCCGGAAGCGTCCAGTGTCCTTCATTCGTGAGTCGCTGGACTTCATCAAGTTTAACTCAGATGCATTACCACAGGAACTTAAAACGAAGAAAGAAAAAAAAAAAAAAAAAAAAAAAAAGAAAAGCTCAACGCACAGCGACAAAAAAAAAAAAAAAAAAAAAAAAAAAAAAAAGAAAAGCTCAACGCACAGCGACAAAAACACACAAAGAGAAAAAACAAGAAAAGTAACAGCAACCATGGACAGGTTGGTACCAACCAACAGTTCCATAAACAATATCACTCTTTGCAATGCTAATCTCAACCCACCTGTCATTTTCTTAGCGTGTTGGAGCTGTTGACGAAGTCAAAGAAACATGCGCGTTATATAACTCACCAGCAGACCATTGATAACACTTTAAACCATTAGCTTAGCGAGGCACGGCACTGAAACCAGAGGGAAAGCTAGCTCACCTGCTAGCTGTAGCTAAGGACTGGCACCAAGGCCTGTAACTACCTGGGTTAGCTATCCCTTGTTAACATATCTTCAAGCTAGGCTAAGCTAAGCTAACTGCTGCGTATTCGGCATACGGGCATTAGGGAGGCATCGATCCACTGACTCTCAGGGAGCAAGTCAAAAGTCAAATGTCAGAGTGTTTCCACATCAGAGTTTGGGGTCTTTGTCTCCACAAACAGAGCAGGAGACGCCGTCTCTTGGTGGAGAACGTGCCGGCTCCAGCTGGAATACAGAAATTAGATTTTCCTCTGGAATCAGCAGAAGTGGATCTGGTTACAAGTGTGCACCCTGAACCACCACCCCCCCCCACACACACACCTCCTCCTCCTCCTCCTCCTCCTCCTCCCCTGCTGCTGTGTGTGCACCCACTGACTGTCAGCACAGGAACACACAGCCTCACTGAAACTTTTCCTGCAAGATCCAAAACCCACTCCACACTTGGACAGTCGTGAGGCTCCATTATTCTTATTATTAACTGTGTGTGTGTGTGTGTGTGTGCACTACAGTCAGAGGAGTGAGTGTGAGGCATGCATGAGGAGGAAGAAGAGGAGGAGGAGGAGGAGGCAGCAGCGAGAGGATGGATCCATGGATCACTGCTGCTCCTCAAGTGTCTGCTCCCCACACCAGTCAAGGTTAACAAGCCGGAGCCGCTGGTGTCTGCGGCGGCTGGAGGAAAAAACGGGGAGGGGTGAGGAGGTGGAGGTGGCGGGGGTGAGGTGGTGGTGCAACTACCCGGTTTGATGATGATGATGATGATGATGATGATGGTGCAGACGCGGGCTGCACAGCCCACCGTGGCCCCCTGAAAATACCCCCCCACCACCACCACCAGCACCACCACCTCCTCTCCTCCTCCTCCAACCACATCCCCACTCAATGCAGAAAATTCAACACGGAGAGAGAGAGAGGGGGGGGGGGATTAATCCTGCAGCTTTTTTTAAACATGCACAATAAATTTCAGCATATAGAGATATATGTATCAAGAATGATGATGATGATGATGGTGGTGCAGACGCGGGCTGCACAGCCCACCGTGGCCCCCTGAAAATACCCCCCCACCACCACCACCAGCACCACCACCTCCTCTCCTCCTCCTCCAACCACATCCCCACTCAATGCAGAAAATTCAACACGGAGAGAGAGAGAGGGGGGGGGGGATTAATCCTGCAGCTTTTTTTAAACATGCACAATAAATTTCAGCATATAGAGATATATGTATCAAGAAGTCCCGTGGTTGGCCTGCAGCACAGAGAACACACAGATGAGTTCAATGGAGGAGAAACGTGCAGCAGGAGCATCCGTACCTTTCTCTCCATCACTATGCGCGGTTTTTGGGGAAGGGGTCGCCACTCAACAACAGCAACTGTCGGATGTGTCTGCGCGGAGGTGTCCGGTCCGGCTCGGAGCTTCTCTTCCTCAACTTCCTCGCGGCTCCTTCTTCTTCTCCTTCTCCTTCCTCCTCCTCTTCCTCGCTCAGCAGCGTCTCTTCCTCGCTTTCTCTCGCTCTCTCTCCCTCTCCCTCCTCCGATCACTTCTCCATTACTGGACAGCGAGGCGTCTGATGAGCGCTGCTGGCCTGTGGGACGCCGAGCCGGGGATGGAGCCAGAGCCCGGATTGGTGAAGCCTCGTTCGGGGGAAGGGAGCAGGGGCGCAGGCGCAGGTTTCTCTGCCGGAGAGTCGATAAAATAAAAAAAAGAAAAAAACCCACCAGGGGCAGGGAGCGTCAGCAAATTATACTCAGGTTTTACTTCAGAGGGAGGGAGGGAGGGAGGCACTGCTGGAAGAAAAAAAGACCTGAAAATGTTGAATACAGGCTGTTTAGAAAAGCTGGAGCAGCAATTACACCGTTTATTTATTGGCTATTCAGCTTTAATGAGGTAATAAAACATCTCCCTAACTAGAAAACGCTTTATCACAAGGTAGGGTCTAAGTTACAATAAATTACCTCATTGTGGGTCTGCTGATTATTTGTAGAGAAGTGGAAATTTAAAAAATGTATATATATATATACTGTGCATATAACATCAGATGGAAATAGAAGGCTGAGAGCCTTTGCTCACCTTCAACTAATGACAATTACTGGGGAGGCAATTCAGACAATTTTATGAAAGTAGATTAAGTACACAAATGCTGAAGAGGAAATTCTTAAAAATTGAAAATGAAATATATTGGAATATATTATTTTGGAGAATATATTTAAGGCAGTGTTTTTTTTTTTCTTTTCATTGGATACATTTACAACAAGCAAACATATTTTAGTCACAATCAAATGGGAATTCATTGCTTTTATTTTTTAAGGGATTTCAGAAAATGTAAACACGCCACATATGACTGGAGTAAAATGTGCAGAGTTCATATTAAAACATTTCTGGTATACACTATGATGGTGTTTTTGAATATTTTTTTGTTCTCGTGATTTGAATGATTTAATAAAAATAAAATTCAAGTGGAAACACTTGAGTAAAATATGCAGCAGTGAGTGAAATGGTTCAAGAGTAAACACCCATCCCCCAGTTTGTGTGTCCTTAACCAAGGCATGAATCATCATCACCATCATCATCTTCACCAGGTGCCCAAGTTCCGAGTCCGACCTCAAAACACCTTCAAGTTTGACTAAAAGAAGAGATTCTCAGAAACGCAGCACCACATCTGGGTCACGCTGTTTGGAACAAAGCTTGGTGGTGGCAGTGCAGCCCACTCCTACCTGCACACAACTCAATCAGCAGAGGTTTACTGGCGAAGCCTTGGCTCGATACCAGCAGAGAAAACAAAGCCACCCGGCAGCTGAACTGCTGCTTGGCAAACTGGTGAGGAATCTCAAACAGGAGATGTGTTTCACAATGTGAAAAACAATCAGCTGCTGACATGTGAGATTTTTTTGGATGAGGAGTGATTTGACTTGTTCCCTTTACACGGGAAATAATTCGCTTTTTATTAAATTGGCTTTGATCGGGGAGTGGACCCAGATGAGACAAGCAAAAGGAAAAGACTCTGGAGCTTTTCAAAATGTTTCACCTTCAGAATCGGAGCAAGCTCAGATCATCTATAATACCTTAATTCATGAGGAAGCCCTCAGCACTCCTTCCGTTCCACCTCTGCGATTCAGGGAGTTGATCATATCTGAGAGATTTCATCAAATCATATTTTATGAGATTCTGGAGCTAGAGGGATTCTTATTGTCCATTGTCCAATATCCATTTTGGCAGATGTTAAGTGATGTTTCTGAGCAAATCCTGAGGTTTGTTCTGGGCTCATTTTAGTCCTGCACATCAAAATAATCTATCACAGGCTCTTCTTTAGCCATCTGCGACCAGGAAGCACTACCGGTGACCCTGGAGGAGAAACGAGAAGAAATGTTTGCAGATCAGATAAATTAAAATTGAAGAATTCTAATTCTGCTTCCTTGCCAGTGGGAAATGACGAATCAGGGAAGGAGACGCACTTGCTGCTGTGCTGTTTGATATGAGCGATGGGAGGAGGGGCCCTGGCAGCCGTCTCTCGCTCTATCAGTGACGTCAGGGTTGAGTTTGGACATACTGACTTCCCCCTGAACACATCGAGACACACAGACATCCTCAAATTCACAATCTACACTTCATTTCATTAGCGTGGCTCTTCCTGTGTTTTGGGACAGTGAGTTCCTACTTTTGGGCTGTGATGACCACGTTGCGTTTGGGCTCGCTGTCGTAGCTCACGCTCTCCACGCTGTAGACCTCGGCGAGGTCGTGGATGATCTTCCGATGGTCTCTGTTCATGGGCGGGAAACAGTGGCTCCTCTTTGGCTGCTTTCCCTGCAGACATAAGCAATGTGTGTCCATTAGGGATTTCTACTGAGAGGCATGTCTGAGCTGACCTGCTTCAATCTGGCCTCACTGAGACTTTTACTTTTGGAGTTGGTGTTCATTTATTTACATCGATGCAGTTTTAATGGCAAACATTCTCTCTAATGGGTAACCTAGATGTCATGTTAAAAAAGGCTGATGGAAAAACCACATCTGACTTTTCTGTCACTGGACCACATCTGTAATTTATTCTGTGGGTCACACAACATGATGAATGGGAGAGGAGAGCAGAACCTCTCTGCCGCTCAATATCAGATTTGGGGGTGGAAAGAAAAATGACTTTGTTATAAGGGAAAGGCTGGGTTCCACTTATTTAATCAGTAAGATCAGGTATGTGCAAACAGAAAATAAGATGGTGTGTCTGTGATTGAGGTCAACTCTAATCCTGTGTACAGGTCCAGGTCCGCACAGAAAGGATTTTCCTAGTTTGTACTGGAGGAACCTGCACACGGCCCTGACCTCAATCTGAGTAAAGGTGCCTCAAACACTATCACCCAACATCAGTCCTGACCTCAATAATGCTCTTGTGAATGAATGAGAGCAAATCCCTGCAGCCATGATCCATCTGGTGGGAAGCCTTTTTCAACAAGAGTGGACGCCAGTCCAGTGTATGCGTGGCCTATTTCCTGTTGGCAGGGTCACTGAGCGTACCTGACTTTTAATAACCAACAAAGGCAAAAAGTGGAAAACAAAAGCTGCACTGAAAATGGCCGACCAGCTCTGCCAGAGGATTGTTAGAAAGCGTTCCAGCTAACTTTAGATTTAATAACGCTGATATCCACACAATATGACCAAAGGCAGAGAACGACGTGAAACAAATGTGTCCGCAGCAAAGAACATGAAGTTAAGCAGTTAAGATTTACACTCGTGTCGAGTTGGAGACATTCAGGTGGTAAAAAGCAATATTTTATATTTGGCAAAGAATCGTGAGCAACAGTGATCTTGGCAGCCGCCATCCTAAATTTCATCCATGCACCAAACAAAGAAAGAAACGTCAAGTATTTTTCCAGCAGCCCCATGAGGTACCTACTAATTTAGCCTGGCTTAGACACAGCTACACTAGAGAGTCACTGTACTGAAGGAAATCTGCTGCAGCTGGAGGTCCACTGGAGAATTGACCACGCTCAGAAATAACTGAATGTACGACAACTGGGTCAGAAAAAACTGTAAAAAGTAAATAGTAAAGAAGTGAATGTGTTAAAGCAAATCAGAGGAAAATGGGGGTTCAGATATGCTAATAGATTCTATGAAGAATCTTAATTGAGAGGCTCAGTTTGATTTATTTAAAAGGTTTTCCTTTAACAGCATAGTTTGTGAACTGAGTCTGGATTTTAGTACTTTAATCGATTTCTCTGCAGCTATTATTGCCCAAGCCCATGGTCAACAGACACAACCACCAGAGGGAGCATCACACCCAGAGTCCAGCCTGTTAAAGCCACCATTTTAGCACAGGGACTCACTGACTCACCTTATTTACCAACTCAACAAGATTCCTCATCTCCTCCTCTATGTCTGTGACAAATTTCAGATCTTTCCTGGAATAGAAAAAAATAAAAAAGGGAAACATGTTAAGCAGCTGCTGGCCCTAAGGTTATGAAATAATTTACTAATAAAGAACAAATAGATTCCATTTTCAGTTTGAGACCTGGCGTCCTCCTTGAGGCTGTCGCTGTAAATGGCGGGCGAGCGGACGTTGAAGGGGTCAGAGGAGGAGTCAATCTGTAAGGCCTCGGCCAGGCGCCGGTTTCTTTCTAAGGTAGCACACTCCAGATCACATTCAAGCCTGGAAACGTGTGGAGAAACATTCACTCATGGTTTCCATCACAGCATCAACACTGGAGCTCTTAGAAAACATATCATCTTTCTACCTGGTTTGCTTCATCTCCTTCTTGGTGAGGAGCGGGCCGATGTCCATGGAGTCACCGAGTTGCATGTCAGACAGTTTACTGGCCATGGAGATGGCTGCGTACCTGAAGGTCATACATTTTGATGTTTCAACTGCTTCATTTTCAGATTCAGAAATATAAAAGGAAGAGGTTTTAGAAGAGAATCTGACCGCTGGTATGAACTTGCAGCCACTGTGCAGATGACGGATTCCTTCCTTCTGCCACAATCGCACTGTAGAGCCACCTGTGGAAGTTAGACTGGAAGTGTCAGCGTCCTTTACTATACTATTACTACATCTGTTATCTTTATATACACTCAACACTTGTAGTTACAGCTCGTCTGCACATAAACTTCAGTCACCAAGGAGATGCACCACATTCAGAAAACTGAGATTTTCCACTAAAACCCTTTAATCAGGGTCATTAGTTATTTAGTGAGGAGAAACGTTTGATGGTGTGAACATAAGCTCCAACTCTCTGAATACAGATGTAGCAGACCATCTGCCTCCACTCTGTCACCCAGTTCTCAGCCACCAGAAGTCCAGCTGCTCCCAGTCGATGTGTTTTGTACCTTGGCAGTGCAGGTGGTGCGTGGGCAGCTGCTGCCTTTATGACAGGGAACGGCACACGGGTGGCCGCAGTCTGGACGAGGCAGCGTGCAGGGCTGCTGGCAGCTGCCTTCTGCCAAGCAGTCGCCCCGGTGGCAGATCCGTCTGCAGCGGTGCATTTCACACGGCAGCGTTTTGTTACACGTCAGGCCGCAAGAAATGTCTTGCAGATGACACGGGATGTTGCTGCGTTGCTGCAGGTAAAAAAAAGAGCCTCTCTTAAATATAATCACAGGAATATAATGAAATATAAGACATATGAGCTCTGGGGAACTTACCTCATGCTTCCCCATGCACCATTTCTGAGTGAGGTAGGTGCAAGGTGGACACTTCTCCTCACTGTGGCAGTTGTGAAACACTAAACGAGAGGCAAGTGTTAACATCCAGAGCAAGTTCTTGGTTTAAACACGTGTCAACGCTTGTTGTTATTTTTCACCTGGGTGATCACACTCGTGTCTTCTTGTGCACTGGTTTTTGCACTCTGGTGGTTTGGTGCCACAGGAGATGGGTGGGTACAGCACAGAGAGACCGCAGTGACACGTCAGCTCGTCAAAACCTGCGAACAGAAGGAGTCAGGACGCGTTTGAGCCACGTTGCTACGTGACACTTAAATGCCAACTGTAATAACACAGATGGCACTAAACAAAACAAAAGATGATGTCAAAAGCTCAATTTAGGTTTTTTGAATGACAGAATAACTATGTGGTCCTGCAGAGATTTGGCTCTGGAATGCTGTCGGACCACGGAGAGTGACTCACTGGACTGCCAGCAGGGTTCACAGTTGCCACGGTGACACGGCTCCTGGCAGCGATGGAGGCCACAGTTGAGTTTGTAGCCGCAGATCAGGGGACACTTGTGCTCCGCAGTCTGAGTGGACACAGACAGAAACCAGTGACACAACCTCACAGGGTCAGTTTGCAGAGATTGTGAAACCTTAGATACGCAACTCAAGATTTCTCAACACTGTTATTAGATGTAAGCTGCTTCCAGATGGAGCAGAGAGGAAACCAGAACAGGCTATCAACAAAAAGCAGACAACGACCTGGGGCAGGGTAAGGCTGTAAAGCTAATTCTCATCTGTGGTCCCTGAACAGGAAAATATAAAGAATACTCACCACACAGCACAGCTCGCCACACTTGTGTCGGCCACAGGAGCGCTTCTTGTTGCAGCGCCGCTCGCAGGTGAAGACAAGCTCCTCTGAAACAGAAAGCATCAAAGTGTCAGGTACGGTGAGGGGATCTTTGATTCATTTAATTTCATCCGAAATTGTTTCAATCTCACCCTCTCTCTGGATCATCACACATGGGACTTCCTAAAAAACAAAGATGTAAAAATGTATTGGTTTTCGGATCATTGCTTCTGAGCATGGGCCTTTAATAGTTTTAAATCTGTCTGTTTTCTTTCATCTCAATAATTATATGGATAATCATCCCAACTGGGTCAAACAATGAAAAGTAGAAATAGAACAGAGAGGGAGGACAGGACAGGAAGGTAGATAAACATCTAGTAACAGTGTTTAGGCGTAATAAAAAACCTGGCTCTATTTTCGCAGCTGAATTCCTTCCACAGTTGGCTGCCAGTTGTTTGTTATAAGAAGACATCTTTCCACTCTTTGGCAACACACATTAAACAAATCAAATGACGGCGACAGTGATTCAGCCCACCTTGGTCTTAGAGCCACATCTGCATCTGATAGTGGAGGTCAGCGCGCAGGGTCCACAGCTGCCCTCGTGGCATAGATTCTCACACAGATGGATGGTGTCTGAAATAACACACACTTAATTAACTCCGCAACTCATAATGCGCTTCCTGTCCACAAACTTAAAACATCAGAGCAGGAGTTAGAATCTGTTTGAGAACTAAAACACAATCTTACACCCATTTGAAGGAGCCGGGTCAGCTTTAGTAACATTCTAATGAGTGCGTCAGAGCAACAAAAATCTTATTTCTGATTGAAAGTCTCTGACTCACCACTGGAGCCACAGGCCAGAGGTTGGTTGCATGTCTTTCCACAGGAAGGGATGGGATCGGAGCAGTGTTTTCGTTCTGAGTAGCCCAGCTCCAGGAGTTTGGACAGCAGCGTCTGACCACAGGCACAAGTCTTGACCAGGGTCGGGGAGCGCGGGCACGGCTCGCACGGGCCTCGATGGCACACCTGCTGACATCTGTGGGCTTTACAGTCCAACATCCTGCAGAGAGAAAGAGCATCAGTGGAGTAAAATAAGATGGCTTGGTGGATGAGGGATATTTTCAGTGCAGCGCTGTCAAACTTACTTGCCACATAATTTTTGACAGGAGAAATGTCCCGAACCATGAAATCCGTCTTTATCTGTCCCACACAAGACTGAACGATTCGTGACTCCACAGTAACAAACTACATAAAAATAAAATGAGGGGGAAATGTCATCAGCTAAATTCAAGCCTGAAGAGAAGCTTTAACTATCCAAAAGAGAACGTCTTTTATCAGTCACTGGTGCATTGAGACTCACTCTGCTGAACCTGCAGCTGGCAGGGTGGACACGCTCCACTGTGGCACACCTGTGAGCAAGTGTGTTCGGCACAGTTCAGTAAAGCACCGCACACGTTGACACACTGGAGCACCGAGGCCTGGCCGCAGCGCATCGGCTGACTAGAGAGGGATTCATCAAGAAGTGGATAAACTCAGGGTAACAGGAGTATATTACAAAGCTGTTTGGAGGATAGCAACAAGAAAAAAAGATTCACACGTACCTGGTCTTCCCACATATGCAGGATTTTGTTACAAAGGCAGGACATTGTGGACAAGGCCCGGGGTGACATAAGCTGACAACAACAGAGACAAATTATCATCTATTTTACACTTGCTTGTAGGAAATTAAAAACATATCAACTGCAACGTGGAACCACAGGAAACCAGTCCAGCTCACATGTTACAGGGGTGGGCACAGTCCAGCCCAGTTCTTCTCTTTCCACACAGGTCACCACAGCTGTGAGGAATCTCAGTGCGCTGCCACTCCGGGTTTGTCATTTTACCTGCCGACCAAATGAAAAAAAGAAAAGAGGATGAATAATCTGACCTGACAGATGGCAGACTGATTCAAGTTGAATTGAATGACCTGAGAGCGGCCGCCACTCACCACAGAAGCAGGTGTAGGAGGTCGGGGTTTTCAGTGAAACATTCTGACACGCTGGACAACGCCAACCTTCAGCTGAATCTGAAAAACACATCATCTTGAAACATTAACAGACATTTTTACAGGGAATGTAATGTTGTTAGCAAGGAGACAATGAGGCCCTCCGGAGAGCACACACATTGTCCACCCAGCCTTTTGTATGCTTTGAACTATAGTCCTGGTCACTCAGCACAATGTGTTCAGAGAGTCCAGAGTTCAGATGTTAGCTACAGTTCGTACCATCTGCCTGAGAGGCCGGAGATCGAGCCCATTTCTTGATGCAGTTCAGGTGGAAGACATGGAAGCAGCTCTGGCAGCTCCACACCGGGGCCATGAGTCGGATGATATCGCAGCACACCATGCACTCATACTTCTCCTCTGAGAGCTGTTCAATCAGACAACCTGTGGGAGGGGGGAGATACGAGGTTCAGCAAGCATCAGTATGTTCTAATAAACGTTTGTTGACCCCCAATGATGACATTCCTGAAGACAGAAGTAAAGAATGGTCTACAGGTCACCTACAGATTTTCTTTAATTTGAGTCTGAAGAAGCTTACTACTGAAAAAAAAAGTATGTAGGGCTACCATGGCACCGTGTGCTGATAAAGGTCAGGGCAGTTGTTAAATTCTAACCTGTCTGTGTCTCTTTGCTCTCCGGCATCTTGTCCCACTTCCTTGAACCAGGTCTGTGGTTTTGCAGCTGTGCCCGTCTCCCTCCTCGGGCCTGGAAGTGTGTGTGTCTCCCAGAACCTCCTCCAGCTTTGCTGCCGGGATTCTGGGATGATCGGCCATGCTCCGAGGTATCTCCACCACTGGCTCCCCCCCCTGAGGCCGCTTCCTCTTGAGATGGTGGTTTAGGTGGTTTGATTGGTCCATGTCGTCTCTTTGTCTCAGACTCTTTCCTCTGATGATCATCAAGCTGAAAGTCTGGCCCTGGTCTGTTCCTCTGAGTTCTCTCTTGTAATTCTGAGGGGTGTTTTTTTATTCTGGTGTCATCTAACCTCTGATGCTCTCCTGATGCGTTGTTCTCCTTTACATGGGCTCCTCTCTTGTTCTGTTCTGTTCTCCTCTGCTCCTGGACAAACTTCCTGGGTTTTTTTGCCCAAGTGTCCTGGTCTTCATTGGTGTGTTCTGAATTTCTGCTCACATCTTGTCTACGCCAGTTTGTCCTATCAGGTCCATCCATGGGATGTAACTGGTAGCCACCTGCACCTCTGTTGCTGCCACCATGGGAGGAGTATTCACTTCCAGGTTTCTGCCAGCTAGAGCTGGAGTTCCCCTTTAAGTCCCTATTTCCGTCCCTCCTCCCTCTTCCTCTGCCTCGTCTTCTGGCTCCATCCTCTCTCTCGTAGGGAGGATGCTGATGCTCTACATGATTTGAATTATTAGAACCAGACATTAGGTTAAAGTACTGATGCAGTTGTCCTGGTTGAGGAGAAGGATCATAACTATTGCTGCTCAAGTTTCTGTCATTGTTGTATCTGGGTCGACCTCTTCTGGATCTGTGCTGGTGAGACTTTTCATGTGACGTCCCATTTGGATTTAAATCAGATGGGTCTACAGAGATGAGAAGAAACGTCATTAAAACCTGAAGATGATGAAATCTGTGTGTCACAGAAACATAATACATGTATGGCATAAAATCTCAAGAAAAATAAATACATTGAAGTATTTTTATAACGTTTTCATTTTATTTGAATTCACTTCTACCTCCGGTTACTGTCTGTCCCATAATGATTTTACTGACCTCTGGAGTCAAGCTTTACGAATGAAATAACAAAACAAAACCTGGTCCTCTCTGCGAGCTAGCGTCTGTTAGCATCTGGCTTCCACAGTCCTCTGTCACTGACTGACCATACTGGGATGCTAGGCTACATTAGCAAAGAGCTAAAAGTGCATCATTACCAGTCAGCTGCTGGGTCAGGGTTAGCTGGGGCTAACCTAAAAGTTCAGGGTGGCTAACGCTGCTAGCCGCTACCCCCAGAGTGACAGGGGTCGGATTTGAGAGCCCCAGTAAATGTCAGAAGTTGAGCTGAACAAGTGGAATGAGTTAGAGTCTGTTTACAGGAGCACGTCCGGTTACCTGAGGAGCCTTCAGCCATTCAGCTCCGGCTGCTGCGTCGCAACTTTTGACAACAAAATGGGACAATTTCCCAGAATTGTCACGCGTATCCGGGCGTTTAGAGGGAATCTAAATCTCTTCAGCTCTTTCTCTTCTTGAAAGAAACGAGATGAGTTCCTTCGAAAGTCTGAGAAAGTCTCCACCTGCCTCCTCTGCTCACGTTTTCAATGCTAGCTAGCTGCAGGCTAGAACGGGCAGGGTCAAGCTGGCGGGGCGGGGAAAATCGGAACTTCCTGTTGAGATTTTCAAATTAATAAATACAAAATAAAATACCCAACCCCACCTTCTTCATTTTTGTTTAATTTTGTTGCTATTCTTCTCAGGGTATCCTTTGTTCCTTCTCTTCTTTGTTCATTCAGGCTTAGCTGCCTGTCAAGTTGCCTTTAGGACTGTAGCTTTATATGACTGTCCCCTCTAGAATGCAACTAGAGACGAACAGAAGAAACTACTACAGGAAGTAAACTACAGAAGAAAATGAAATTAAGTTGGTGGCGGCAACTACGGACAGTAAACAAAAGTTTCTCATGGTTGGGTGGCTGGTAGTTGGTTTGATTGGCGGCTGGCATCCTGTTCGTAGTTGCATTGCCACCCACATCACTTTCTTCTCTCATTTACTTTCTGTTGTTTCTGTAATTCTTCTCCAGTTTCACCTTGATACTCTCAACCCCTCTACCCTGTTTCTCATGGAATGAACTGTATGCTTCTATAATCATTATCATAAAAGCTTTTTTTGTAATGAGACTTTGAGGTTGATAACTTAGATCAGCAGGGGGCAGCAGAGTGAATGCAGCCTCCAACACAATGTCTTTTTTATTATTATTATACTGTCCCTTTACTGTCCCCTCTAGGACAGTTGGGGGCGGGGTGAAGTGGAGAAGAAACAAAAGAAGAACTACAGAAACTACAGAAAATAACCCAGTTGAATGACCCGGGGATATATTAATCAAATTAGATACAATTAAATCAGATGAAATGAAAAATACAAATTCAAATAATTCCACCACATGGCCACTAGAGAGCGCTTAATGTTTGAGTTTACAATCGAAGACTTCTCTGCCTGTGGAAAGTGTATAGCAATAATAATAATAATAATAATATATTGTATATGAACTGTGAATAAACGTATTATATAAAATGTATTACACAGTATTTTTAATCAACTATAAATATCGTTGAGAGATTTAACTCTGCATCCCTGGTTTAAACATAGCATGACTTAGTAGATCTATAATCTGTTTGTCTCCTCCCTGAACAAGTTGGTGTTTGACCTCTGCTCCGAGAACCAGGCTCAGTGTGTCAGGGGATATTATTACAGACGGGTGAGAAGTTGGTTGAAAACAGAAGGAAGCAGCTTTTGTTTCTGCGCGGCAGAGATCCCATCTGTCTTTGTGTTGTTCAGCAGAAGTAACCAGATCCTTCACCAACGCTGAAGCACCAGAGCAGCGGTATACAGAAATGCTTCTCACGCTGTCACAAACAGGAAGACAGGCTACTGTCAGTGATAGTTAATAAAGGATCTTTTCTACCAATGTGCAGGATGAGGGATGTTTCAGAACAGGCAGATGCTCAAACACCACATTTCCGACGTGTACTGAACTTTCATTTGTACCTTATCTAAAATGACTCAGCATCAACGCACGAGAGATAACGTATAAAACAGAATCACTTTTAGTTTCAGCTCTTTCTCCTTTGATCAGGTTCAGAATCACTTTTAGTTTCAGCTCTTTCTCCTTTGATCAGGTTCAAATCCACAAGGTCACAGCTCAGTTTCTGCAGCTTTGTGCTGAATTCAGCCGCTCGTGAAGCTGCAGCCTTCAAACTGCCAGAGCCAGGAGGAGCCTCATCTTTTATTCAGAGCTCAGGATTTTAAACTTCTCCCAAACTGCAGGTTCAAGTGACGCAGATTCAACCATTTCCCAGGATCCTCTGTGTTTTTCAGGGTTTCAGCTTCTTCTGCTGCTGCAGTCACACAGGCCACAGCGCGCATGCGCACTCTGCACACGCACTCGTCCCCGTCAGCCAGCAGAGGTGGGAGAGGTTTGTCAAGTTAATATCATGACAGTACAGGAAACTAAGGGTTTACAAAATAAAAAGGCTATCGTGACTTTATATCATAGTAATAACGTGATCATCAGATAAAGAATATTAGTATAGCTGCTGTTAGTGCTTTATTCAACATCACATAGATTCTCATGGTCGATGGTTTGCCTTCTCAATGTTATTAAAAACGACGCCTTTTTAAATTTGACGTGTTTGATTTCAGATTTTGTACAGTGTTAATTGCTATCATTGAAATTGAATGCCATGTTATTGTTACATTATTTGTCCTCTGACAAGTACATTGCTATGACTGTTACTTTGAAGTTACTTTGCTGCTTTTGCTAAGCAATCCAAAGGTCCAGACCTTACTTTCTTAAGTATACTACGTTAAGAAAAGGAAATTAGCATAGATGGTATTATTATTAGTGGTGGTAGAATTAGTGTTTGTATCAGCAGTAATAGAAGTAGTATTATGTGGCTATTCACTAAAACTAAACGCTTCAGACGCTTTTAAGCTGAAAGCCTGCAGCGGAAGTCCCACCCCCCTGTCCGTCAGCTTGACTGCAGCTGTGGATCCTGAGCGCGGAGCAGGAGTCGGAGTCTGCGGCAGCGTTTAGCGACGAAAAACATCCAGTGCGGCCGAAGAAGAGGGGATCGAACCCGGCTGCGGTAGTGACACGACCCCGGCGGACCATGGCTGGTGCTCGATTGTAGACAGGGGCCGCTAACGGAGCGCAGTGCGGACGTCGAGCGGCGGTTTGTGGAACATCTGTGGCGCATAATGAGTTCATCCGCGGTCCTGTACGGTGCCTTCTCCTCCGAGCTGTAGCCAGAGCCACAGCGACACTGTTTCTCAACGCGTTCGACACGTCCAGCCAGAGATTAGACGCCGCCGAGGGGGGACACAGCCCGCAGATATTCCGCGCGTTCCCTCCCTCCGTGGCCCCTGGGGACCAGTGAAGTCATCCGAGAAGAAGAAGAAGGAGAAGACGCGTCTTCATCACCTCCAGAGGAAAAGCAGAGCTCCCTCCTCCTCCTCCTCCTCCTCTCTCCCTCTTTTCTCGTCTTTCATGGTTTTGTGTCTCTGGGCTTCTTCTCATCGCTGAACCTCCACCGCTGTCTCCCTCCTCTCCCCCCCGCCGGAAAGATGCCGGATCAAATATCGGTGTCCGAGTTCCTCTCGGAGACGACAGAGGATTACAATTCCCCGACGACATCCAGCTTCACCACCCGCCTGCAGAGCTGCAGGAACACCGTCAACGTGCTGGAGGAGGTAAGGCCACGGTGGATGGAGGGATGGAGGGATGACATCAGGGCTGAAATGGTGGAATCACCTTTAATTCAACTCACTCATTGAACCATTAATTCAACCGGTGAGGTCTGACAGTGGCAGAGCTACAATTTGTCTTGACCAGGGGCTGTAAGGGGGGGGGGGGCACACATGATTCCGTGTTTTGTGTCAACCGCACGACATTGCATAGGCCACGGTGTCAGGATGGGTGGAGGAAGAGGGATGAAGGTTAATCCTAACAACTAAGCTCTTATGTTGTAATAACACCGATTTTTAATGAAAAAAAAAAAAACTTCAAATAAATCCACTGTCCTGGTGATGTCAGACCATGGGACATGTTTACTGTCAGCCACTCTTCTCTTAACATGTTTAAAAGGCAAAAAATAGTTGTCCCGGAGGAGGAGGGGCCACAGTGACAGCCAGTCCGGGAGGATGGATGGATGGATGGATGGATGGGTGGAGGTGATAAGTCAAGTCAGTTAATGAATCTTTAAATTAACTTCACACATTTTTTATATTATTCCATGTTCAAGCACATTTTGTTCTTCTTAACGTTTTAATTTTCAAAATGATTGCGGTCGCTCCTGAGCGCTGCGTGTTACTCCATCTTTGACCACTCCTCCTCGCTAACTTGGCCAACTAGCATAAGTCGTGATCTATGACAAATGAAAATAGTTGCACCTGTTGAGCTGCAGTTTCTTTTTAAAGTGCATTTCTCTTCTAGTTCAAAGATGGACACCCCCACCCCCGCGTTGAATGAACATGCAGAGCCTGTGGGTGTGTGGGTGTGTGTGGAGGTGGACTCCTCCGTCCTGCTCTCTCTTTTCTTTCCAGATTATCTGGAGCAATAAAAGAGTGGGGGATGGATGGATGGAATGGTGCAAGAGTGCAGGGAATAGGAGGACGTGCACTCTGGCCTGCAGCTCTTTCTGTGCTCACTATTACATAACTCACAGCTTCACAGCGATGCTGCCAGGGCGGAGAAGTGTGTCTGTGTGTGTGACAGAGAGAGAGAGAGGGAGAGAAACCTCTTCTAGTCGCTGGCAGTCAGATTGGGATTTAACTGTTTCAGGATTACAGAGATTTCCCCGCTCGCTTTTTCTTTTTTCTTGTTTAAATTTGATGTCGTGTTCCTCCTGTGCAGATATGCCGCAGGAACACGCCCAAAGTCAAACTGTGTGAAGCCGTGTCACCTCTGATCATGGAGGAGGAGAGTAATCAGGTCAGGCAGGTGGGCTGTGATGTGTGTGTGTGGCTCCCCCTCACCCTCCGCTGCTTTACTTCCTGCCATGATTGAATTGAACATCACACCAGGGGGTGGGTGGGGAGCGAGCACCTTCACTGATAAACGCCAAAACATGACCTCATTTCCAGCCTTAAAACACACATCGCTGTAGACGCGAATCCCTTTGAACCGCAGACTAGAGACGGAGGAAAATGACGGCTCCATCACGAGTGCAGCAGTGATTTTAATGAGTTATTTGATGCTGTATAAACTAGGTGAAATGTCATGATTGACAGCTGAGACGGACTCACGCTCGGACCTCAACACCGCCGCTCCATCCCCCGATCGTTACAGGAAGGCAGTGCTCGTATCTGGGATCTTTCCATTTCTGGATAGTGGGAGGAAATGGAGACGTGTCGTCCATCTTTATTTTCAGTCCATGCTTCAAACTGTTAAGCAAATTCTGTCTGAAACGCTGAACACGATACTTGCGTTTTCATTTATGCTCCTTCCAAAGTGACTGAATGAGGTTTATTTGTGGCCGAATGACTGAATGAGGCTCGTGTGTAAACAATAATGTGATCAGTACAGTAACCAGATACGGTTTGTTTAAAAAAAAAAACCTAAAAGGCTGCTCTTTCACACACGAGCAACTATTACAGCTCGCAGTCTGTGCGATCCATCACCGCTACCTTCACTCCTTACAAGTTTATTATATCGTAGCAGCAGAAAATCCACCCAAACAGGGCCAGGGCCGTGTTTACCCTGAACCCCGAGCGCACTCCACGTCTGCTGACTGTAACGAGGGAAAAAACGCTCACGCCGTGAATCACCTCCCTGGCTCTGCGCCTCCGAACCGAGAGGCTGCACAAACGAAAAACATCTGTTAGAGAGAGAGAGAGAGAGAGAGAGAGAGAGAGAGAGGGCGAGGGAGGGAGAAGGAGAGGGCCGCCATGTGCTCCAGTAGCCACTCTGGAATTTTTTTTGTGGAGATCACATGACAAGGAAGACCATTATACTGGCACAGAGCAACATGCTCCTCAGCGTTTAGACGAGATGCCCCTGGAACATCTCGGCGAGGAATAGCTCAGACTGGGATCCTCCCATCAGATGCAGGCAGCCAGGCTGCAGCCGGGAACACTGTTATGTTAGAGTCTGCTATACAAAATTATCCCTTTGGAGACGCACAGAGACCCAACGGAGCCACTTCACAAATATAAAATCGCCTTCGGCTTCACTTTGCCCAGAGAGAAGTTTGGGTTTCTGCTGAGCCCTCGGTTCCTGTCCTCAAAGTACAGAGCCTTCACCTCTCTCTCTTTTCTCTGAGTCATTTCCTCGGTATGTTGACGAGGTGAATTATGCAAAGGTACGGCGTGAATCTTTAATGCTGTAACCTGAGGGGGAGAGCCGACTCCTCTGGGGGGGGGTTGTCATTCTCTGCGTGCTTCTACCGAGCCTCCTGGATGTGCAACCCCCCCCCCACCACCAAAAGGTGGTCGCAACATCACATCGTCGTAATCTCAGTCACTGATCAGGACGTCATGACACAGAGGATGTGCGAGTCACCAGGAGTCCTCTCTGTGGCGTCCCAGCGGAGCACTCAGAGCTGTTTACAGTTCGCTCCGGGATCTCTGCAGAAATATGGAAAACAATGAGCAGCGAGATGCAGCGATAAAGCCCCTAAAAATAAACTCTCTGGCACCGCCGTCGCGATGACTCCCGACGCAGGAGACGGGGGCATTGTGTGTTCGCTGAGCGTGGGTGGCAGAGCGGACGCCGGCTGATGCGTCTGGGTTTTATTTCGGTGACATCTTCGGTGTAAGTCAGCCACTGGGGCGGTGTGTGTTTGCCCTCACTGCAGTTCCCAGGAAACCGTCAGTGAAGTTTGTCATCAGTTTGTTCTTCCTGAGTATCCCTGTTATCTGCTTTGGTCAGAGATAACGCTGAAATCGCTCATATGCTCCTGCAGCTCCAAGTCTTTCCTTCACACACATCAAAGAGAGAAAAGCATGAAAACCCAAAGATATTCTGAGGTTTTAATCTGCTGCACGTTTCATCACCCTGTGACTTTTCCTCAACTGACGGCCATTTTTAACCCTTAACCCTCAAAAATTGAATCGTGTCTAAATCTTTAACGTATATATATATATTTCTATATGTTATTATAATTAGCTGCATTACAATAGATTCTTAACCTACCTAGATTTTTCTTGCAAAGCCCATTGAAGCAAAAACTCCATGACAATGGAAAGCACTTATGAGCTGCAGGAACCAGTCACAAGCCATTACTCCACGACTCGGCCGCTCGCTCACATTTTCTCTGATACACGTTATTATTAGCAGCAGCGGGCTCTTGTTATCCCCCTGTGGGGCGTGCATTGTCGCGCCCTCTCTACCCCACAGATGGCACTTTGCGTCACTGGGTTTGCTTTCCTAAACCACACAGAGCCAGAGCAGCGATACAAGGGAAACCCTCCGTGCACTGGCATTCCTCTGAGCGTGCCTCTCGCACCACATCACATGGGCCGGCCCAGAGAAACGTTGAGTTTTCACTGTCGTTCTCTTCAAGCATGGCTGGGCTTGACCTAATAGGCACAGGTCTTTTATATTCCTCATTTATATAACAGTCTTTTCAGTCCCGCCATTTTTAGCTTTAGGTACTTTGGATGCCATCCTGCTTTTGAAAAAAAACACGCACAGCTGAATGGGGGAGTTTCATTCCAAATCACTGGGTTTTCATATTGGAATGAACATCGTTGCCTGAAGACGTCATTCCTCATCTCGTTTGTGAATCCAAGGAGGGGATTTAACATTCCTACCATTCTCTCCAAAGCTCTGTTTATTTATAGTCCATTATTTTACAAGATGCTCTCTCTCCGATCAAATGCCAGAGCCAGTGTGACCCGCTGAGATTTCAGCCACTTGTCAGACAGATTGAAAACACTGGATCCATGAAATGAATCAACTCATTTTAATATTTGTCCATATTTGATTTGATTAAAGGACAAATGAAAGACATGCTTCTACTAGAATGAACAGTATATACAGGTCAAACTGCATGACTCAAAAAAGCACCAAGAAGTCTCCAAACAGCCCCCAGCTCCTGCACTGGACACAGGAAGAGCGTCAGCTCCATTAAGAACGAGTGTGTGACGTTTGCGTTCACACAGGCGCCGTTGTTTGTCCTGGAGTTCAGGGGCAGAGCGGCGAGCGGGACACACAGCGTTTGTCAGTTATCGTATCCTCGAGTTGTTTGTCGGAGGAACACCCGCGGCTGTGGCCTTCACGACATGTTATCATGTGAGGCTTCATCTCCGTCACATGTGACATCGAGCCCCCCCCAGCGAGGAGTCAGTGGTCACAGTCGGCAGAGGGAACACACAACTCTTTCTTTTTTGTCGCGGTGTGGTCAGTTAGCCTCAGTGGACGCGTTCTGGGGACCCCACAGGGACAGGCCCTTCAGGTTCATGTAGAGAATAGAGTGATTTAGTGATTTAATAGTTCATTATTCTGCAGACAAATATTTAACACAGTATTTCCCCTCCCTGCCTGATTCAGTTTAATATTTTTGGACTGTACTTTGAGTCTCCCACCACCAGAACTGAGGCAAATATGATGAATAATTCAACAGAACCCGTCTCTGGGTTTTTATCAAACTGGGCTTTACATAACACGAGTGAGCGCCAGCTATTTCAGGCTCTGGCGCTGCAACAACTGCAGCTGAGGAGCACAACTGTGTCTGATTCAATTAGTAATGAAGTTATTGCATTTTATTCAGCATTTGTCCCTGGCGTCCCCAAAGAATCATACGCTGAGAGGGTTATTTTGTCCATTGGACCACAGCACATGACATCTTGTTCCAGTTAGACTGCACTGTGAAAAATAGTTGAAGTGGTCACTTCCCAGTTACACAGTATGAAGCTGGACATAGTGTTTATTCACCGTGCTTGTCAGTGCAATAGTCACCATAATGCTATGACTATTTATAAGTGGCTGAAATGTGGTTTGGTTTTGAATAATTATCTATGGCAACTATCCTCCCAGCCCTTCTGTAGCATGCATCAAGGAGCCCATGGGAGAGAACAGCAGGGAAATGCACAGTGAGTGGGCGTGTTGATGACATTTCTAATGACTCAAGCAAAAATTGGAAGAAAACCTAAACTCAAGGGGTAGAAAGAGAAGTCCCATACAGGTGCGTCTGTTGTTTAGCCTTCACGATGCATGCACAACCACCTACGAGATCACACATGTTCTATCTGACAAACTGTCATTTGAACAGAGATGTTCTGTGTAAATGAGACGCTGAGGAACGTTTCCAGGCCGAATCCATCACCAGAGATGAATGAATGTTGCAGAAGGATGATGACACGTAAAATAAAAGAGCATCCCACAGAGGGGTGGCATATGGGGTGACTTAAAATCTGCCCCCCCCCTTCCAAAAAAATACTAATAAATCTCGAGGCCTTTTCTAATTTGTTCCCACAGCAGGAGGCGGGACTGTTGCGCTGCTTGTTTGTCAGCTTGTTTGCTGTCTGTGGCTGAAATCGGATAATCGCTCTTTGGGCCACAGCTGTTGGCCTACCTTCCTGCCGCAGCTGCACTGCGTATATCATCAAGGGCTATTAGCCGGCAGCGGATTAGCCCCCGACCAGACTCTGCTCTGGCATCCTGATCCCCCCCCCCCGACCCCCACCCCCCGCTCCTCCACAGATTTAGGTGAAGAAGAGTGGGTCAGTGTTCACATCTGTCTCCAGACTCTGCTCTGGCATCCTGATCCCCCCCCCCCACCCCCACCCCCCGCTCCTCCACAGATTTAGGTGAAGAAGAGTGGGTCAGTGTTCACATCTGTCTGCTCGCCTTCCTCACACGGACGGATGGTGTCTCTCAGCCCACAGCCATTTTAAACAAGACGCATCTACAAGACGGTTTCTGGTCATTTATTTCATTCTATGGTCAATTCTTTTGATGATTAAATACATGAAGCCACAGGTGGAAACAGAAAAGATGAACAGCGAGAGTCAAAGCTACATGGGACATGTTCTGAATCTAAAAATTAAAACTAGTGTTAAATATCCGTTGTTCAGCTGCAACAAACCAGCCACAGATGCTCTTAATCCACCATAGTTTGTGTATTGTCGGTTTTTCCTTTGCGATTACATTGTCGTCCACGAGGGTGGCCTCGCGGAGCCAGGACACCGCGTCGTCCTGTGACGGCTTCCTGTCTTGCCGCGTCCTCGGGGGTAAACACTGCGTCTGTGTGTGTGAGCTTTCACGGTGCTCGGCCCTGGACTGTCTGTCTTCATTTGCGTGTGTTGGAAGCGCAGCTGAACAACCGATGCGGCCTTTCAATGGCGCCTTTCCTCGCTTGCAGGGATCATTCAGGCCCGCACGGAAAGAGAACACCGATGGGCCTTCGACACAGCTGCTGACATCTTTCCTTATGCCATTTAAAGTCAGTGAAAAGTGCTCCATCGCTTCCTCTTCTGCATTGTGATGCTTTCAAAGCTAGCGTCACTCTGAAAACCAGGGGGAACTCCAAGCGGGAATTTGCTGAACACAGCCCCACAAGTGGTTGGGGCCTGTGCCGGTTGTCACTGTGAAGTCCCCTGAATGTCCAGCTGCTGTCTGAACATCCAAATGGCCTGTGGGAGTGGGTACACCTGTGGGTTTTGGAATAGCGGCTCTCTCACCCAGCGGAGTCCTATAAAGTGTGAAATCTGAGACTGGTGTGCAGGAAAACTTCAAGGAATGCCATAAAGCGCTCGGCAGAGTTCTGGCTCTGTGACTTTGCAACAAGGACTCCTGATGCCGTGTTCAGCAACATTACTCAGAGGCTAGAAAATATCTCATTGTGCATGTTTATCAAAGGAGCACATTCCTTGGCGGCGTGCCCTAAAGATTTACGACACAGCGGCTGATTGGTTGGAAGCCGAGCTGGCAGGCTTATCAGGTTGATCAATGATAAGCGAGAGCTCAGTGATAAAAGCTCAGTTTATTTTAGCTTTGCTTTGATCGGCCTACCAACACTGGCACAACACACGTCCTGTGTCTGGTGCTGTATTTCTCTTTTCATTGCGTCATAAATGATCAAAACTTCAGTGCTGATGCAACAGGTCAGATGTTCTCATTTTAAATCCAAGAGCTTTAATAATGTGTTGATTTCTTTATTAGCGGCTTATTATAATGAGTCACCCCAATTATTTTCTTGCCTTATCAAAGAAAGCCTCTTTACAATCCCTTTCAAACCAAGGGCCTGAACACAGCTATGCACTTCACATGCACGTGTGATGTGAGGTGAGTTGCAGCCGTGTGTGGGTGTAGTTGTGAGAACAATCGAAACAAGCGGTGCAGTCGCCAGATGATGTGTGAATGTAACGCTGCTGCATGCTTGACTCACGCATGTGCCTCCTGCATCAGGTGTCTGGGGATGAGCTGCAAGGAGTCGGCTTTTATCCGTCACGTGACCTCGCCAAACTCACCGCAGCCGAGCAGCGCGCTCCTCTCTCTCTCAGGGAGGCCAGAGCTGGAAGCTAATCGCAGCAGGAGATAATGGAGTAATGACCGACTCGTATTGACGTCCCTCAGTGGCCAATAACATTAGCAGGTCAAGGTTTTTATAACCGATAAATGCATTCAAGCTAATTAGAGCAGCTATCTACAGGCGATTTGGCGTGTTTTAGCCAAAGACTGTAAATAAAGATGTCCGACCTGTCTGATGTCCCAGCCGCTAACGTGGAGAGCTGGACACAGTCGTAGCCAGAGGAATTGAGTACACAGTACATTTGTGTTTCACATGTCTGGAAACATCAATTTCCTTTGTTGACCTTTTGCCGTCTGGAGTTGTGTTGTAAAGCGGAATTCTCCCTTGTGACTGCGTCCTGCAGAATGGATTAGTTAGAAATGCGAGTAAGTGGATGAATTATGGACTCCAGTGAGTTTTGAATTGCAGGACTTTCAGTATGCGGCCACATTGTTGCTATTGATCATGAAATATGGGTTATTTTGAGTGCGATGCTGCAAAAGCTTGTGGTCCAATGTGATCGGACCTTTAACTTGTAATGTCTCACCTAATCCTTGTTCTTTCAGTTGCCAGCGTGTCAGATACACCACACTGGTCATGTGTTCGTCCTGAAGCACCTATTCACCAAAACCACTGGCACTTGTTCACTCTCTTTCAATACTGTGTGTGTGTGTGTGAGAGGCGTGCGGGCCATGTGACCTCAGCTGCTTTTGGAAACGTTACATCCTCTCATTTTTCCCATTCCGCAGGCCCAGAGAAAGGGATGTGCATTTGTTTCCTGCCAATGAAAATGACTCCCCGCCCTTCCTGCTTGAGTCATGCCACATAGACTCAACAGAACACACACACACACACACACACAAACGTATCTTTCCTGTGACTTCTTCATTTTGACAGAACAAGCCAGAGCTGCATTATTGCTGCGTTACACATGCGCACACTGCTCTTGTTTTCCTTGTGTACTGCAGAAGCTACTGTGTTGATTGAAGCCGCGAAGGAAGCGAGAATTCTAGGGTGCACCAAAAAGCAGAAATAACTATCAAAGTCTCTGAGTCATTTTTTTTTAAGATAATTTTTGGCTCAGTGGTTTGACTCCTGGAAGGTCCATTGATAAATGTTTCACTTCCTGTTTCCAGGGAACAATTTGCATTGCAGCTCGTCTAAGAACCTGTGTCTGTCTCTGCTGGCTGATCAGGGATTTTTTTGCCACAGTGTCACAACTGAGTCGCAGAGAGCTGCTGGCTGGTGAGTCAGAGCAGCTTCCTGCCATCTCTGCTGTGAAGAATGTTGAGCCGCCGCGCAAGACGGCCAGATCACGTCGCCTTGGTAACGGCAGAAATCGTCGGCCGGTGTGATGCCAAGTGCCGAGCTGGGGAGGATGAGTTCAGGGAGGAAGCGAGGACTTAACGGGCCATGAAAGTGACGGAGCAGGAATCTTGAGTGGATCAGCAAATCAAGAGAAACACTTCCCGAGCAGCCGGAGTGTTGTTTTTACTCCTCAGCTGTCAGCAGGGAGCTGCTGGTGTCATTAGACGGAGTGCTGCCGACCCAGGACAGGACACTGTCAAGCCTGGCCGCTTCCTGCTTCCTGTCAAAGGACGGCTGCAGGGGAAATGGCAGGGCTGCTGGGGGAGGATAAGCCTCGGGCAGGAAGTGTGAAGTTGAGACAGTGTCCAGTCAATCATGCCCGGTGGCCTCAGACGCCGACTAACCCCCGGTTTGTGCGTTTGTTTGGTAACAAGCAATCAGTGACATTAGCCCCAGTGGTCACATGAGGTCACACGATGGCTGGGGGACTTTATTGGGTTTCCTTTGTAGTTTGAATTTTCTTCTTTCTTCAGGGTTTGATGCTTTTGGACCAGAGACATTCTAATCTAGTGCTGGTTAAAACATTTTCTTAGCATTGCTCCTTTAAAGACCCGAGTATGGATTCTTATCAATCGATATAAAATACCACAAATGTTTTCTCTTCCCCCTTGTTTTATAATGCGGGATGTTTTAGGGACGTCAGCCGTCTCGACCTTGTCCTCTGACGTTCTGTCAGCATTCTGTCACTAACTTGTTGACTCTCACGGCACAAACGGCTCTTCAAGAAAGTCATTTCTCAGGAGAGGAGCACATGATCACGGAACATATTTTATTCCTTGCTTCACTTTCTCGGCAGCACTAAATACATCATCTGTGTGCATCACTTTCTTGTTTGGGTGGAGAGAAGAGCGGCCGCAGATGTTTTGGCATTGTCACGCCTGCTAATCCCCCTGGGTAGAGTGGGATCTCGCAATTGGCTGCTGCAAGATAAAAACAATCCTTTGACTATATTCAATAGTTGTCAGCCTTTTGGAAAGCAGAGTTCAGATACATTCTTGCCCGTTGCCAAGGGTTTGCAAAGCCTGTGTGCCAAGACAGCGCTATTTCATTGATTTCTTTTCCCCCCCTTGAAAAGCTGAGAGAAAACAGCTTCAGCAAACCATCGCTCGAAGAAACAAGTCCTGGCCAACGGGGATATATTTATAATTTATCCTCTGTTTTATTTTGTTTGCAGTGTTGAACCAAGGTCCTGGGTCTTGACATCTCATCTGAGGCACTCACCAAATCAGATGTGACACAGGGTGGATGCATTCACAGCCAAATCCAGCCAAAAAAGAAAGCGAATCTTTTTAAAGCCTATTCACGTTGGGGCCGAATATTTAATTAAGAGCACAGACAGAGTGGATTATGGGTGACCCTTGGGTGGCGGTGCCAGCTGCTCTCAGCATGAGCGCCACAAAGGTCAATCTGCCTGCTCAGCCCGTGTGTTGTGCTCCTCATCCTAATCAGCACATGGGACGACAACGTCTGAATAATCACGCGTTACGACACAGACCGACTTGGAAGCAGTGACAAAGGCTCGTTGGACGTGTTGCAAAGAGGCAAGCTGAGAGAAAACCTAGCTTGTTGGTGCATGTGATGGCTGTCGCAGGGATAACACATGTCCGCTTGGAGTCACTCATAAGTGATTGATTTACGCTCACAGATCAGTGCGCTGATGATTTTCTTGATTAATTATTCTGTTTTTTAAGTTCCCAGAGCCCAGGAGTCAATCCTCAGCATCTTGTGTTGATCAAATACCAAAGTGATTCAGTTAGAGAGCAACGTCAGAACATGCACTGAGAAAAGAAGCAGCAAATCATCACGCTGAAGCAGCTGGAAACTGGCTGTCGTTTTATTTGAATGGTTCGATGACAGCTAGCGAACAATTTGATCTCTCGTCAAATTATTGCCAATAGATTTTCTTTTTATCCACAGATTCATTGTTCCAGCGCTACGAAAGATCAGATAACAAGCCAAAGAGAAATCGATCATACTATTACAACTGAGACTGAAAACAATACAGAGACATAAGTAAAACATCAATCTCTTGATTCGAGACACGCAGCCTGAAGTACATCCAGGTGAAACAACAGAGACATATTTTTCTGAGGTTTACTTCAGCTGCCTAGTTTGCCTCCTCCTCCATACTCATAATAACAGAACTTCAAGACCTGAGTGCAGTTTCATTCTGTTTGAAGAGCTTCAATATAGTAATTATCAAAATGACATACAGGGGTAATAATGGTGCCATTAAAGTTTCATCTTGGGCCTGTGTAGGTAAACAGACTCTGGGCAGAGCAGGGGAGCAGAATGTGCAGCGGATCAAACGGCCCGGGCCCGGCAGAAAGGACCCGCGGCAACAAACTTCTGCTGCCATAATTAGGGGAGAGCCATGTAAAACTGTCCAGGGGAGGCCAAGGACAGCTTCATTATGTTGTGAAATTTAATTAGCCGCTGTTGTGTGTGTGTGTTAACCGGCTGACCTTGATGTAATGGTGTTTCTGCTGGTGTTTATCATCTGTTAGGAGCAAACATGGCAGAGCTATGGTCAGATCCCTGTGGTTAGAACAGGCTGGGTATGAGATGTATGGTGCTGAGCCCTGATACCGGCTCGGATTGGAAACGATTTGGCTGAGGCAGGTACTATCTGGTGTGTTGTTTCAGTCCTCAGCCTCAGCCTCCTGCAGGACGTGGGATCACTCTGGACAGATGGTGTTGAGTATGACAGGTGATTTTCATGTTGCTGATGTGCAGCAACAGAAATGTCTTTGGGATCGTTGCAGCAACAAAAAATACAGTTGTAAAAGAAAAACACTGCGAGAGCTGAACTGATCAACTCATATTGGGGTAAACAGAAACAGAGAGCGTGATAAAAAATATGATTATTGGGATAAAAATGCCATGTAGTAAATCTAAAAATAAAATAAAATAAAAACAAACCAACCGTGGAGTGTGTTAACATATCTGGGTGGCTCGCTCTAGTAAAGTGACAGTGTGGGAAATGCTGAATTGTTTTTTTACATGGACTGGTCATTATTTAATCCCTTGGTTGCTTTGGTTTAAAAAGTGTGAGCATTAATATCTGAGAGGAAGTGGGACAGATAATTCATTCTACCATCGCTCAGCAGTTTATCTCTCCTGCATTTATGGGTTTCATTATATCAGAATAAATAACCCAAGCACTATAAAATTGTAAATTGTTGCCTATTTGTTTTGCCTAATGGGGAACACGAAGGGTTTTCTCCTGAAGTCAGCAGTGTTGAAATAATGATTCATGCCACATTCAGGTCAAGCGCTGAATTATGAGCGCTCTTTCTAAACATGTTTTGGCTCTCGGTTCATGTGGTTGTTTCCAGGTTGCTCTATTTAAAGAGGAAAACCACTGTCTCCTTCTCTTTCCTCAGGCGTTGGACCAGGATCGAACCTCCCTGCAGAAGGTGAAGAAATCAGTGAAGGCCATCTACAATTCAGGGCAAGGTGAGACATCCTGTTTCTAGATTAACTTCATAGGTGCTCCAGTTAACAGCTGGTAACACATTCACAGCTCCCGCCAAATGGACCCCTCATTTCTTAAATCTCTAATAAAAACAAGGATTGCACATTTCTGTTGGCTGTTTAGGGGCAGATGGTGTTTTGTGTGCATGTGTTTCCAGATTGTCCCAGAAACCAACACCTGAGTTTGTTTTGCTCGTTGCTGTGTCATGGATCCTCAGTAATTTTCCACTGAATTCTTCAGAGAGCAGCCTCCTCCCAGTAAATTGACTGTTTCAGATGTTTGTTCACACACACAAAAAAGTTTATTTGTTCTCTCGTTGTGAGAAACGGCAAAGGCCCGGAGCAGTTAGAGGTTGATGTCCGGCAAAGCTAAACGCTAGTTAAAGTAGTTATTTGGGAGTGAGACACATTTTTAAAAAGTGTAAGATACAGATTGAAGACTGCAGCACTTGGTCAGAAACACAGCAGGAGAACGAGTCGTCGTCTGTTTACGTTGCAGCCAAACAAACTCACTTTGTTTTAAAAAAAGAAGTCAGCCTATAATTTATAACGTTTTCCATCTTGCCTCCTGCAGTCTGAGTGGAAGGTGTGCAACTCCCCATTCAACAGCTTGCTCAGGCCGAGGCTCGGTTTTGTTCCATTTAAGCTTCAGAAATTAAAAAAATGATCCTCTGGGGGAAAAAGAAAAAAGAAAGAAAATACCAAGTCTGGTTCTCTGCACTTTCTTAATTAACGCCACAATAAAAGCCATTCTAGCTAAATTGAATCCAGTGTAGGAACAGCTCTCCCAATGAAAACAAACAAAAACAGGATTTCATTATTTACCAAAACATTTCCAAAACCCTAAAATTCTCAGGATATATAAAGCAAAAGCTAAAGAAATAAACAATACAAGGTTGATAATGCTCGATGGTAACTAGCTCTAGCTGGACTCGACCACAGGCTCAAAATGGCTGCTGCAGGAATGGGCTCCACAGACCAGGACTCTTGTCTACATTTGGCATCGGTCTAAACTGGTCTGCTGTGTGACTGATGGTGATAATAACGGGCCGGGGTCTCTTGTGTCTGTCGTTGATTCCCTGTTTGACCTCTCCGTCCCCCAGACCACGTTCAAAATGAAGAAAACTACGCCCAAGCTCTGGACAAATTTGGCAGTAACTTCATCAGCCGGGACAACCCCGACCTGGGGACGGCCTTTGTCAAGTTCTCCTCCCTCACCAAGGAGCTGTCCGCCCTGCTGAAGAACCTGGTGAGTCCAGCATGTCAACACTGGGGCTGTAATTAAAAGGACGGAGCTGTCCTACTGAACGCTGACTGCCTTCATGGCTGTCCTCACGTAGACAGACAGATAAACGTTCTCCAGAGAGAGAGTGCATTGTCCCTGTCTTCACTCGGATAAGTGGTTTAGAGGTCTGGGATTAGCGTAACGGTTTAAGTTAAAGGTTAAGGTTTAAGGCAGGAGGTTGGCTGTGTGTCTGCAGGTGAATCACTGGTGTCTCTTCCTCTTTAAAAAGAGGCGGACAGTAAAGCTGACTGTCAATAAATCTACCTCAGAGTCTTGTTTTTCTTTTTTCCGGTCAAGGCTCTTATCCGCCCGCTGTGGATTTCCACAACATCTCTGTTTACTACTGTGTCCTGTTTGAATCCTGTGAGGGATGGTTGTTGTAGGAAGAGACAGTCTTCAGCCACTTTGCAGGACAGTGAATTTCTCTCAATCTCTTCTTTGTCCTCTCTTTTGACTCCTGTCGTTTCCAGTTTGAGCACTTTATTGAGTGAGTGTTCAGACTTCGATACGTTTGCCCTCAGGGCTGCGGGTGTGCTCGTGCCCAACAAATGAGTATCGATGAATAACGCTTGTCCTGGATGTCCTACACGTGTTTCTGGCTGAAACGTAAAGAATTCGGTCTGGGTGAGCTCCAGAGATTCCTTTCCTTCGGAGAATCGTATTGATAGAGAGAGAGACAGTAACGGTTTCCAGGATGTTCTGTTAGAGTAGTCCGGCAATGGGCCAGTTCAAGATTGATCCTGACGTTGGCCATATGCAAGACAAGCACTTAAGAAGCACATTAGCGCCCATTAAGTGTTGTTTACTTCCTTGCCGCTGTGTGCCTGCGCGGACAACAGGGACTTAAATGCTTAGTAGCGTTGTAAGTGACCTTGCTGATCCTGATGGTTAGAGCTGCTGAGCATCGCCGCGGCAACCCGAGCTTTTGCTAATTCCTCAAAAGGCCGACGTGCACTAGCGCTGATTCTGCTTTTATGGTTTCTTCATTCAGCAGGAATGTGATCATGCACATTGCTTATTGTCATTTTAAAAAGTCCAAACAACAACTTGTTGAGACGTAGAGTGAATGATAGATCCATCAGGTGAGCTGAAATAAGACTCTCTACAATGCAACAGGGTTTGAGGATGTTTTTTTGACTCCCTTCCTCGGTGTCATCTTTCAGCTCCAGAGCCTCAGCCACAATGTGATCTTCACCCTGGACTCGCTGCTGAAGGGCGACCTGAAAGGCGTGAAAGGGGTAAGACTCTACAACTAAACAATGCCCCCATGTTGTGCCTGAGGTGAGAGGCAAGTAACTGGGCCGTGAACCCCTCACCTTGAGAACAAGGAAGGGGAAAAGCCACTTGCTGTGCATCCAGGGCAGAAATCGTGAGCGGAGCGAGGCATGTGCTGTGTCTCTGGTCGCGATCCAACTCCACAAATAACTTGGTTCCCATGGTGACCTCTTTGTAGTGAGCTGATGCTTGCCCTCGTGTGTTTCTGCAGGACATAAAGAAGCCCTTTGACAAAGCATGGAAGGACTACGAGGCCAAGTTGTAAGTGGATATTTGCATCATCGCGCTGATGGCCGTGCTCTGAATAATGGATCCAGTGGTGTCAGTAACATACAACAGTTTAGTTTGGCTCTTCCAGGAACGGTGTAAGAGTTCCTGGGCACATTTCGCAGCACAAGCCTACACGCTAAGTCAAGAACACGGGAAATGGAGAAGCACATTCATTTATTGATTTGTTCCCTCCTCTGTGTCAGTACAAAGATAGAGAAGGAGAAGCGAGAGCACGCCAAGCAGCACGGGATGATTCGCACCGAGATCACCGGGGCTGAGATCGCTGAGGAGATGGAGAAGGAGAGGCGTCTCTTCCAGCTCCAGATGTGCGAGGTAGGTAGCAGAAACCCCACCGTGGGCCTCATTAGAGCTGCGACTCATCAACCTGCAAACACGCTGCCCTTCCTGGTTTGATATACTGTATCACATATAAATATTCATCTACTGCTAAAGCCCTGCTGGATAAAACATGTCTTACTGAAGTAGATTTGAATCAAGCCGACTTATCCCTGAATTATTGAAAGGATAGCAGCAACACTTGAACACACGTGGATGGTGCGTACCTCGGCCGTCTCTGCTGGTCGCCCTCAACGCCGGACAACGATGAGTTAGTGGATGAGACCCTCAAAGTCCCCCGACGAGGACGAGGACTTTTTAAGTCTTGGAGCAGCTGACAGCTCATAAACACTCAAACTGTTTGCCATCGACTTGAAGTGTTTTCAGATGTCCCATTGTTTCTGCAAGCGCCTCTGCCTTCAAGTATGTTGCGACACTGTTTTTCCTTTTTTTTTTTTTGCTCTTTTGTTATTCCCGAAGGCCGTCCTTAAAGAAAAGTGACAGTTAGAATTAAGTGCAAAACCAATGTGAGCTCTTTATGTGCCCGAGAGAATCACAACAAACTGTTAGAGCTTACTGCGCTTTGCCAAAAACCTCTCTGGTGGTGGGCGGCGCCGCCTACGCCTTCTTCTGTTTCATCCTGTTAGGAGTTTTTCTTTTATACCCAAATTGCATAATGGAGCAATGGTTCCTGCACTGCTGTTGCAGCACTTTTCTCTCCCGCCATCTTGCATGAGATATTTTCTTGCCCACGTTTCCCACCTGTGTAAAAATGTTCAGGGAGACATTGTATGGCTGGGTAAATCTATAATAATAATAATAATAATAATAGAAAAGCATTAATCTGATAAAATCCAAATCAAAGCCATTCATTTTGCAGTCTCCATTTTATCTGAGGTATTTATTCAATTAATCCTACTTTGTCTCATGTAGGAGACTTTTTTCCGAAGCTGCCAATAAAACAGGCGAGACAGAATAATCACAAACATCATAGATATCCTACATCAACATTCAACCCCGCTGCTGCTGCTGCTGCTGTCAGTGGTACAATCTGTTCATCCCACTTAACCTCATTTCTCTGTGTTGCGTGCATTCTCTCGCTCTCACGCTCTCTCTCTCTCCCTCGCCATGTTACTCAATCACCAGATTACAGGATGCTCTCACTCTCTCACCCTTTTCATCCTACGCTGTCAGCGAAGGAGTGTGGAAAGGCAGGGATCAGCAGGCTGCATTATATTCTGCCCAGACACGGCAGCAGTTTGAGCGTCGCCGCTCGTTCACACAAAAGAGTTCAAACATGCACATGAGGCAGCGCTCAACCCACACAAGGCTCGGACAAAATGTGGATAATCTCCCATCCAGCGAGCACAGCCAGGCAGACAAAGGGTCAGCACATGCATGCATACACACATCAGTGCACACACACACACACATACATACATGATATAAGGTATGTTGGCATCTGAAGTTTCACAACAGTTTAGTCGTGTTAACTTGACACTGGAGCTGAAAGTGGTCTTTAACTGCTACTCTTTGTAAACCTCTGTGGATTGGCGCACTGTGGGATTAACTCCGATTAAGATTATCCTTTATTCGTTTGTTTAGTGGGAGCGCCGTCTGAAGACATTTGTCTCGAATCCTCAGACACAGGCCGAGCCGACAAAGCTCTTCCTCCGGAGGCTTCCTTCCCTTTTTCTTCCTAATGCTAATATGAAACTTCTCCTTTTGGAACTTTATTTAGATCAAAGCGGAGCGATGGTATTCTCTTGTACAACAACATTTCCTTCTGTGTTTACCAGTCTAGTCCCCACTCCCACAGTGTCAGCGTCTTGGCTCGTACATGAAAGGCTTCATGGGGAACTCGCTCAGATGTGATTAGCATAATGCAGAATGTACATATGGAAAAGCGCCGTCTCTCCTCCCTGACGCCACAACACCGATTCCTGATGAACTCTGCACCTCTCTTTATCTCGCAGTATCTGATCAAAGTAAACGAGATCAAGACTAAGAAAGGAGTGGACCTCCTCCAGAACCTGATTAAGTATTACCACGCACAGTGCAAGTAAGTACCACCATCATCCCCCAGACCTCATTTTAACAGGCGAATCTTGCCTGTTAGGAAAAAGGTGTTCTCTCTCTCTCTCTCTCAGCTCTGGATTTCAATTTCCTATCACATAAAGATTCTCAGATCAGACGGGTGTATCATTGTGTGTGTGTATAGCTCTCATAAATATGCACAGGTCATCATACAGATGTGTTCTGACAGCTGTGGGGTTTGGTGGGTAAATAAGTGGATGCACTTTGTGCCAGAATTGCAACTCAGAACAGCCCGTCACAGGATGACACATTTTCTGTCAGCGTTGCTAGGTCCTGTCATAACACCGGGACAAAACAATATACCTCCCTGTTAATCTGTTCAACCTGGGCCTCGACGGATAGAAAAGCTGCACCGGGGACGGATTAGAGGCATAAATGCAGCGGATGGAGAGTGTGATTGCTCACAGCCGGGAAAAGATACCGACAATTTGAAAGCTTGTGTTCATTATACGGTCCGAATCACTTCACACACAAGAGAAGGTGAAGCAGTAGAAGCTTGTTCAGATTTGAGAAAGACACACTCCAAAACGTCAAGGTTTAAATGCGATCCTGGAGGTTGCAGGCACCACCCATCTCCTGATGTTTGTTATTGTTTCTCTCGCGTGCTGAACCGCAGTCTCTTTCCAAGATGAAAGCGCATGAATAGGGCCAGTGAATCAGCTACAGGGATTCCCAGGAGTTGGCTTTCTGGGTTTACTTTCAGCTCAACTCAAAGCATGTGAGTGTCTGATTGCTGTTAAGAAATCTCTAAAGTTCACGGAGGCTTTCACTCCTTGCTCCTAAATGACACTGTTATAATAATCATACACAACATGGTACTGGATCGGTACATACATGATTGCGTGTGATCCGAGGTATCAGAACATTTGTAAGGGGAGGTGAAAGGGAGGGGAGGGGAGTAAAAGGGACGGGAGAGCCTGTAATGAAACGAGGACAGAAACGATGTATGTTCTTAGAAGAAGAGAATAGTGGTCAGTGGGAGGAGAGAGAGAGAGAGAGAGAGAGGAGGAGGAGGAGGAGGAAGGTCATTAGTGGTGATTTGCAGCTGCAGCGCTGCATCGAGGTGTCCACCACTCACAGATCTGTAATTGATTTCAGGATGTGCTAAGCACCTCCGCAAATCTCCTCCAGACTCGGCCAGCCAGGATTTCTTGCCAGAACGGCGTTGGGCTATACATTAAACATAAACTGCACCAGTCCCTCTCTGTGTGACCTTCACCGCAGCCAAACAAAGAGCGAACTGTGACGCCTGACATCCTGGAAATGACTGATTGCTGCCCCATATTCATTAATGTCAGGGAGACTCACACCTTCCTCTGCTCTGCAGTTTCTTTCAAGATGGCTTGAAGACAGCGGACAAGCTGAAGCAGTACATCGAGAAGCTGGCAGCTGATCTCTACAATGTAAATACTCGTATCTTCACCCTTTCACCTCTTCCGGCCACTGCACCCTGCAGCCGTGGCTGGAAAATGCTTCCTCAACCTGGCTTGATTTTGTCCACAGATTAAACAAACTCAGGATGAGGAGAAGAAGCAGTTGACTGCCCTGCGAGATCTGATCAAGTCCTCCCTCCAGCTGGACCAGAAGGAGGTAGGCAGGTCACACCCACGCAGGCCAAATATGAACTTGCAGCCGGTGCCACCAGCTCAAACAGACAAATATTTGGCTGAGCACAGTCAGGGCAGGGACGAGTCATCCATTCTCAGGCTTATTTAAAACCCCCGTCCTCATGCCTGACCACGCACCCGCTCTCACTCTGGCCACTACCAGGTTTGGAGCTTGTCTCCTGCAGCACAGAGCGAGTGCCCAGTGCTGTACCATGCTGGTAGCCAGTGTGTGGTAGGCTTTGCTGGTGACCAGTGTTGTGCCTCACTGGCTGCTCAGTGGAGAGCCACTCACTGCCAGACTTAACACCACACACACACATTCAGACACAGGCTGGTGCAGCTGTACATTGCTTTTTATTTCCACTGTCGCCTCAGCTCACACTCTCAGTTTCTGTTGTGCATGCACACCTAAGAGCTAGCGAGCCTCTCACCAGTCATTCACACCCTCTGTAGTTCCTCTCGCTAATAGCACAGTGGAGGAAACATGAGAGATGGTTGATTTCAGTGAGCACACGAGCACCTGAACTGGATCTTTCACACCTCTCCCCTCTATCTCCCCCTTCTGCCTTCTGCTTGTCTGGAATCAAGTCTAGAAGAGTAAGTGCTGGTGCATGTGGAGCATGCTGGCATCCGTCCATTCTGCTTGACAGTGAAGTGGTCTGACCCTTTAGAGGTGTTACAGTGCATGTGTTGTAGATTTTCATCTTCTGTTAGCAATTTCACTTTGGTTTCTGAGAAGAGACCCCGTGCGTTTGATCGGATAATTGGTTTGTTGTGTGTCTGTGCCTGTGATGCATGTGTTTACACTCCTCCTCGTCGGTACCTGCTCGGTGTTTAACATGTTGGAGTGTGTGTGTCTGTGCAGGACTCTCAGAGCAAGCAGGGTGGATACAGCATGCACCAGCTGCAGGGAAACAAGGAGTTTGGCAGCGAGAAGAAAGGCCATCTGCTGAAGAAGAGCGACGGGTGAGTGAAGAGCGCGGCCATTGTTTCAAAAACGCTGCGCAGCCCAGAACGTGTTGCATTAACATTTAAAGATGGAACGCAACACGACAGCCCCTTCACTAATGTGTGGACCCCCCCCCCTCTACACAGACTAAGGAAGGTGTGGCAGAGGAGGCAGTGCTCAGTGAAGGGGGGCATGCTCACCATCTCTCATGCCACGGTGAGTACACACACACGCACACACATGCACACTCCCAGTAGTTAGGATGTGAATCATGAAGAGAGAGCAGCAGCATCATTCGGGAAAGTTGTTGTTTTTTTCTCAATCTGGAGGCTGCGAGGGTGGAATTGACATGATGTGTTGTCATGGCAACAGTGCACCCCCCCCCCCCCCCCCAGGGCCACCCCCCCCCCCCCCAACAACCACAAGCTTTCCCACCACCTCCCCTCCCCCCCCTGCTGCGCCTCGGTGACTCATCTCGGAGCGAGTGCACTGTATATGCTGTCACGTCTGTAGTATTGTTTCCCCTCTGCAGCAGAGAAGCAGCTCAGTGTGATTTCCTCTTGTTTTCTTATGTAAATCCTTCGTAGAATTCACAGTGGAAATAAGAACACAAATAAATGAAAAGAAAATCTGAAAGTCATTCATCTGCTTCGACTCCCCGTGGAATCTTCCTCAGGCCCACAAAGCAAAAACAGCCATCATGGTTCAAACTCATCTGTGGCAGCGCAGGATGATCGTGACCTGCAGTTTTATTCTTCACATGAGCTGTTTTTTATAGACTTAATGTCAGAGCGCGATGTTTGACCTTCACACAGCTGCTGCCTGGAACGTGACATCATTCCTGCGTGTCCGCTGGAGGAGGCTCGGGGGAAGTGGTTTCCTCAGATAGAAAATGAACGGTTTCCGTTCGGAGCGGCTCAATCGTCCACCTCAGTCCGCACAGTCTGACCCACTGAGATGTACTTAGACAAGAGCCTCTAATCAATCCTCCCCATCTAGCAGCAGAGTGTATTTCTCTTCCAGCCCTTGCGGCAGCTGAACTCTAGGTGACTCTTGTTGACATGGCAGGACGGCAGCGGGCCAGCACAGCTCCGAGGCTCGTCAAAGCCTGTTAGCGTTTCATTAGCACGTGCCCCGGCCCCTCCTCTGGCACGGCACTGGCAGGAGACAATGTTCAGTGTGCATGTGCCAACTGGGCCCATTATTACAGTCCACAGTCCAGCCAGCCAGGTCCACTTTCCAAATGGGCAGCAGAAAAGCCTTGAGGTCAGACTATTGTTCGACCGTTTGACGGTTTTGTAGCTTTGATTTAGTGAATAATTCAACTTTTCATATTTGGCAGTGAGGGTATTGAATAATAAATCCAAAGTCAACAGCAACTGGAACATGACTGGAATCACAGCGGTAAATATCAGTGAACATATATTGCAGTGAAAGGCTCATATTGATGGATTTTATCAGCTAAACCATTCAATGGTCTGGCTTTTTCCAGCGACCTGATCATGAAGAGCTTTGGTTTTTTTGTATTAGAAATCTTTGCGTGATCATTTCTTTGCTTGTTGCTGGTATTGAATCTTTTCTCTATTTCTGTTTGCAGTCCAACAGGCAGCCGGTCAAACTGAACCTGCTCACCTGCCAGGTCAAACCAAGTGCAGAGGACAGGAAGTGCTTTGATCTCATTTCTCGTAAGTTTAACACACACACACACACACACACGGGCTGTTCATGCCAGAGTGGATCAGTTACGTAGAATTACATTAGCAATGCTGAGCGCCGGGAAGTTTATTGAACAAAAACATCAAGGAAAAATAATCAACACAGTTTTGTACGAAGGAACATTTTTAGAAAGTTATACAACAGCTATCTTATGACATATATTTGATTAGTTAACAGTGCTCTGTCTGATGATTCCCATTATTATTAAACAGCCTGGTTTCTTTTTTCCACAGATAATCGGACATATCATTTCCAGGCTGAGGATGAACAAGAGTTTGTCATGTGAGTAACCTGGCTTATGACCTTTATGACCCCAGTCCGTCACCTACCGCAGAGGCTCGTTGGCTGATGATAGGTTGAGCTGGTTTTGTGTTTTACTTGGTAACTGGCAGAGTGAGAGACTGAGAGGGCAGCGGTAGAATTTGTGGTCAACCTGCCGTTTCCCTTCCTCTCATACACACATTCTTTTTCAGTGCCTGTGCTAATTGTTCGCGATTTTGCTTCTCAGGACAAAAACACACTGAATTCAGTCTTCTTGAGACTGCTCCGGAGTTGAAACACACTTTGATTTCTGACACTTCCTCTGCATGTTCCCCCGCCGATGACGGGAACTGTTTTATCCTTCCTGTGGTTGTGCCGCTGGAACACTCTGAGCCTCTATGTTCATGTCGTCCTCTGGGATCCAGCCCTGCGCTCCTCGCCGCCTGCTCTGTCACGCACCTCCAGCTGCGGCAGCCGCAGCATCTTCATGGGATTTACCATCAAATATTTAGCACTCCACAGGGCTGCTGCTTTAGGCAATCGTGCTCCCTTTCAATTAGGTGGGGGGGCGAACACAAACACAGACAAAGTGCTTGGGCTCATCAGCTCCACACCTACACGTCTACAGATTAAAATATCTTGTTTTTGATAAACAGACCATCTCACACATCGGCCTGTGCTCCCACTCCCTGTCTGGCCTCTGGCTTTAAAAACAGCTCTGAGTGACAGTGAAAGAGGAAATGCTGACGTCAGGCTCATAAAGCTCACTCAGATGAGTGTGGGCCGGTTCAGGGGCAGAGTGTAGGAGCTGCAGGGGGCTGTGTTTGAAATGCAGCTGCAGTGTTTCCTGTGTGATTCTTAATGAATATGCTGCGTGTTTGAGTTTCTAAACTCTGATGAACTGTAAATGCATTTGTTTACTGCTATTGTAACGATGACACATATGACGTACTCATGTGTCCTTGCAGTTGGATCTCGGTGCTGACCAACAGCAAGGAGGAGGCGCTGAACATGGCGTTCCGTGGCGAGCAGAGCAGCGGAGGCGAGGACGGGTTAGAGGATCTTACCAAAGCCATCATAGAGGACGTGCTGCGGATGCCAGGCAACGAAGTCTGCTGTGACTGCGGAGCTGCAGGTGTGTCCAGACTGGTCTCAAATGTATCTCCGTGCACACGCCCTCCTCCTGTTTTCTGCTGAGTCATCGCCCCCTCGTTATGGGAAAAGGACAAACGCCTTCGCTTCAGCAAATTTCACGTTGAGCTGCGAGCTTCTGTTTGGTTGAATCCCACGCAGCAATCTTGATTTCTTTGCAATGTCACAGCCACTGGTGAGACGGCCGTGGAACGAGCTGCACTGCGCCTCCACCAGCAGGCTTTAATAAACAAGACCGTGCACGTACATGCACTAGTGTTGTTAGCATTCAGGACACAATCCGATCTCAGTCCTCCCCCACATTTGGAAGCAAAGACTCAGCACTAAAGAGCAGCGTAGACATTCAGGCCCTCTGACACTTAGCACGCGCACACACACACACACACACACACTGCCCTAAGTCAACATAAACACACGCAGCAGACCAACGGCAGCACTTTCTGCTCTGAGGGGAAAAAGATTTCTACGCTTTGAGAAACAGCGTCACTGCATCAGGTTCTTATATAAGTCACACACGCTTTGTCGACTCCTGAAATCTGCAGAAAGGGGAGGTCAGCTGTCATGTCTGTGCTCTTGCTGCTGTGCATGCCGGGTTTCAATAGCATCACCACCAGCTGTGGGCTTAAGCCGTTCGGTTTCGAGTGTTTTTCCTCATCCAGTCACAAACCATTTTTAGCTTTTGCTGAGGAGTTGACGGCCAGCGTGGATACGTGACCCCCCACCCCCCCCCTCCTCGATACTGAAATGAACCCTGAAGTGACAAGGTCGACCCTTTGCAGAGGAAAGAGATCAAGTCCATCTCATTTGATATTCTCTGTCTATAACACCCGGCTTTGCAGCTTTAGCATTAAGCAGCTATAGAGGTCACCATGCATCCAGTCGTCATGCTCAACGTGCACCCTGTGACCTGTCGGCAGCCTGCATCTGTTCCTTGTGTTGTGTAAATGCACGTGTGCACGTGCCTGCCTGTGTGCGCTCTGCTCTGTGTGACTCACTGGATTTTGAGCTGCTACCTGAAGTTTCCGTCGTCCTCTGCTGCTCAGTATTCACGTGTCAGAGTGAGACACATCGACATCATTGCAGCATCACAACCATCAGGCCCGAGCTGTGTGTTTATCTCTGCTTTAAATCTCCCAGAATGCATCAGAGCAGTCTGTGTGTGTGAGGCCCTGCTTAGCTTTCAGTTACTCAACGGACTTTATCTCCCTCTTTGTGATGACGTGACCGAGGTCACTGTCCTTCAAGCGTCTGAAACTTCCCAATAAAATCAATCAGTGCGGTCAATGAATCTGCCTGTGTGGAGCATCCACGTCGTTTCAACGTGCTAGAAATACAAGAGCAGACTGAGATGCGTTCATGTTTATCAGTGCAGTTGTTTCCAGGCTGGCTTCGATGTCAGTTCCTCACAGTTCAAGTGCAATAGCTTGTGTCGAGGCATTTTCGCCTGGGCTCCACAATCACAGCGGAATGAATCAATAGCAACACAGAGAAACCAATTCCTCCACTCGCAGCAGCTTTTATGGGCAACGACACAACGGAGCCACAACATCTTTTTGCACTGAGGAGCATGACAGATGCTTTTTATTGCTTTTTATAACTTTTGCTTTTTCATGTAGTAAATATGATTTGGTCTTTATTTGACCATATTCCCTGACTGCAATATAAATAGATCCTGGGTATTCAAACTGTCATGTCTTCCTGTATATGGAGCTCCAGGCTGTGAGTATCCGAATTGTAAAAGTTTCCCTCTGACCTCTGTGGGAACTACACACTGCAGGAAGCTGGCTGACATGTTTTTATTTAAACATATCGTCTGTGTCTTTAGACCCAAAGTGGCTCTCCACCAACCTGGGGATCCTAACCTGCATCGAGTGCTCTGGCATCCACAGAGAGATGGGGGTCCACATCTCCCGCATCCAGTCCATGGAGCTGGACAAGCTGGGGACCTCAGAACTCTTGGTGAGTCAGAGAGTCGCTCTCACGTGTGAGGAAGTCGCCTTTGTTAGAGGCTGAGGGCCGGGCCCTCGACTATTTCCATCTCCTGCGAAACATTGGAAACAGGGAAGGAGTCATGGAAACTGGGGATAGCACAGAGTGTGATTCCTAAAGCAGAAGGGCGTCTTAGCCTGTGCTCATCGGGCTCTGGTGCTGCTCTGCTTTTTAACATGACTGATTTTTCCCTCTTTCTCCCCCAGCTGGCCAAGAATGTAGGGAACAGTAGTTTCAATGAGATCATGGAGGGAAACCTCCCTTCCCCTTCACCAAAGCCCACTCCCTCCAGTGACATGTAAGTTCTCTGAAGCTTTAAAACCCAACACCGCACCAAATTCCTCTTCTCTCGAAACACTGAACGCCATTATTTTATATTTCTCTGCAGGACGGTAAGGAAGGAGTTCATCAACGCTAAGTACGTGGACCACAAGTACGCGAGGAAGACGTGCACGTCTGCGGCAGCTAAGATGATCGAGCTGTTTGAGGCGGTTCAGTCCAGGGACCTGCTGGCCCTCGTCCAGGTTTACGCAGAGGGGGTGGAGCTTATGGAGCCGCTACCAGAGACGGGGCAGGTGAGTCTGACCTTTGCGGCACTGATCTCTAACGCCCGGGCTGTGGAACTGAAACGATTCGCTCCAAGGCCACAAGGAAATAATATGATTTGACGTGGAATGATCGTAACTTAATAAGAATCTTTTGCAACGCTAGGACATCATGTGGCGTGTCACGCTGCATCAATTGTCATCACTCTGAGTGTTGGTAGATGAGCCACTGACAGTATCTGCTCGGGAGGATCGTTTCTTTGACGGGTGCAGAGGACATGTGTGACCCCCCACCCCCACTATTACCTGGGATCGAACTCTCGAATGAATAACTAGCTTCTTTTTTAGGTTATTTGGTCCAACTTGTCTTTAATCATAAGTCTTTCAATCATGATACAAAACAGAAGAAATTGATGGTCTTGGTTAGCGAGCTGCCTGTAATCTGTCTCCTGCCCTGACCTCCACGTGCACGGATTCAGTATATTTCTACCATGCTCAGTGATCTCACACTAAACTAGAAAGCCAGGAATAAGGCCTCCCCACAGCTCTGCACATGTTGCCGCGGCGGTTCATCCTCATGTGAGGTTTATTCCTGTCAACCAGCGCTGACGCGACCAGTCAGTCAGTTATTTGGTGGGGAGAAATGGGCGTAACCTTCGGAAAATCTTGAGTCATCCGGATAACTTGACCAGCAGGTGGGGATATCCACCAACCTCCACCACACTGTGGGCCGTAATCTCTGTTGAGGCCCTATTTACTGAAATGACGACATCTGCAGTGGCTCAATTCACGAGTCAGCTTTTTTTAATTCTGTGCTTCGGCCTGTTCTCTTTGGTTCATTGTACCGCGCGTTAACAACATGGGTGGTCACCTAATCTGACACAAATGGGTCGAGGTTTTATAACACAGACGTGGGTTGTTGTTTTTTTTCTCGACGAATAAAAATGTGCATTTGCTGCAACAGAATGAAAGAGGACATCGGTTGGTGAGAGAGGGAGCTGCTGCTGTCTGGGCTATCAAGTCTGACTCACCGATATCTGAACTGCTGCTGTCAGTGCAGCTGAATGGCTGCAGACAGCACAGGGATCCCTCTCTCCCCTCAGACCTAGAAACCGATAGCATTACAGGAATGCATGACCGAATGCATCCCATTCTCTGCCCCTCCACATTCACCCGTTCCTTCTGTAAATGCAAATCTCCATCTTTACTGTTCCATCTCCAGAGATACCGTTCACGGTTTTCACGAACCATCTCACATGCAATCTGCCAGAATCTCCCCAAATTGCAGTTTCCTGTCGGCTTAAATGCTATTTTTAGGAGCCATTTTGTTTACTGCAGCTTGTTTAAATGCTGAAAGAGACACAGAGGGAGAGAATACAGAATGGATGCTGCCCAAGATTGTCTCACTGTGTCTTCGCTGTGTTTGATGGCCCCCTGCAGGAAGCCGGAGAGACAGCACTGCACTACTCAGTACGGACTGCCGACCAAACCTCGCTGCACCTGGTGGACTTCCTCGTGCAGAACAGGTACGTTTGGAAACAGTCGCTTGCATGAGAGAGTCAGAGTGACGTTGCACAAGCGCCTGGACTGACTTCGGCTTTTTGCGCGACTTTAAACAGCTGTCAAAATGTCTTTGAACACGTCAGTGGTTTACGGCTAAATTATGCAGTAAACAACACTCTGGTGGGAAAACACAGTATTAAATATGATCTGTCTGTCTGCTGCGAGTCTTTCTTGTTCAGCTCTGGTCTGTGATAAAGCAGCCGAAGTGCAGAGGAAAGCTTAGTGCCGCACAGCTCAGCTCAGATTCCCACAAGGCAAACAGAAATGGGTCAAGCACTTGTTCTCTCTGCCTTAATTTATTCCTCTTTTCAATTGTTTACCCACCACTGCTCCTACCGCACACAGTCTGCGTGCACAAGAAGCGGGACCCTCTCATTAATTAATAGCTGTGCTCATACAGTGTCATGCTTCGGCCTCATTATTTAAAATATTTCTCTGGGAGCTGCAGAAGATCATAAATGGATTATTTACCGACTGCGACTGTAGCATTGAAGACTCACAGCACAGCTAGCGCAGGGTTAGCTCGTCTGCTGTTTTTAATGTAAAATCAGATCTGTGTTTGTTTTCAACCATTTCCTCCTCAAAATCCAGAGTAACCACACGTGAACACGAAGCTTCTGGTCTGTGGTGAACACCCTCAGGCTCTCGACCAGTGTCCTGACTACTGTGTGTGTGTGTGTGTGTGTGTGATCTCTCAGTGGTAACCTGGATAAGCAGACGGAATGGGGGAACACCGCCCTGCATTACTGCTGCATGTACGAGAAGCCCGAGTGCCTCAAGCTACTCCTGCGGGGCAAGCCGGCCACTGACATCAGTGAGTCACACGTCGAGGTTCATCGTCTCGTTAATGTCATCCGCGCACACGTATCAGACCCTAACTGTTGATTATCGCTCCGCTCCCCTCAGCCAATCAGAACGGAGAGACGGCTCTGGATGTTGCCAGGCGACTGAGGAACACTCAGTGTGAGGAGGCGGTAAGTACACGTCCACCCAGCAGGAGCGTCTGGACCCCACAGTGGATTTTAATGGTCCAGAAATATTACGAAAAAATATATGAAAAGCACGCAATAAAAAGTAAAATCAGATGAATGAATCTAAAGGTTGCGTCGCATGGATTAGACACGTGTTGACCGGATAGGTCAGAACACTAGATGGCAGTCAAAGGTCTGTCTCCAGCCCCAGGCAACAGTGTCAGTGGAGTGGAAGTAATTGTTGATGTATGTTTGTTATTCACGCTGATATGAGCTTGGAGACAAAAAGCAGAATTTCTTTGCGGTTCCACTGTAAATTAGTCAATTGCTCTCATGTAGATAAGAATACCTGTATATCTATGGTTTATTGTTCTCCCAATTCTTAGGTTTGATCCCAGCTTATAGTGTCAATGTTACTTTTTAGATTTTACTTTTTTATTAATTTTACACAATTCTTCTCGCTTGGTCTTGTTCAAGCAAATAATTTATCAAAATATATTTCTTCCAGTAATATTAATCAGAATTGTATTTGCAGTCCTAGATCGTCTCCACTGAGCTTAACTGATGAATCTGTGTGTGTGTGTGTGTGTGTGTTAGCTTGTGCAGGCTGCTGAGGGGAAATTCAACCCTCACATCCATGTGGAGTACGAATGGAGCCTGAGACTGGAGGAGATGGACGAGAGCGATGACGACCTGGACGATAAGGTTCGCACACGTTTCCTGCAAACATGAAATAGAATAGGAACAAAATTGATGTCGTCTCCAGAGACTCAGAGAACAAAATCTTCTCTCACATCTTTCATAATGCGTGTGTCAAGAATAAGAATCAGGTGAAGCAAACTGGTTAATGAACAGCTCACACAGCGAAAGCACATCCGAGTCAATGAGATTGACGTTAAGATATTTTTGCAACAATTTTAAATCATCATCAAAGAAATCCGCAGTAATTAAGCCGATATGATCGGGCGGTTTCTTTAATCGTCTGGATGAAAGCGTCTCTGTTGTCATTCCACTGCTGCAAACACACCCGCACAGTGCAATTGTGAAGGCATCAATAGCTGGGTTTTTACTTCGTCCCTTAAATCAATCAATCCATCCCCCCCCCCCCCCAGCCCAGTCCCATCAAGAAGGACCGCTCCCCGAGGCCCCAGAGCTTCTGCCACTCCTCCAGCCTCTCACCCCACGACAAGCTCTCCCTGCCGGGCTTCATCAGCCAGAGGGACAAGCAGCAGCGTTTGTCCTACAGCGCCTTCACCAACCAGATGTACAGCGCCTCCACCGACCTCACCTCCTCCCCCGTGGCCGACGGGCCGCCGCTGCCACCCAGGAACCAGGGCAAAGGTCAGAACTGCCTGCTCCAAGTGCCTCTGAGCCAGCATCCATTTTCAGACAACATTCAGTTTTATGAATGTATTATTCACAGTAAAACCAATGGTCCAAAGGCTGTCTGTGCACTTGTAGCTTGTAAAATTGACTTTATAATGTCTGTTGACTATATCTGGGACAGAATTAAGTCCACACACACACACACACACACACACACCCTGCAGAGGTCAGCAGTTTGCGGACAGACAGATCAGAGGAAGCCGGTGTCCTTAACTGCTTACACAGTAAACCTTCAGGACAGGCGTGTGAACAGGAAGTGGATACACACTTCATCATTAGTCCTGGCACATTATACACACACAGTGTACCGTGGGCGTGCTGTCTCTGCAGTATCAGAATTAAAAATAACACCCCTCCTTCTGTGGAGGGGCCGGAGTCAGGGGTTTGAGATATTTCAGAAGCTTACGCTGCAACACCATCCGTCCCGACCAGTCATTTAGTCCCTCCGTCTTATTTCTCTTATCACAAAGAGGAGTGAAACTGCACCTGTTTGCTCTGCTAACAACGTGTTTCATTCTGACTAAGTTTCCACTGGGCGCCCCTCACGCTCAGCTTCCCTCTGGAAATGTGTTGTTGAACTGTAATTGAACATAAACAACACAGAAGCTACATTCCTGCTCTTAATTCTAGTGTTTTCACGAAATCATTCAGTTTGCTAGTGATGCGTCGTGAAAGCAGCTCTGTCGCTGTGTAACACCTGCACCACAACGCTTCATCAATTTATTTATCTCTCATCATTTCTTTCTCTTTAGAAAAGTCAGATTTGATAAACGCCAGCCACTTCCTATTCAACTGTAGGAACGTTTTCAGGAAGCTGATCCGTGACCTTCACCTTCCAGGGCCTGAGTTCAGAAGTCTAGTTCCTGGAGTTGACAGAGAGCTGTTCAGATCACTTTCAATTTGACACACGATTAAAATAGCAGCGGAAACGAGTGTAGTTTCTACTTGCTGAATGACAAACGTACCTGCACGATGTTTAGGAAAGACTCACTCTGCAGATGCTCCTGATTACTAGTGCCGCTCTCTCCCTCTCTTTCTTTCTTTCAGCGGGTGCTGACGAGCGGGCCCCGGGGCCCTGCTCTGCACCTGCTCCTCTTTTTTCCTTTGCCTTCCACTGATAAGATTTCATCTTGTTATTTTATAATGTGTGGGAGCAGCTCTTCTTGAGACTGACATGCTGCAGGTTCTCTCCCACACTCCTCATCTCGCTCTCTTTTCTTTCTCTCTTTTTTGTTTCTCTATTCTTTCAGCTCCACACTTGGCATTCCTTGGCTCTCATTCGCACTACGCCACACTGGCTGGCACCCGACCATACATCAGTGAATATCCTGTTTTTACGTTCTCCTCCTTCCTCGGCCGTGTGCCCCACATTCAGTTCTCCCTTTACAGCTCAGGTTTAGAGGCTGGTGGGGATTTTTTTTGTTTTGTTTTGGAGGATCATGTCGGCAACTTGAGTTTCAAGTTAAACATTTCTCGCCCACATGATTGTTTTTTATCCACCTGCTGCGATCATGCCCCACCATCCTCGAGCTGTAAACCTTCAGCACAGCTGATTCCTCTCTGGCTGAGCTCTCTATCAGCTGCTCTCACGCTTTCTTTTGTCTCTAGTGACCAGTGAGAACTTGTAGAGGTGTAGAGACATTCATAAAGAACCTGACCGATGCCAAAAACACACTCACAGTCTCGTGTAGTTTCATTATTTACATTTTATATTTGTGGTTTTCCCTGTGTCCTCGTTCCGTCTTGATAAAGTCTGTGACAGCGAGGACAACCTTTTTCCATATTCTCAGCTCCTCCTCTCCTCTCCATGTTTCTTCCTCCTCTCCTCTCCTCTACCTTCTCTGGGATTTGGGGTTTTACAGAACGAGTTCTTTGGGCGGCCTCATCACCTCATGTGTTTTATGTATCGCTCCTCCAGCTCCTCCCCCATCTGGCCCTCCCTCTACACTCACTCCAGGAGGCAGCTCCACCCTGTCCAAGAAGAGGCCTCCGCCCCCACCTCCTGGACACAAACGCACCCTGTCTGACCCACCCAGCCCGCTCTCTCACAGTCCACACAGTAAAGGGGGCTTGACTGGGGGTGAGACGCAAGCACACGTAACAGTAACGTCGGGCTGGTTCCAGCCTGGATTCTCCAGAGATGCTGGAGGATTTCAGTAGATCTGCACTCAGATAAAAACATGTATAGCTCTTATGTGATTATTGAGTTGAGTAGTAATGCTTTATCTCATTAAGTCCCACAAAATGAGCAAATCACACCATTCCAAACTATTCAGGCAGAAACACAGAGAGATCTTATTGGGTGAGGGGAAATGAGACACACCTCAGTTGTTGAACTCTTTTTTTATCTCATATCTGTAAACTGGGGATATGTTTTTGACTGTTTGTCCTCTGTGGTGTTTGTGGATCCTGTGTCACACGTACTGTAACACCCGACCACTCACATTGCACAGCGTTAGTTTCCAAACAACACAGGCTCATGGAAAGCTCAGCCAGATGACGCCTCCCTCATTGTTTTTTCTTTTTTAACCATCACAGCATGTTTATTTATTTCCACATTTATATCTATTTAATCTCGCGGTCGCGCCCGGTTGCGGTGTTGAGTAATCTGTTTGTCGTCATCAATGTCGATATTATAGGAAGTGACTCCACCCCGCCGCCTGTCAGCAAGATGTCTCCTGTGTCTAACAAGTTTGAAGGCATTCCTCAGCAGCAAAGGTACGGAAACGCGACAAACCCAAATCTGAAGATTCATTGACGTTTCCCTCTAACTTCTCCTGACCTCCTCTTCCCAGCACTACTTCAAGCAACACAAAGTCCACACTTGGTCCAAGGGTTCTTCCCAAACTACCTCAAAAAGGTAAAGTCTAGTTCATATTTTATTTTAATAGAAACTTTAAAAATGAGGACGTGACTGAGTGATGATCTGCTCCTCTCTGCAGTGGCATTGCGGAAGATTGACACCATACACCACCCGTCTATGGATAAGCCCAGCCTTCCTCCAGAGGTCTTCCAGAAGTCCCCGCCGGCAACTGACACCCCTCAGAAGGCTCCTCTAGCGGAAAGGCCTCAGCTGGGAGACCTGCCCCCCAAACCGCAGTCGTCCGATCTGCCTCCAAAACCCGGAGAACTTCCTCCTAAGCCGCAGCTCTCTGACCTGCCTCCTAAACCTCAGCTGGGAGACCTCCCGCCCAAACCCCAGCTCAAAGACCTCCCTCCCAAGCCTCATCTCGCGGACATCCCCCCAAAACCTGGAGCGGCCGAGTCGGCTCCCCGGCCGCCTCCGGGAGAAACGACGCAAAGGCCTCAAACGCAACCTCCGCCTCCACCTCAGACCCAACCTCAGGCGCAGGCTCAACCTCAACCTCAAGACTTGCCCTCACCCAATCAGGCGAACGTCCCGACTCCCTCCCACCAAACTGCTGAAGACACCAACGGGACTCCGGTAGGAACTGCGGAGACGCCGGTGCCGCTACCACGGAAGATCAACACGGTACAGACACGCTCACTTCTGATCAGAGTTTTAGAACAATATTAACTCAATATAAAACATCCAGTGAGATACAATAAAACACTCAATCAGCTTCTTAACTTTCTGCTCATGGCGCCGAGGTTTGTTTGGATTTGGATGCTTTCTACGTCTCTCTGTGTCAGCAAGTGTCTGAGGCCACGGTGGCTTTGCTATTTAAATAAATATGCTGAATAATATGTGCAGGGGAAGAGCAAAGCCCGCCGGGTGAAGACGATCTACGACTGTCAGGCTGACAACGACGACGAGCTGACCTTTGTTGAAGGAGAGGTGATCATAGTTACGGGCGAGGAGGACCAGGAGTGGTGGGTGAGTCCTGCATCACTCTTTCAATTCTCTCTGAAGACAGAGAGCCCCCACAGACCTGGTGTGAGCTTCCATTTCACAAACTGAACTAAGTGTTTTCCTTCCAGATCGGGCACATTGAAGGAGAACCTGAAAGAAAGGGGGTGTTCCCCATGTCTTTTGTGCACATCCTGAGTGACTGACATCCAGACAGACTTGCACTACACCTCTCCCTGACCTGGGAGCTCCTGTAAATAGCGATCATTACACCTCTTGTCATACGACAAGTGTCTAAAGAAAAAAAAAAAAAAACAACAAAGAAGAAGAAGAAACCCAAGAAGGATGATCTAGCCATGGATGCCTCATCCATGCTGTACAAAGAATGTGTTTATTCTTCCTCTACCAGTATTATCTTAACCCTATAGCACGGCTGTGACGAAGCCACTCTCAGAACCCTAGCACTTACCTAAAAGTCTATGTTTATGCTGTTACTGTGTATATATGTATGTAAATATATATATTTGTGTGTGAGTGTATATACATGTTTTATTGTACAAAACATGTACCATTGCTCTCTGCCTGTCAGATTAAGCATCAGGGCGGTAGAGGTTGAGTTTTATCTGTATTCATTTTACTGGCCCTCGAGTAATTATCAGCTTCTATTTCTGGAAAAAGGACAAATAAGAAAAGGAATGTGAAATAGGTCATGTCACTACTCGTGTCTTGCATCCCTGTTTGCCACCAGGATTGGCCGAAGGGGCCGGAGTCTCCCACTGATCTTCCCAGAGATGAGAAGGCTGTCATTAAATGTATTCCTCGTTCTTGCTTGCTTTGTGTGTGTGTGTACACGTATTATGGTTGTTTTACAGTATAGAAACCTGCTGCTACTGTGTGGTGGAATATCAAAGCCTGTGGTTCACTGTAGGTCACTAATTTACTCCTTGTTACACTGTTCACTGTGCGTATGCTCCGTGTGTGAACTCCACTCCCACCCCCGCTGTCCCCTGACCTTTTCTGTGCATGGTGTAACAATGACTGGAATTGAGTGGAGTGCTGCGTTCAAAGACGCTCACCTCAGGGTTTGAAGAGCCACTATTAATTAAGCAGGACTCCACAAACTGTATCCTGTCGTTAAAAGCCACTATTAATAACAAGTACAGGAAACTCGACATCTTTAGCAATAACTTGATTTTCTGACAGGCTAGAAGTTTCACACCAACCTGTGTTCACAGTTCAGCGTCTTGTAAAACCTCATGAGCTTGAATTTTTAAGATGTTTTTTTTTGTTTGAGTCATGTAATATCATTCCATGTTACTGGATTCAGTACATTTCCAGGTTTGCCTGTGAACCAGAGATGTCTTTTAGATGAAGAGTGGACTTTGTAAAGGCTGGAGAGCCCATGTATTTTCACCCAGTCCTCACTGACTTGCAGTTCTTCCCATGTTAAGGAACAAACCCATTGTATCATTAAAAGTGCTGTACTTCAACCCTAAGCCTGCTGCTTTGGTTTTCATTCGAGTTCAGTGTTAAAGCCTCCCGGTGGAATTTCAAAACTGCAGCATTAGAGGGAGAACTGCTTTCTCCTAAGCAGCTTATTGGAGCAACAAAACAGGACATCAGATGTCACATCTCTGAAGTAGACAAAGTTAAATTGTAGACTGCACCAGCCAACATTTACACAAGTACTGTAGTATGTTTAAGTACAATTTAATCCCTTAAACTTCTATTTCAAAGGCATGTCTTCATTAGCCAATTCCTAACCCTTTATTTAATTAAGGATTAGGAATAAAATAATCACAAAACAATGCCTTTTTCTAAGTGTTATAGTTTCCAAACAAGAAATGTCTCATGGGACTCAAAGTCCACAACAGTTTCATCTTGTAGAACATTCACCATCAAGAAGTTCAATAAAAGGAAGGCAGAGATGGGAGGGAATAAATGAGAGAAAAGAGAAGGGAGCGTGACAGTTTTAGCATGTTTACGTCATAACTCATTTATCTCAACACCTTTGTTTCAAAGAAACAGGTTGAATAAAACTGAAACTAGAGTAAAGCTACAGCTCCTTTAGTTTCAGTTTTATCAATCGTTTAAGAGCAAACAAGTCAGAAACATCAACTTCAAATAATACTTTTATTACCTCATCTCATATTTCACACTTGAACCAAAACATCCAACTCCAGTTTCTTTGGGATTTGACATGAACACAGGAAGACTTTACGCTTCAACCACAAAATAAACACTTTGTGTCCAAACACAAAGATTCAGTCTGAATAAAAATAACTACACATAAAGCAGTGATACCAAAATACTGGTAAACAGAAACTTATTTACACACTTGGGCTTTGAGCGGTTTAGAGCCATGGTCCTTCACCACCGACTTGATGACCCCGACAGCGACTGTCTGCTTCAGGTCTCTGGCTGCAAAGCGACCTGTGGAGCACAATTATTAAACACCTCCAAGATGAGATTTATTTCATAGAAAGAATCAAGGTGGGTGACCTCGGTACCTAAGGGAGGGTATGTGAAGAAGCTCTCCACACACATGGGCTTGATGGGAACCAGTTTGACTGTGGCGGCATCCCCAGACACCAGGCCCTGGGGCTGGTCCTCCAGCTTGTTGCCCGTGCGCCGGTCGAGCTTCTCCTTGAGCTCGGCGAAGCGGCAGGTGACGTGGGCGGTGTGGCAGTCCAGCACGGGAGAGTATCCGGCCTTCACCTTCCCCGGATGGTTCAGGATGATCACCTACAGACAGAAGCCCCGTCAGGACGAGCAGCCATTTAAAAAAAAAAGCTTTGAACACACCTGCGCCTCGAAGCTGCTGACATCCTGCGGCGGATCCTGCTGGGCGTTGCCGGCCACGTCTCCTCGCCGCAGGTTCTTGACGGCCACATTCTTAATGTTGAAGCCAACATTGTGTCCTGGCAGGGCCGTCTGCAGCCCCTGGTGGTGCATCTCAATGGACTTGACCTCGGCGGTGAGTTTGGCGGGGGAGAACGTCAGGGTCATGCCAGGTTTGAGGACGCCCGTTTCAATCTTGCCCACCGGTACCGTCCCAACTCCTGGAGGCACGAACACAGCATTCCACATGTTCCTCCCCTCAAAGGGAATCAAGTGTTTATCTCAGTTTGAAATCAAACCAGTTTCTCCAACCTCCAATCTTGTAGACGTCCTGCAGAGGCAGCCGTAGAGGCTTGTTGATGGTGCGCGCAGGAGGCTGAATGGAGTCCAGAACTTCAAGTAGAGTTCTGCCACTTGAGCTCCCTTCCCTTCGTCTGACCTTCCAGCCTTGGAACCAGGGCATCTGCACACGCACACGTCAGTGTAACACATTGCTCGTGTCCCCCCAAGCTAAACAAGTCTTTTTACCTTCTGGGTTGCAGTGATCATGTTCTCCCCAGCCCAGCCAGAGATGGGAACAAAGGGCACGGTCGCAGGGTCGTATCCGATCTTCTTGAGGAAGCCGCTCACGGCTCGCACCACCTCGTCAAAGCGCTTCTGGCTGTAAGGGGGCTCGGTCAGATCCATTTTGTTCACACAGACGATGATTTGTTTGACACCCAGAGTGTAAGCCAGCAGGGCGTGCTCTCTGGTCTGACCGCTCCGCGACACACCGGCCTCAAACTCTCCTTTAGCTGCAGAGACCACCAGGAGGGCAACATCGGCCTGAAACCACAGAATGGGCCGCCATTAAAGAGAAAAGGCATTTACATGCCAACAGAAAGTTCAACATTCACTGATTTTTTTACCTGCGATGTTCCAGTTATCATGTTCTTGATGAAGTCTCGGTGGCCTGGAGCATCAATGACAGTCATGGTGTACTTCTGTGTGTTAAACTTCAGCAGTGAAATATCAATGGTGATTCCGCGCTCCCTCTCGGCCTTCAGCTTGTCCAGCACCCAGGCAAACTTGAAGGAGCTCTTCCCCATCTGTAAAAAACCATGTGCTGAGTTCATATCCAGCATTTTAAACACGAGGCTTAACTGTGGAGGACGTGTCCTTCGTCACCTGCGCAGCCGCCTTCTCAAACTTCTCCAGCTTCCTCTGGTCGATGCCTCCACACTTGTAGACGAGGTGTCCGGTGGTGGTCGACTTGCCGCTGTCGACGTGGCCGATGACCACCAGGTTCACGTGGGTCTTCTCTTTCACCATGGCTGCTGGAAGTCGATGTGCTGAGCGAGCAAACAAACAAATTTCTTCTCAGAGGCAACAACTCTGTGGACGCTTCCGCTCCTAACAAAAGGAGAGGGCTCTTTGCTCTGACTTTATAAGCTCCAGGAGCCACTCAGCAGCCAGGTGTGCTGCATCATGAAGCCTGATTGGTGTCAGCCCTGCGTGCTGAGCAGGGACGCTGGTGAAAAGTTTGGAAAGCAGGAAAATAAAATGCTTTTCAACTGTGTACAATGGTACAAAGTATGAATTGGCACAAATCTGTAGCTTTAATCATTGTGCAACAAGCACTGAGAGTCTGTTTGTCTTTTCAAGTCTCTGTGGCTCAGCTAATGATCTCAAACAACAGCCAGGTGCTGCTTTATGAGGCAGCTTCTCTCTGGGCATAAAAAAACTGTGATTAACCGCAAAGAAACAAAGAGAAAATGTTCAGAGAGGAAATAAAACGGGTCTTTAATTTGACAGCTGTTTGTGGAAGGTTGACTGTTTCTTTAGGAAGAAAATCAATCAATCCAAATCAATGTAACATTCTTTTGTAATATCATGAGCGAGCAGTCTTTTGTAATATCAAGAATTGATTTTTAAAAACATTTCAGCCTTGTTAAATCTAAGATAATATTGTACAGAAATACAAAAGAGTTTCTATAATATATGTGTCTCTAAGTCAATGCTGGTGTCCTACTGCTATCTGTCTCTGGATGGTATTTTATCAGAAGCACGTCCACAGGGAACTATGGTTGCAGAAATGTCTGCTATTCTATTGCAGAGAGACACAGAAAGATTTGTTCGTTCAAATAACCTCGGGGTGTTTTCTCCCTCCACACAAAGCAAAAGTGGATTCCGCATGAGACCACAGGCTCATAACAAACCAGACTGACAGATACCGCTGATACAAGATAATATCTTATCATCTTTATTCGTGCGCCTGAGGGCAGGTAAAGTGAATACAGTGCAAATACAGGTATGTGAGTAATACTGCAGTACTTTAAGGAATGAAGTAAATACAGACACATATGAATGGAATAGAACTAATATTTGCAGTGTAAGAGAGCAGTAACCCCCTCCTCTCATATCAACACATAATAATCATAACTAAGTGAATCCCAAACCACGATTTAAACTTTCTATTTAAATTTTATTTCATTTGAATGTATTTATTTGTTTCTTTTGTCCTACAAGATACACGTGGTTTGTTTACTGGAAGTTGTTTGTTGGTTCCTGTCTCATGAGGAAGAGTTTGAATCTAAAAGGTTCATAAATAAATTATTTATTAAGGTTTAATTTTTCTTGGTATCGCTCCGCCATAGTAACTCAACGCATTCTAACGGTCCTACTGAAAGCAGCGGTGAGACACCAGCAGAGAGGGTCAGTGCGGGAGTGATCCGGTTCGAATCACGGTGGGTTGAAACACCTCAGCGGGTCCGCCTCACCGGGGCGGGGTTATCTTCATCTTGAGGTCGGGGGGGTGAGTTGCACCTCCGCGGCTCCTCTCGCTCTACGCGCTCAGAGGTGACACAAATCGAGCGCCCCTCCGGCTTGACGCTCCACAACAAACCCGGAAGCAGCGGCCGAAGATCGCTCCTCTTCTCCGCTCGGCTCTCTCCGCTGCTGGCTCCGAGCGAGGCGGCTTCCACCTCTGTCGACTCCCCGGTTCCCCCACCAGCATCCAGGTAAAAACGACCGAATAACCCCTCCACTTTACTCCGCCGCCTCCTCCCCCTGTTCTCGGTCCACCGGTTGCCATTCACCGGAGCTTCTTCTGAGTCCTCCACTTTTGTTCCTCGCTGGGGGAGGAAATGAATGGTGACTGGAAAAAACGCGTGTGTCGAAATTAAACTGAGTTTTTGTTGAAATGAAACAATAAGAAATGGCTGTTGTCTATGTTTCCGCGCACCTCCTCGACCGGGACCGTTAACTTCTTCTCCTCCACAGCGGCGGCGGAAGGTTCCCAGAGGCGACACCGCCGGCTAAACGTTCCTTTATTTGGCCGGAGGCATTTGACTGTGACATGCTCGGACCCGTGCGTCTGTGCCGGGGGCCACGTTTATCAACTGCGCTCCGCATCACGCGTGCGGTAAAGTGGGCTCAGATTATCCAGACTCGCCGTATGGTCTGGATTAAGGCTGCTCGTTTACAGGCGCTGGATGCGAGGCTGCATTAGAGGAAATGAACCCGCTGACAGCTGCGACGGGGATGTAAAACAGACTATAATTAAATACAGTAGAGCTTAGTAATACACTTCAATTCAGCTGTTATTATAGCTGCTGTACCTTTGTAAGAACCACACATACTCACGTGCAGTAATCCTCCATACATTTAAAGTACCTTATATATTAGTTGTGCCTACTTAATATATCAAGTCTTTGTTCATTTATTGTTTATGCATTTCACTCTTTCGGTAATAAGTTATTTAAGTCTTGATAGTGATAGTGATATAATTCCTAATTAGATTGTTTGGATGAGTCAACTTTTCAGGAAACATATCTGCTGAGGCTAATATATGTATGTGAAGGACTCATCAGCCCAAAAATGTTGTTAGTACATGTACGTATACATAACACAGGAAACGATCAAATGTTTGAAATCGTCAACTGGTTTTTGCTGAAGAAACTATCAAAATCACTCGACCATCCACTCAGCTAATTCATATCCTGATTGATAACTGGTGACTGCAGCTGTGCAATAGATGTAGAGGAGTAAAAATGCAATATTACGATTTTTTTTGCCATTAGCCCAACATATTAGAGTCAATGTAGTAAGTTGTATTCGTACGTTCCATGAGTCTCCATCAGCTAATAAAGCTGTCATTAGCTCAGATAACTTTCTCTCTGGATTTAATTGTTGTTTAAGAGAACGGAAGTGCGTGTTATTTCCTCTCGGCTGTGTTTCTGCAGACGTCCTGAAAGTGGAAGTGAAACGTCCAGAACACCAGCTTTGATGCTGTGTTAGGAAAGTGCAATGTAGCTTCACTCTGATGCAACGTCTGCGTGCTACTTGTCTCAGCTGTCACAGTTTCTGTTTGAGTGATTTCTATGAGAGAAGAGTTAGAGCCTGGGATGAAGAGAATGAACTTTTTCACTCCCTAATATCATCCCCAAACAATCCACATTGTCAAACTCTCAAAAGTCTCAGTCCTACTTTTGTCACCCATTACAATTTGCCCTCTTGCATTGTTGCCTTTACATCTAATCTACAGGTTTGTTTGATTCAGCTTCGACCTGTGACTTCATTCTGCAGCGAGCTGACCTTTATTCTGATCAGTTGCATGAAAACATCTGCAGCAGCAGTTACCAAGATTGCCAAAGTGAGAGGAAATGCCTCTTGCAACAAAAAAGTGAAATCTGGTGTTGAGTATTTTCTGACTTCGGGAAGTCACATGCAGGAGCTTTTTTTCTCCCCTCTCATTACAAGCATGAAATAAGAACGTGGCTCATTAGGTGCAGCCTGTTCTCAGTAATGTAGGCAGAGGCATGCACGTTTGTTAGGCATGACCTTTCTCAGAAAATTAAACATTAATCGGATACTGTGTCATGTAAAGCAAATGTCAGCTTCCGGGTTAGAAAATATTAAAACCGGTCAATTTGTAATAAACTGTCCCGTTTCCTCCCACTGGGATCCTCACAGGGAGCCACCGGGCCCCAGAGGAATCCCACAAGTGAAGATTTTCTTGAGCATGGTCTTTTTCTAGTCGGAGCATCTGTAGATGCTGCAGCTGGGGTGATAACACAAGAGTAGAGGAAGCGTAATGGTAGCTCATTTTAATTATTCATCAGTTTTCCAGGAGTCGTCTCAAGCACCTTTTAGACCGAGCTGCTCAGACACTGTTACATCCATCATTGTGTCTGTCTGTAGATTGAAAAGGAAAACTGTCACGAGGAAAACAACTTATGATTATAATTATGCAACTTTGGTTAGGATGTGATTGGGACATTTTCTCGTGAATAAATCCTTGATTTCAAAATAATTGCCTGCAGCGCTGAGTGGCGACAACCTGACCACTCGCCTGATCACACCCGGTGTCAGGACGTTGACTTGAGGTTGAATTACTGTCAGTGTGAGCTTCATTGAATTCTCCCGCTGACAGTCAGACCATCGACTATATCTCCAAGCAGTAAATGGACACACACTCACACACACACACACACATTTAGTGGAGCTGAGTCATTGTTGTAACACACAGAGTTGCTGTAACATTGTTCCAGACATTCCGACCACATTAATTAACTATGCAGTGATTATTTACTTTACTATGGTGCCAAACGTGACTCACTAAACCTTTTGTTTTTCAGCTTTTAACTCATTGCCGGTACAGTTGTTTCTCCTGCAGTGTATAGGAATCATTTGATCTGTAGTAGCTTCACACATACCAAGTGTGACAGACACAGCTGTGACAGACACAGCTTTATTTCAAGATTTACACATGTTGCCAGGCTCCTGTGAGTCAGCATGCTCAGCCAGGTGTGGCTGTATCGATCTCTCTCCACAGCATAATGCTGTTTGGACACTTGTTTGGATTCACTTCCTCTGACTGATTTGAGCCGCTCAGCATTTTTCAGAACATGATCGTGACACAGAGAAGACATCATTCAATTTCTCTTGTTTGAAGACCCTCGCCTAACAATAACAGAGCTCTGTTCTGTGTGGTAAAAGTTGTTTTGTTTGACAATTAGGAAAGAATTGGTTGTGGACTCCTGAGTGATCTCATTTCCCTCTGCAGTGCACATGATTCTCCCTCTTCTATCCCTCCTGCGTGCTCACACTTGTCCATAAGCAGAAGTGATGACATCTGAGTCAGTCAGTGGGAGAGGCCGAGTGTGTCTCCCCCTCAACCCCACACACCGGCACCACCTCACCCTCGCAGCAGGCCTGTGCTCCTGTACAGAGACAAATTATTAGATGGCAGGAATCAATTTCATTGAAATATTATAAAATAAATCTCTTTGATGATGATGTTACTTTATCCCTCTGATGGTCTCTGTGTGCCATTTGATTATTCTGATATCTGTCCATGTGTCTCGAGTTTGGCTTGAACCAGTTATTTGATGCTATAAAAACAACGTGACACTGACCGGTCAAGCATGTGCATCTGCCGGACCTCTCTACTGCAGCTCCTTCCCCCGATTGCTCTCGCGTAGCAAATATCCAAGATGGCAGCGCTCGTGTCCAGGCTAACTCAGCCTCATGTACGATGTGCGGCTAGGGCACTTTAGTGAAAGAGCACTTTAATCTCAAGAACAAATTTTCCATTTCCATTCTCTAAATCTTGGTTCATAAACAAGCACACAAACAGATTAATTTATCACTGTTTACTGCTGTTAAATGAGCAGAGAGGCGGTCTGAATATGTTGGTGTGTGTGTGTGTGTGTGTGGCCCCTGGCGGCAGCAGTATTATACTTTTGATGTATGTCTCTGATGTGTATGAATCACTGTGTGAGAGCTGGTGTGTGATCTGCAGCACTGGCAGTGCCGGTAGACTCGAGCATTCCTCTCAACTTTCTCACTTCCGTCCTGTGATGTTGGCTTATCCGAAGCCTTAAAGCGTGTGCATGACGAGAGGAGAGCGAGCGAGCAGCGGTCTCAGATCTCCCTCTCCTGCAGGCAGCCTGTCCAACAGGATGCTTTCATTTGTTGCTCCCTGCCTGCAACATTAGCGTCCCTCAGAGTAAATGTGGAAAGAAAAAGCCAAGTGGACTTTGCATTGAATGTCTCGCATTAGGCTATAAATAACAGGACCCGGTGAAAAGGAAAAACAGCAGCGACGTCTTCCACCTCCCCCACACCTTTCACACAAGCAGAGAATAACTGTCCCCGGCTCAGATCCCAGAATAGAGACATCTGATCCAAGACTCCTTTTATTTATCCTGTGCACGATAATCACAGGACGATTCGAGTTCAAGATGTCTTCACGTTCAGCGAGCAGATTCAGAGGAACCTATCTGTACTATGGTGATGCTTCTATTGTAGCAGGTCAGAGTAGGCAGGCATGACATCCTCACGTGGCTGTGGACACGTAGAGGAGGGTGTTGCCACAGATGGCAGACCAGCAGGAAATTACTTCTTTTTTTTTTTTTTTTTTTGTTGCATGAAACTGTTGCTGTGCTGCCCCCGCACCAAACCTCCATGCTCACACTCCTCATGGTGTTAAACAGTCACATAAACCCAGGGAGAGATTGTGTCCCACTTTTTGTACTGCAACTGCCCGTTCATTAATATTTAACCATGTATAGAAGATTGTAAGCTGGTGATAGATGAGTGTAACTCTCCCTCTGGACAAAGAGCTGTGATCGTTTGTTTTAAATTATTCTGTTCTTTTATTTCCTGGTAAACATTTAAATGAATAAACTAACTGACCATGATTCCTAAGATGACATGATCATGGCAGTAACACTAACAAACAAACCCCTATACCTGACAGATTGTAACTGCTCGGCGTGCTGCGATGCGTCTCTGCATCCAGACGACAAGTGCGAGCCCTCGACAATTATTTGTTGTGACATTCAGTCCGAGCGTCTCGTCAGTGCGTGTAACCGAGCTGTGGGAGTTTTCTTAATGAAACGTTTGTCCACAGAGGCTCCGCTGTGCTCCGTTGGCTTCGGCACCTTCAGTCGATATCCCTCCTCGGCTCCCGCTCGCCAGCAGGGAGAGGGGAGTTCAAGTTGTCATGGCAACCCGAGTTTTAATGGAAGTTTTATTAAGTGGCGATAAAACTCACACCACAAGCACCAATTTGTGTCCAAGTGCCCTGTGCTTTAATTCTGCTCTGGCTGGTCTTCAATCCCTCAAACACACACACACACACACTTTGGTTTTATAGCAACAGTAATGTCACATTTATTACTGTTTAAAAAGAGTCATAAACATGTTATGTGGGTAGCAACTGTCCAACCACTAAGTCAGTTTAGTGGGAGTTGTGGCGTTTTGAATCGTATCGTGGCAGATGGAGCTAATTTCTGAGCAACAGGTCAGTTTAGTTTTTTCTAGTAAAGTGAAATATAAAGACCAGTCGCTTTTTAAATGTTCAGTCCCGTGTTCAGAAACATAATTAACCCTATGTTTACCATGTGCGTGACGAATGGACAGACTGCACATATAGATCCTAGTGATCGCCCCAGGCTTCTCCTATGCCTATGGACAGGCACATGTGAACCACACACAGCTCACAGCAGGCCCACACAAAATGATCGACCGCTTCATGTGGTGGAACAGATAAAAAGCCAGCGACTGTCTGTGGCGTGTCGACTTCTCACTGCTGCTCCAAACTGGAGATGCTCTGATGTCTTCTGCCCCTCGACATGTCTCTTACACGCAAACTCTTTCTGATCTGACTGATGTGGAACCGCTACTGTACGCATGCTCTGGAAGTGACTAATCAAAACAAGGAATTAAGGATTTGAAACGGCAGGATGTGAACGTGTGGTTCACTTTGATTGCATCTGATCCTGTGGGATTAGAGCGGCGTCAGATCCGTGGTGTTGTTTTAATGAGGATTTTTAAAAGTATGTTGAATATCTGATTTTTTATTTTTTTTTCGTGTGTTTTACTTTAACCTCCTGCTGCCATCAATCTATTGTTCCCCTCTCGCCAACTTGGTCTCTATTTGAATAGCTTCTTTAAAGTTTTTGTCCCTGCAGGACAAAGAGCGTCTCATGTGACAAGCAGATGCCTCACAGCCATTTCAAATGTTAAACAGTCACACGAGTTAACTGGAGGAGCAGAATTTCCCTGATACTTAGGGGCATGAGTAAAGCTGAATGACTACACACACACACACACACACACACACACACACTGCTTCTTGTGAATGATCTCATCATGTGGACTTTTTTGACATCAGCACTGCAGTGAATGACAGCCCTCTCATGACACAGGTTTAATTATCTCAGTCACCATGATATTCATGTGATAATATGAAATCATGCTGATAATGAATATAGATTTTGTTACTTATATTTAGACAACAAATGGTATATTTTCACAACATAAAGCTGAATTGTGAAGTAATGGAATAATGTATTTTAATATTTGAAGGCACTTAATTTAATGATCGAGGTGATCGTAAAATCTGTGATGCAGGATAAGTTTAGAAATACCGCTCCACATGCTGAAGGGTTAACTTTAACCTCCCTAACCTCACGTCATGCTGATTTGAGGCCTGATTTGGCCGTGTGTCATTTAGCCCTCCAGCTGTAGGCATGATGTGTGGCTGACTCCCATGATGCCCTGCCACAGATGTCACCCAGATGCTCTCCTGTGACATGCCAGATCTATTGGATTAAGAGCAGGTCGCGGACAGTTTGCATGAAGGAAAGCTACTGACAGAAAGCCCGGATGAGAAAACAGGCCGCAACGCTTCACATTCAGAAGGGTTTTGAATTCTACTTTTCACGGAGTTGGTTTTGGACCGCATTTAATTCTTTGGCGGACCCACAGCCCTCTCGCCATTCTTGTGGGTATTTGAAGTTTCAGACACTCACATTCACCCAACACTGGAGCTCTTGCCGCTCATTTGCATGCAGGCTGGTCTCACAGTCTGCTGAGCTTCTGAATCAGGGCGGCACATCTTGTGAAACCAGCTTGTGGCTTTAGAGAATTGTGTTGAGCCTGAGAATGGAAAAATTGTGAGGCAACGGTTTTCTCTGTTGGACCTGGCTGTTGAGAGGTGTAGTTTTAATGACTCAATTATTCAGCAGTTTGCTTCGGTTGTCTTTTAAATTAGGTCGTAAATGGGAGCTGGGTTGAGTCTATTGAGTCACTGCACCCGTACAGGAGGAAGCAGGGCGGCCTGTAGATAACCTGACGTGAATCGGAGGAAGCGTTGCACAATAGGAAGTGGTGTTCTTTTTTATGCACAGCTATTTGTTCCATGTTTTTTCAGTCTGCACTACGGCCACTGTCCACAAGTAAGGCACAGCTTCCTTGACAATGGTAACTGGTACCTTTATTTACCTCATTTATGTTTTTAATGAGTGAAAATAACTGAAGTAACGTGTTTGCAATGAAGCAACAGGTTCTCTCTCGCTGTTTGAACTGAGCCCTGCTTTGTTTTACTGCTGGAGAGGTCCACTTAGATGCTTTTTTCCTGTTGTTCTGTGTTTCAGAGGCTGACATCTGCTGGAGGACTGTGACCCGGGGCCACCTGCCAGGCCAGGCCTCCCTGCTCCTGACTGACAGTCAAACAGCTCCACTGCTGGTGAGTCCTCGTGCCACGTCTCACCTGGAAAACACAGGGCGCGTTAGTTGCCGTATGATTGGTTCTGAAATATACAGCTATTATATATTATATAGATGGTATCTCAATTTATTCTTGATCTTTGTTTATATTAGTGATTGAGAAAGTAACGCTGAGTAATATTTTGCATATTATATATTTTGAGAAAGGGTCCTGGGCCCATTCTCTGTCCAAGGATAAAAATCATATCTGATCTTATTTGAATTGACCGCAGTGCTGTAAAAGCAGGTCACTGGGCGGAACAGACATAATACTCTACATCCCTCTGGTTTGTGTGCCTGCATTTCTCCCATTGTTTCACAAGGAATTTAGGTCATGAAGGACTTTGAATCGATGGAGGCATTTCTCTAAATGGCTGTTTATACTTCGCTTTCTTTCCACTGCTGCCATTTTCCATGCTCGTGTGGGCCCAGTGCAGGTGGGAGGCAAAATCATGGAACTGGTGTCTCACTTTGCTATTTTAATACCCAGGTAGAGATTTAGTTCTCTATGGACGTTCTCCTTTCTTTTCATCTCATAGAGTCTTAATGGGGAACTGATCCATGCTTATCTGGAATGGCACTCAGTAGAGCTCATACCTCCACCAACAGTCCCCTTGGATTCAGCCAGGCTGACACACACACACAGATCCATGAACCTTTCCCAGTGAAATGTCAAAAAACGCAATGTTAAAGAAACTGCTAAAGAAATAAATATAGTCCTTGCGCCAATACAGACTTTACATCACATCAGCCTGTCTGCGGCGCACCTATTACTATTTATATAATCGCAATATGGTTGGCCATGAGACTGAAATGCACTGTGAGCTGTAAAGAGGAGTAGAGTGATGTACAGTAGGTGCTTCCTGCAAACCCCCCCCCTCTTCCCCAAGCTCACGTCTTTATGTAACGACACGGCGCCGGGTCACTGCTCACACGACAAACCCTTAGCTCCGACACAAGACATGACACCTTGTGTGTGCCATCTCACACACACACTCTGCCATTTTTTATCTTGTTTAATTTCCATGCTGTTTACCTTTCGTGCCTCACATATGATTTGCATGTTTATCATTTTAGAGCAGAATGTTTTTTTAGGAATCTGTTTGAATTTTGCTTCCTCTTTTCTTCTTCTAACACCTCACCCTATTACAGCTCCCATCATTTCTCCCCTGCTTGCCCGCTTGTCCATCCGTGTTCTATTTTCTCACTTTGCAGATACACACATAGCACATAGCTATCATTCAAGTGGCTCAGCTCCTGTACTTGAATGCTGCACAGTTTTGACAGCTTAGCCTCAGGTGGCTCATATATAGGATCAGTAAGTCAGTGCATCCCCATGAGAGAACTCATGTGTGTCTATGAGCTAACACCAAGCTGCCATTCCGCTCTCGTAAGACTCAAATCCATTCACGTAAATAGCCTGAATAACGAGCTATTTTAGTTAGCATGCAGCATCAGGCCTGTGGCAGTGCAGGCGAGCAGTAGACACGTTGCATTATAAATGGAGGATGGGGCTGAGTTAATGCAGCGGGCACAGTTTTGTGTGAATATACACAGGATGGATTAGCTGGCTAAGCCAAGAGGGGGTGAGCAGCCGGGGGAGAAGCTTTTCTTGGCTCTCCTGTTGCTATGATCATAAGTGGGTGAACACTGCCCCCAGCTGGTGGAGCCTGGTAAAGTGGATCCTGTAGAGAAAATGTAGAAATTTCCGTTATGTTGAATATATTACATTATTTTTTCTTCCCTCATCTATTTATACTTGAAGCGAATACAAAGTGAAAACCGAGCATGTACATTTTTTTCCTACCTTGTTTAAAAGTTGTGACAAAGGGTCTGAATATTATTATATTCATGTGATATTTTAATTTTTCCTGTTGAATACATGTGTAAGCTTTGTGCAATAAGTATAGATTTGTTGAAAAGGTTTACTTTTGCATCAGGCTGCAGCATTAGAATGAAAATGATGTTCTGAATACTACTTTGAATTATTTCCTGTAAATCTCAAGCTTTTTTTTTTTATTAAATGGAAATATCACTTGCTCCAGTCTTGAGTCAGCATATGGTAAACGCCGCTGTTCCCTTTCACCCTCACAGGCTGCATAGGTAATTTGAGATGATATGTCTAAGTGGATGTAATATATAGAGTGGCTTGTTATGTCAGCTAAAAGCTCCCAGCCTCTCCTCAGTTATCTATTATTTATGCCTCTGGAGGGCTGACACTGGAACTTCCTGCCAAAGTTACCTCCTGCAGCCGTCCATGTTGGACATCCTGTCAAACAGCAGATTAACATTGAATTAACATTAAGTCAATTAAAACGTTGAATTCGCTGCCTTTTTATGAACTAAAAAACCCTGGTAGTGTCTGCACTGAGACACTGGATGGAGCTCCAGGATCAGACATTAATTTCACTCCTCCTTATATGTTATCAGAATAAGATTTTTATATTATTTGCTAGAAAAGAAAATTGAGAAGATTGATTTATTAAGTAAATTGAAGTGCTGGCTGTTGATTTAAAACTTGTATTTCAAAATATAAGCCTCCCTCAAGCTGGTGTGTGATGGTGTAAGGTTTGGGAGTGGTCCATTATCCATCATGCACAACTGTTTTCAGCCTCCAGATGGCACTCATCTCTCACTGAATCAAATTGCCGGTACCACAGTCATCATCCCTCCAAAATCTCCTCTGTGCCCCACCCAAATTCCTGTTAGGTTAACATTCTGCAAGGATAAAAATAAGTAAGGTGACTCTTTACAGTATTCCCTGAATCCGATGAGGCATTCATTTGTCATCACACAAAAGTGTAAGTTATAAAAAAAAAAAAATCCTGAGTCTTGAGTTAGACATGGGGATGCGATGACGGTGAGTCACAGTCAGTCAGAAGGTCGGGCGAGTAATGATGGTTCGGGGCTGTTGTGGCACAAGATTGCGAGCTCTGTCTGTGAATGGGTTTTGGAGGCAGCTGCCCTGAAGGAGGTGCTGCTTTGACTGGGGACAGTGAGTCAATATGCTCCTTTTAATGATTTCCTAACACGTCCTAGGAGGAAGTCAGAGGACTCTCAAGGGCAGGGTGGGGAGGGCTTCCTTCTCAGGCAGATGTTCAACGGATTCAGAGGAGAGTAAAAGTGCTGGATTGGAAAAGAGTTGATTCAGACATCATGGGCTGGTTCCTGTCCTCTTTCACAAGGATGTCACGCAGCATTTCCAGCCTTTTCTTCTTTGAAGTATCAAATAAACTTTTGAGGCGCTGGTGTAGAAGCTGCTCTTAAAACCGGTTAATTGCATCGTTCTGAGATCACCAGCCACCCAGGCAGTAGCGCTCTGTGTTGATGGTGTCAAGTGTTGTATTGGTGCGACTGTGGAGCGGCTCTAAGAGCCTCTTCGCTCTCTTTCAATGGAGCCAGCATTTTAGCTGACTCTTTGTGTATGTGCCTGTTGCCATGGTTTCCAACTTTCATCAGGTGCCGTCCAAAGAGAGGGGCTTAGCCGAAGATGAGGCGCTGTCACTTTCATCCTCCCCTCTGATCTGCCGGCCTCACATGGTCATTTCCCGACGAACACATGGCTGATATCTGATGCCACGTTGAGTCAGTCCACCGTCAGCATCCTCAGTTTGTTTTGATCTGATAGAATCTGGGTGAGGGGAGCATTAGCTGATGTTTACCCAGGCGTAACAATACAAAGGCGTGGCTACGAGGTAATCAAGTTCACCCCCACAAACAAACTAATGGCGGCCTCCCCCTAGCCCGCCCACTTTCCTCATCGCCATGTGTCCCCTGAGCCATTTTTAGTCAGCTGGGTTGAATTGGCAGGGGATGGTAGAAGAGGGGCGCGAGGAGAAGAGAACGGAGAAGAGGAAGGAGTAAAGGGAGGGGGGTGCATGCCAGCCCCCATTTGGGAAGTGCTCCCCCATTTTCTGCCTGTCGAAACAGGCCAGTGTCAGCGAGCTCCGGCGGGTCCGGGTCCGGCTGAGTGGGCTAATGCGATGTGGCATGTCACCCGGGGAATCTAGGTCAAGTTTAAAGCTGCCTAGCTCTGCCCGCCTCTGCCGCAGTGTGACGCTTCAAATCCCTCCCCTTCCACACACGCAATAATATTCAGCAGTCATCCTTCCCCAGTATTACTCTTTAACGTTTCATTGAAATATCGTGCAGAGACAAAAAAAATCTGCCATGCATTTTCCATTACAGACCCACATTATTACAGACATAAACACACTCCACTGCCCCCCACCCCCACCACACACACACACCCCAGGCAAGCTCTCAGCCTCTCCACGGCAGAGCCCACGTGACGGTCTTTGCTGTGTCTGCCCCCGTATGGGGAGGGGAGGGGAGGGCGTTGTTTTTCATCCATAGTAAAGCGGCAGGGCACGTGGATCCTCATGCTGCAGCCGAGTAGTGGAATGTCAGCACTCTATTCCTCTCGCACATTAGCCAGCCATCAACCCCCCGAGCTGGTTTTTGTCGGATGTTACTGCAGTGCTCGGTTTCAGCCGTGCCGCTCTTGTCTGAGAGCTGGGACATGATGAAAGCCAGTGCCATCCGGAGGTCAGGCAGCTGCATGGGCGTGGCACTGTTTTGGTTTCTTTTCCAAAAATAAGCTTCAGCCTTTTCTGCAACCTGCAAACACAGTTTTATGTTATATTTATAGTTTTAAATCATTGGTGATCAGATATTAGCAAAGTGACAACATGCAGCATCATTTGTAAATATCGATTTTTTACATTTGATTCATCATGATGGGATTTTACTGTACTTCATATAATAAATAATGAAATCACATTAAATCACAACATGCTCGGTAGTGGAATTAAACATTCCTCTTCCCTCCACGACTAATCTGCTGTTTTTGGCGCATTACCTCATCTGTATTAATATATTCATGTGCTTTCAAGTCCTACTACTACTGTACTCGCTGCTCACCGGGAGCTCTCCTCTGATTGGCTGCCGCAATGTTTTCAATGGCACTAAATTTTTTTTGACTCCATGGATACAGTGAGCTGTTGGGTAGATCGGCTCAGCCAATGGGAGAGCCGTGCGGGCTCCTGCTTGTCAGATTCTGCCCCTGGCCTTAGAAGCAGACCCCCCCCTCCCCTTTGCAGGGAGCACGCAATAGCTCAGTGGGGGGTGGAGGGGGGGTGCAAAACAACAACAAGGCTGTCAGCGGGCTCTCTGTGGTGCCCAGGTCATGCCAGCACAACTGTGCACTACTACAACTGCTGAGGGAGGGAGGGGCAGGGGCTTCAATTCCTCGATCTCTCTCTGATACTGTATCTGTGTACTCACAGCCAGCACTTCTTTCCTTGTACTATCCATCACCAGGCAACCAGCGTACACACGTGAACTCAGATTGCCTTTAATTCATCTTTTAAAAGGAGACTTGTCATCATCATGAGCCACAAAGTGAAACTGTAAAGGCGAAAGACTGAGGTATAAAAATGAAAATGATCTGGATGTAGTCTGCTCTCTCTGTGCTACACTTGAAGATTCTCCTGTTGACTCTGAAATGCGGCCACGTAAATCCCTGTCCCTAAAATGACCTCATTTTAGGCAGCACAGGGGAGTTGTAGCACAGAGCCTGCAAGTTTGCCAGCGCTGGCGCCAAAGCACCCGGGCAGCTCTGCCAGGCAGCCGGTCCGAGGGCGGCTGAGAGGGGGCAGCAGAGGACCGGGGGAGGCCCCTGCGAGGGTGGGCAGTGCCCGCTTCCTCCAGCAGGGCGAGGACGCTGACAGCTCTCATCCCTTCTGTGGCTCTGGATCAGGTGCAGCTTTCCGACAGCCACAGAGGTGCCAGCGCTGGCACAGTCAAACATTCAGGTCACATTAGTGGCGGGTAATAGGACGAGGCTGGACAAGGCAGGTGGGTCTTTGCAGGTGGTCGCTGGGCTTGAGGAGTCAGGAGGATTTTTGAAGAAAAAAATTCTGTCACTGTACTGCAGGATAACAACAGAAGAGGAAAAAGTACTTAAAACAAAACCCTTCAAAGTGGGGGACAAAATGCAGAAACCTCAGCGCATCAAGAGTGAACGATGCCTCCATCTAAAATTACAACCCATAATCTGAAGCATCTGAAAAGACATTGCTTGCTCCTTTTGACTTTGAGGTGCCCTGTTAATTAAGTACCAATCCATTATCTGGATCTAGAGAAGGTAATAGTATAAAAGCTTTTCGTACATAAACTTTACAGTCATGTATAAATTGTCCATTCATCATTAAAATGTTCTGTTTAAAAAAGCCTCCACTAGGTTTCAAGATGCAAGCGTCCCCGTGGCCCCTCCCTCGTGCACCTCATGCATTTTAAAAGCACTCCGTCTAACCCTCTGCTCCTGACTGCTGACTGTGTGCTTTGCTCTGTCGCAGCGTCTCCCTGTCTCCCGGTATTACCTGCGCTTGCATGATTTACCCTGTCACCCCTGGTCCTCACTCAGTCTTTCGCTCTTCACCTGTCGCTCATCCCCACTGACATCTGCCTGCCGAAGTTTAACTTCATCACTGGCCCGCATCGACCCTCCTTCCGCCCATCTCTGAGTGCATCCTGCCCATCTCCGCTCTGTCACCAGGGGTTAAATCTGTCTCCGCTGATGGAGCCCAGACACTGTTTTCTCGCTACAAACCGTCTGTTGACCTCTGCTCCTGAGAGAGATCACGCTTTGTGCTTTCTAGTAGTCAGAGGAAGGACGGGACAGAGAGATGTAAGAGGCTGTCACTTCTCACTGCGCCACGCTCAGCTGATGTGCAGCTATAAGGTGTATCGACTGTATATAGGTCTGGATGCATCAGCAGAGGCGAGGGTGTGACTGCTAAAGCTTGGACATACAGTCTTCCTCCTCCTCCTCCTCCTCATCATCCTCCTCTTCTTGAACCTTCAAGTCAGGTCATGGGGACAGTGGCAGAGTCTGACACTCCCCTAATGCAGCACAGTTGTTGGAGCAGGAATGAAAAGCCACTTATAAAGTGTGAAAGCTTGAAAAGGAGAAATCAACATGTTTCTGTATGAAGGTCAAAAAGACCTGTGTGCATGTCTGCGGTACCTATACTTTCTAAAGCCTTTTCATTTGCATTATGAACATTTTCTGCAGTATCCCAGATTCTTTTAATCAACATCAACTCCTTTGGAAAATATTAAAAATGTCAAAACAAGCCCTATCTCACTATGTCAGAAAATGCAGGTAGAGGGAATAATTTGAAATTTCATTTCCATTGAATTTAACATGGTCCAACACAATTTTCTTTTTTATTATACTGTTTAGATGACTGTCATGCACTGTGCTCTTGTAGAAAACATAAAGCTTTGTGTCTGTCCCTCACGGCTCTCAGTACTATTACCAAGGTATGTGAAATATTCATGCAGGGTTTCAGCTCTCATGACCAACATACTGCAGTGCACTTGCAACGTCGTGATCCTGCACAGACGATGGAGTGCATTTAAAATCACGGCCGACGAGCTCTACATCACAAACAACTAACAAACTTTGTAATCTGCTCCTCTTCTGTCTCCACATGACAACCTCCTCTATGAAAGTTTAATTAGCTGCGTGTAATCATGTGCAGGGAACATTTACCTTCTTCACATGAACGTAGATCATGTTTGATTTCCCTGCAGAGGCTTGTGAAATTAATTACTTTGCGTACAACTGCCTGTAAATGCTGAGGATTTCTGGGAAGAATGAGACTGTTTTTTGTTGTTTATTTTTGGGACTTATGGTCTGACATCTGGTTGTTAAGAGCCTGGGCACAGGAAACACGTTGATGCCGACATGAGCAGTGGGCACATCTGGGGCACCGCTGAATTTGTACAGGCGGTGAAGCAGAGCAGGTGGATGCAGTCGTTCTCTCCGCCCACTCACTTTACCGCTGAACTCCTCTCTTGCTCCCTATTGATTTATCTCCCTTTTCCTCAACAGGTATCATATCATGGGGAACCTACTGAAAGTTTTGACATGCACAGATCTGGAACAGGAGCCCAATTTTTTCCTGGATTTTGAAAGTGAGTCCTTCTGAAGTAATTGCTCCCCCTCCACTGATATTGATCACTTGAATACCTTACCATAATATTATCAACTCCAAAAACACTGCGTTCCTCCCAGCGGCAAAAAGGAACCAAATCTACCGCCAGAGCTTCTGCGCTCTTTTCCATCAACCTGCCTCTTCCACACCGGAGTGTGTGCGGAATATCAATCAGGGCAGGGTTGTAGCAGAGCCCCCTCCTCAAATATAAAGCGCTTAAGTTCAGCTGCTGTGTAGCTCGAGGCCCCTCAACATGGCTTGATCCTGTACTGTACTATTCTCACACTTGGCAAAGCCAGAGACTCAGTCATACCTTCAGAGAAAACAATGCCTCGTATGGCTCCATCGGTTTCAAGGTGATTTCTATTTTTTTGGAAATAACATCAAAGTTTCTAACAAATATCTTTAATATAATAAAGATCTCTCTAGCTGTGTTCTCTCTGTAGTGTATTTGCATTTTGCAAATGTTGCTCCTACAATCACCACGATAAATGCAAACAATTATTTATAATTACATAAATTAAAAAGCAAAATTAATCATGATGCACAGTAGAGGTACTTTGTTATCGCTGCCAGCGTGAGCTGAATTTGAGGTATCCCTTCTGCACGGGAGCAGGAGTTTACATTCATCACACTTGGCAAGGTGTTCTTCCTTCAGGTGCTGGAAAGGAGTTCATACTCCTGTTGCTATTCTTCATTGCTACTTCTCTCAAGGCAAAATACAAACTCCGAAACCAAACACTCTATCCACAGAGCTGTTACAAAGAGTAGATATAAGCCTCTTCATTTGTCTCCTCTTATCTTGCTCCATTTCCCCTCCCATCAGCCAGGGAGTGGGTGGTGTCACAGCTAAATGGGAAGCTTTGCAAAGATCAGATTATTTCTACGAATTTACATTTACATAATTGAAAGCCGCACATGAAACTTTCTATCACATTTGAGGATTTAACAGATTCCCCACAGCTGTTTTTTTTACTGTACGTTGAGCCAGTCTGAATATGGATTAGAAAATAATCACATTTGCCCCGTTGACCCTGTTATTGTTTTGTGGTGCTGGTCCGCTGCAGATGCCCGGCCCACGGACGCAGAGCGAGAGGTGTGGGAGCAGGTCGACGTGGTGCTGAAGGACGCCAAGGGGATCCTGGATGAGCTGCAGGCGTACAAGGGAGCGGGGCAGGAGATCAGAGAGGTACACCCTTCCACAAATACTCACGGCACGCAGGGCTGCTGCAGAGTTTGGAGAGTCTGCTTGTGTCCCGCTGTGAAGAAAGGATTCACACTTCAGATCCCACTCTACAATGCTGTTTTAGTTCATATTTAACAGTTCATGAGCAGTGTAGGTGTTTCCCTTTTGGATTAAAGAGTCAAATGAATACATTAACAGGAGATGACTCCAGGGAGACATTCACAAGGGTTGTAAGAATGATTAAATATGAGGATTTCTTGCTTCAGTTTTGAACTAGGAATGAATACTGACATTTGAGACATTTTTCTCAAGTCAAAGAATATAAACATCCCCTTGTGGTTTCTCACTGACCGAGTGTGACAACAGTGGTTTTGTGAACAATTCTGAGTTTGGCTATGAAGGAAAGAAACTAAATTCAAGCTGCAGAATAATCTGTATCATATTTTTGAATTCTTTATTAAAAACTGCTACCTGCGTTAGCCAGAATGCAAGTTTAATTGCAAGTTGCGGATTCAGGTTTTTTAGGTTTTAAACAGAATGTAATCTACAAACAAATCTAAAGAGTGACTCGATGGGTTAGGGTTAGGGTTAGGGTTACAGAGTTAGGAGTGACTTAATTAGAACGTTTGTCTGTTCCAGGCAATCCAGAATCCAAACGATGAGGCGCTGCAGGAGCAAGCGTGGGCGGCTGTGGTTCCCTTAGTGGGGAAACTGAAGAAGTTCTATGAGTTCTCCCAGAGGTTAGGTATGTATCTGCACACACACAAATCTATATGTCAGGTCCCGCCCCCTGCACGCTCAACCCAGTGGTTGGACTCTTAGTGTCGTTTGTCATTCTGGGCATCATCAAAGTCCCAGACTTAAAACCATGAAGGATGAAAGTCTCTGTCGTTTATCTTAAAGGTCTTTGAGCATACAACCTTCATACGTGACCTTAATTGTTCACATGTGCATCTGCAGTATTGACTGCTGATCTGCAAAAGTCAACAGACATGCGACATATCCACGTAACCCACAGCTCAGCCTTATACAAACTCTCTTTGAAAACCCCCACAGACGCACATTTCTCAACGTGCTGCTTGCATTGCACTGTGTGCTGACCTCTGCTGGGCTATAGGTTGTTTAATTAGCATGGATACAGGGGGAGGGGGGGGGGAGCAGGCTTACTGCTCCCTGATCTTCTTATGACCCTGAGGCTAGAAGGGGTGTGTGTGTGTGTGTGTGTGTGTGTGTGGGGGGGGGGGGGGGGGGGCGCCATGCCTCAACGCCCTCTGCCCCGTAATCCCAGCGGCGGTGCAGAAGGTAGTCAATGGGAGCAGTGGGCGGCGGCGGCCTGGCAGTGGCTGTTATGTAATGAAGTAGGTCACCTCCCAGCCACGGCTGCTGCTCTATTTCACTGCCTTGACTTTAGGCTTCAGGGGCCATGATGGCCTCCACAACCCGTCTGATCTACATGAAGCTAAAAGTCCTTTACTACTACAGGCTGGTGGAGCATGGCCGCCAAGGATGGGACATATTATAGAGGGACGATTATGTCATTTAAGTTGCCGCTCATACTTCTGACCAATATAACAGAACAAAAATTGGGTTGTTCCTGAATCTTAGGTCTTTACTATGTTTGGTTTTTCTCACCAACAGAAATCAACCAAATAATTACTGCAGGTAAAACAGACTCATTGGTGAAGCTTGTCGTAGTAATAGCTGCCATTTTTGCTTGATACAGGAGTTATGTAAGAGACGTATTTCTCTCGCTCTTGCATGACCACTCAAATCTGGTTTCAATGTAACATAACCGGCAAAATATAAATATCAGACCAGACGAAAATCCATTTTCCCCGATAGGGATTTTAGTTATTTAACCTCGACTCAGAGAAACTGATCTGAATTTGAGATGGCCGGGGCTCAAACACGCTAAAGACGCGCCATCCCTCCCCTCTCTGCGACTAAAGCGCCTAACATGCCCGCATTCTACTTGCCCGCTCTGCCGTGACCTGATGAGCTCAGACATGCCCCCACGCTGCCGCTGCCCCCCCGCCCGCCTCCGTCCCAGACTTCCCGACATACAAGAGTGGCTCATTTCTATAAGCATCTCCATCTTAACCTCTGTTTTGACTGGGACTAGGAGGGAAGAAAAAGCCACTACTCCGTGCCATTCGTAGTCAGCCGCTCCGCTGCAAGCTCCGTCCCGAGCAGATGGGAGTCATTACCGAATGGCAAACACGCTCAATTTACTGCACAGTGCTGCCAGTGGTCTGTCCGTCCCCCTCTCTGATTATCTTAAGTAGACCACTGTCTGAATCTGTCCGTTTCTAGGTTATGTTGACATGCTCATCGTCTTGTGTAATCAACAAGAGATGTAAAAGACACTTAGAATAAATCTATCCAGTACTCATTTTGTTCCACGCAGGACTCTGGCATCAGATGCTGAGCTCGCCTGGGTGATGTCATCATTTAAAAGCGTCTCAGACCAGACTGAATTCTGAGCATCGTCTGCATCTATAAATAAAAGCTCCCAGTGGAATCTATTTCTTCTCTTGAGTTTGAAACTATGTGTTTGGAGAAGAGCCGCCTAGTCTAACAACATTAGAGCCTGGACGTCGTTCACTACGTTTCACTTAATCGTTTCCTAATGTCCCTGCTGGGGCTCGTCATGCATGTGTAATTATCGGTCTGTGGGTATGCCATGTCAAGGCATGACACAGGCTTTGTATTTACTTACTGTCAAAACAATGAGTGTAATGCTGCTTGAATGAAATCCTGTTCCCCTCCACCCCCCCAATTCCATTCCAATGAGATAATTAGTTCCCCGTCTCACTGCATCTGAGCAGGCAAACCTCTCGCCCCCCCCTCCTCTTTCCCGGACCACCCCCGCCCCCCTCTCCCTCCCCCAGACTGGCACTGGGCCCTGGGCAGTTTGGGCACCACCACTGTCCCATTATCTGTCTGTGTCCTAATCAGGCGGCTTCAGCTGGCTGACACACTAACTGCAGTTGGGATCCACTCTGAGGACTTTTCTCTGGCCTTGTGCAGAACAACACACACACACACACACACACACACACGCTGCCATGCAGTGAGTTCCCGGACTTCTAATTTAATTCTGGATCGATCTGTTTTAATTTCTTTTGCTAAACAGATTATTGATTCATTTATAAACTGAAAGAAAAACTGAAAAAGCCTGAAGCTGTTGTTCTCTTGCTTTTCAGTTACATTTTTCAACCAAAAATGTCAGATAGACTGGGCCCGACCTCTCAGTCCTTAAGATTTGCTGTTATTTTTTTTTTTCAAAAAATAACAGAACTATTCAGCAGATGGATCAATAATGAAAACAAACTATAATTCTAAAAGTATAAATGTAAGATTTAAATATTTACACTGCTACATCGTGTTTCTTCATCCTCACGACCTCTGTGTTTTTCATTTCTGTAATATCTCACTCATTCTAAACTGGAACCTTGAACAACAAAGGTGTGAAGGACTATTGAGCACCACTGACTGACAACCTGGATGAATACACACAAAACAAGTCTCAATCCAATGCCTTCATCAAGGACCTGACTAATTAAAAAGAGCTTATATAAATATATTTTTCTCGTGTGTTTGTGCCGTCCTCTGGCAGCACTTTTCCTCTAACACAGAAATCGTATTTTTTCCCCTCAGAGGCGGCGCTGCACAGCCTCCTGGGAGCTCTAACCAGCGAGACTTACGACGACCCCACTCAGCATCTGGAGCGGGAGCAGGCTCTGGCCAAGCAGTTTGCCGAGATCCTGCACTTCACTTTGCGCTTTGATGAGCTTAAAGTAAGACACCCTTAATTTCTCAGAGCGTCGTTTTTTCCCCCCCATATAAACCTCAAACTCACCTTTTAGATGTTGAAGTAACCTCTGCACCTCTCTCCTGTGATACAGAGCCAACCTCTTAGTGCCCTACAAGCTGCTGACGCCCTTGAATTAGGTTCTTGCAATTTAAAACCACAGCCAGTGAGTGCATAATTAGCATTTAATTAGAGACCTGATACTGCTCTGCTGTTTATAATACAGTGGATGTCAGTGGAATGGCTAATAAGGGTTACTGCGGGTAAAGGTCTGCAAATTGTTTTTAATCCTGAGTGTCGTTCTGCATAATGTAGAAAGTTTTTATCAGAGAAGGGCAAAGGCAACAAACAGGAAATTCATATTTTGCTCAAATTTGGACACAAATCAAAATCAATCAAAAGCAAAAACCCACCAGGAGCAGGGGTGTCGCTTGAATGTGCATCGTCAAAAACACGAGGCCTCACGATCAGACAGCGGGTGAACTGGTTCCCCTTGCACCCCTACTACTTAGAAACAAAAACTTACAAAAACACCCCCCTGACACCCTGAGGCCATTTGCTGTGATGTCCCAATTAGTGCCCACTGCCCAGGCAGGATAAAACTCAAAGGTGGGGGGGGTACAAAGTGGCATGCTAGGCCTTGTCATCAATCTTTCACACCCATACGCGGGCTCCTGACCTAGTTAAACTGTCTGTGTGGCGTGCAGCCCGTCTCTTCTGGTGGACACAGACTGAGCACCAGTCTATTGTCGCAGGATTAGCCCGCTGCCAGTACAGCTTTGGACGTGACAAGCTCCAACAGGAATGACGATAATTAGCCACAGGATGAGCTCTCACTAGTGGTGACATTTGAAAGAAGCTCTCTGGTTGGTTGCTTTTTTTTTTGTTTTTTTTTAAGAGGTCACCGTAGCTCCATATTCACAGGAAGTGGTGTCAGAAGAAATCAACTGAATTTGGTGGCTTTTGTTTGAGGCTTTCTTTCTCACCTCAGCTCGCCCTAACGAGACCCTTCATCCCTCTAATGACGGCTGCGTAATAGTTGACCCTCTTGTCACAAACTACACGGCTGCACAGCCAGACTTCTGAGGGAGGATGGCCAGATATCCCCTGACAGGAGGAGCCGGGGATGTGGATGTTAAAGCGGGATGAGTGTCACAGGATTCAAATTCAGCTGGGCAAATGAAACTGTAATTGTATCAGTGTTCTTTTTATGTCATTCGCCCCCCAAAGCTACGTTTCTGCCTTGTTGACTAAAATATTCTGTCACGGCGACGGCGTGTTTGATCCAGAGCCGAATGTCCCACAGACATGAAAAGAAACACGTTCTCGCTCCGTGTGTTTAAAAACTCGTCTCTGTTGTGTTTTTGTTTTGTAGATGACAAACCCCGCCATTCAGAACGACTTCAGTTATTACAGGAGGACGCTGAGCCGCATGCGGATCAACAACGTGCCGGTGAGCTCATTACGTCCCTCTGCTCTCTGGGTGGTGAGAAGGAAACTCAGCTGGGTTAAAGCAGCAACAGTCAAATGGTGTTCTGCAGCTCACCTCAACAGAGACTTTCAGTTTATTGGTTTTAAAGCCTCCAATTATTACTTCACCGTTTTCTATCAGTACCTGTTCACCATCACTATGATCAGCTGCAGATCCAAATATTTCAGAGGTAGAGCGGGTTGATCCCAGCCTCATCTACTCTACTGTAATGATGAGTGTGATGAGCAAGACACCGACACCGACAACGTAACTGTAAATCTCCCCGATGCTCCAGGTGATGATCAGACATTTTCCTGTTTTACTTCTATTCCTATACAAATACAAAGTTGAGTGTGTGATTGCAAACAGCGGCAGCGTCTCCGTCACCTGTCAAAAGATGAACAATTACTTTATTTTAAAACTCCTCATGCTGTGGCGGCCTGTGATTTTGAATTCCTTTAATGCCTCCGCGGTGCTGTCCCTGATCAAATTTAAAGTTGTGTGTCATCGCGATCTGTCTAAACTCAGGCCTGAGCCATCGCTTCTCATTAGACTCTGAGCACAGTTCAGACCGCATCAGTGGAAGGTTATCAAAGACAAATGAAGTTTTCAGACTGTGTGATCGCCTCGGGGGTCGAGAGGACGGCGACGCGAGGCTCGACAGGAAGTCACAGCCCCACGGGGAGCGTCAGGGAGTTTAAAGCACCAAGTGGGAGGTAACGGCACATGGCGGGAGAATCTGATCCCAAATCAGTAGCATGGCCCAAATCCTCTAGAGATTAAACACTTAATTCCAGGTCAATGCGGATTCTGTGGACGACACCTTCTGGGATTGAACCCTGGTCTGGGCCGGTTCCAAGCTTTGTTCGTGGTTTGAAAGAGAAGCAGAGAAACCGCGTGAGGGGGTTTAGAATAGATTCAGGAAGGAAACTACGGTTAAAATGATGCATTCATTGATCTCCGCCAGGTTTAAAGCAGCTTGTTTCATACAATACAATAATACAAGGTTCGATCTCTGACATCTACCGTCTACCTACAGACCAGTGGACCCAGTCAGACACAGACGCTCGGGCTCAGTGTCTCACAGCAGCAGCAGCAGCGTTTTATTCAGCGCTCAGACGCCTGAATCGTTCAGACATCTGCGATCAAACGCATCTGTCCCCGCGCGCATCTCTGCGGGCTCGTGTGTCGTCATCTGTTAAAGCAGGAATTGGTTTTGAAATTGTATTCCTATTCTGTCAGGGCTGAAGCAGCGAAGGCACAAAATGTCCTCGTCGTTTTAAATATGCAGACAAATTTAGAACAGGCCGTTACCGGAGAGATACCTGTGTTTTCAGGAGGTGCAGCGGGGGTCACTTTATATCAGTGTTTTTCTGTCAGCGTTTCATTTTAATTTAATGACTTTCATCTGCACAGTCCCAGCCGGCTGCCGGAGACGAGCGTGACGGCAAACAAAACATCGAGTTTCCAAACAACCGTTTCCTGTCTCGGCTTTTAATTTGTTTTTTGTTCATTTCTTTTTTATTGTTCATTTTAAAATCAAAATTACAATTTCTCATATTATCACAGCAAAGAGAACAACTCAACTCTCTGCTCAGTTGACACAGAGTCTCCTGAATCTGTGTGAACTCCAGGGTCTCGTCTGTCGTGACCTTTGACCTAAACGATATGCAGGAAAAAAAGCACCAAGTCACACGATTATTGATACGTTAAAATGCTGTTTCCAGGCGGAGGGAGAAAACGAAGTCAACAACGAGCTGGCCAATCGGATATCTCTGTTCTACGCTGATGCCACGCCCATGCTGAAGACGTTAAGCGACGGCACAACAAAGTTTGTGTCGGAGGTAAGACTGACGGCACGGGAGCTGTTTTTAAAACCGTCTTTGTGATGCCAAGCTCACACTTTCATCTCTGTCTTTTTATAGAACAAGAACCTGCCTATTGAGAACACCACAGACTGCTTAAGCACGATGGCGACTGTGTGTAAAGTCATGTTGGAAACACCGTGAGTGTTGTAGTGACTTAAACCGCTGACAGAGCTGTTTCCCCTCCTGTTCTTTACCTCTGTGGATGTAATCCCTCGCTCCTGTCCTGACAGGGAGTACCGCAGCCGATTCGCCAGCGAGGAGACCGTGTCTTTCTGCCTGCGGGTCATGGTCGGGGTCATCATCCTGTACGACTACGTCCATCCCGTGGGAGCCTTCGCTAAGTCGTCGAAAATCGACGTGAGTGCCGCCGCGGCCGTTCCAGGTTTCCTCCTCCCCTGGCTGACCCCGACTCTAACGCTGTGTTTCTGCCCCTCAGATGAAAGGCTGCATTAAAGTCCTCAAAGATCAGCCCCCCAACAGCGTAGAAGGCCTCCTCAACGCTCTCAGGTAAACCGTCCCCTCTGCAGCTCGTTGACAAAGAGACGGCTGCTGGGTCACGAGCGGTAGACAGACCTCTCGGCTTATCCCGCCCTCGCCTCCAGCGCTGGACTCAGTCCACCAGGGACTTGGTCAGCTGTGGGTTGGGTGTCCGAGCCTCTCCAGAGAGGCCAATTACATCTGACACCTCCTCCCCTCGTGGTCGTCCAAATCTGACCCGCTGACAGCTGCTTCAGCTGGCGGGGGGGGGGGTCTGTGTCGACCTCACATCTGTATCTGCCCCCTGTGCGGGAGGCCTGAGGCAGGCGAGCGCGACGCGGCCACATGAGGTCATCCTCATCCAAGAGCTGCCAGATTTCCTCTCAGTGACTACAGCTCTGCTGACAAAGTGCTTTAGATGCAGACAGACTTCACACGGTGGCAGAGGAAATTAAAAACATCTCACACCGTCAAGTGTTTGTTGAGACACGTGATTCAGTCACTGATGGTTTTCCCTGTCGCTGCAGGTACACAACCAAGCATCTGAATGACGAATCAACCAACAAGACTATCAAGAGCATGCTGCAGTAGGACCGAGCCGCTGCGACCGCTCGCCTCACACCCTGCTGGGGGGAGACGCCACTCTCCTGACTGATGTCGGTGCACAGAATGTTTTTTTTTTTTCCTTTTAAAGAGCTACAGCTCCGCCCTCTTTTATATTGCAAAATGCTACTGCCATTACGAAACGTCTTTTTCTGTGCCAAAAAGATGTCGCTGTGATGTTTTCGATAAAAAAGGCCATGCAACAATGGCAGCTAATGAAAACATTGCGGAACCTCTGGTGTTTTTAACAATGTCTTGTTTTTTTCCCTATTTAAGGGACGGGAGAGCTTTGACTTGAAAATTTAAAAGAGAGAGATATATAGAGAAGTATATATTATTTTTGTTTGATTCGTTATTTAATATTACATCCTCTGCATGATGAGAATTGTCTTTTTTCCTTGTATTTAAAAAAACAAACAAACCGGAATGGTTCCGTTTAATTTGTCTGCTCTGTTGTGCATTATTAAATGTTCTGTTCTTGAAATGGTACTTGTCAAAATGAGATTCAGAGTGCTGTTTTTTATATTTTTTTATAGGTTTTAATTTGTGCATAAGACTTTTTTCTCATAGTTGTGTTGTATTTTTCATTTGAAAACTTTCAAACTGTGATGTGTGCAAAATCAAAATCAAATTGGGAGCGTGTGCTGCACGTGGACAGTATGTTGTGGCTGGAGACATTAAAAAGAGAACTCTTGTTTTCTACAATCCCCTCGTCAGGTCTGATCTGTTCTCACGTTAACGTTCTCAGACGTGTTACTTCACTTTTCTTTTCTCTCTCACGTGATAATTAGCGAGAGGCACTTTCTCATGCTGGATCGTTTCAGATCTCGCAGCTTGATTAAACGAGCCCAGTGACACAGGATGGGCGTCGGAACCTTAAAGGGACAGTTTGACACCTTTCTCATGTTCGAGGGAGATTGAGATAAAACGCAGCTCCTTTGTTTTAAAAACGGTCGCACCAGGATTTAAAAAAAAACAAATCATTGACACAGTGACCCCTAACCACTGTAAGAAAAGCCCTGCAGTGGTGATGGAGAACAGAACAGTGGTATGATCCATGTTGTTTAGGGTTTGAACAACAGACTGAGGCTGGAAACAAAGACTGAGCCGTCAGTAGCTCCCCGCCCTGACGTCAGTGTGGAGGCTGCTGTTGAAACACCTCGTCAGTTTCATTAGGAAAGACTTAAATTAAATAAAGAAAATCAAAATAAAATAAGTGATGCTTTCTAAATTCAAACATTCTCCTCCACGTGCTTCTCCTTCTCTCCTCCCTGTCGCGTCCAGTCAAAGAGGGACTGTGAGTCCTCCTTTCATGTCTTTAACCTTTCAGTGGTTCTCCTCCTTCCAGCAGTGCTTCGGTGCGAGGAGGGACACGTTTCCGCTGGGTGGGCACTGCAGCACTCGGAGCATCGCACCGGAGAACTTCTCAGGGTCAAGGAGAGAGAGACAAGGAGGCAGCGGAGTGCGGATGGGTGTGTCCTCTGCAGCATCCCTGCACTCACAGACAGGGGAGAGGAAGGAGAGGGGAAGGAAATAAAGTGCCTTAAAGTCCTTGAGGGAGAGGGTGGGTATAAACTGGGATGTGTTGCATGGATGCAGCTGAGCCGTGGCTGCGGAGCTTGCGGAGCTTGCGGCTGCCCGCGTGTCACCGTCACGTGTTCTCAGTGGGCAGCGGCATCCTCGCTCTGCGTCGGTCGGTCTCCCGCTGTGACCCGATGCACGAGCACTCACTCATCCTGCGTCGTCTGCTCAGGTGCTCTGCTTCATCAGGCGTGGAGGGAAAAAAAAAATGCAGGCGTGGCTGGATGAGAAAGACTTCAAACTGTCACTGAGTGATCTTGAAAGTTACTGCGATCACCCTGAAGTAGTTTAGAAAGTCAGAGGGTTGGACCAGGGGGAGAAGAATCACTCCTGATTTTTGAGTCAGGGGATTTCCATTTGTTTTTCTTTCTATTTATGTGTCATTGCTACAGTTGCATATGTGCTGCAGCTGAAGGTGAAGTGAAGGTGGAGGGCGGATGCAGCAAACAGACGACAGGAGGGGGGAGGGGGGGGGGGGCCTGCACAGTTTCAGAGCTTCCAGATTCAGGCTCAATTCGACCTTGAGGATTTTCATCAGGTGAATTTCCTGATGCGTGTCGCTCGCTCTGAGGACGATGTTTGTTCGCCCACTTTTGTGACGACCGAATTAAAGACGTGAAGAAGAACACGAGGAGAAGGGAAGTAATTAGGAGCATCCGTCTTTTTGCCTCCTGTCTCTGGAAATAACGAAGCCTTTCTCTGGAGTGTACAGAGTCGGGGTTATGTTCCTGTCACAGTTTGACGTTTGGAGCATTTTGTGCCACAGAGAACTGACACAACTGTCAGTTATTTCTGAGTAAAGAGTTTCTCCAAAAACCCCAGAGGTGCCTGAGAACTGAGCTCTGTCCATAAACCACAAGGCCCTAACACATTGCTCATCTGTCTCTGGGGGTGAGACAAGTTCGCTTTTCTCAGAAAGACAACGGCTATCCTCTGAGACCACCACCCCTCCACCCCCTTTTCACACAAACACGCTGTCACAGATGCAGCCCCCCCCCCCGACACTGAAAAAAAAATCCCACTTCCTCCTGCACGTTGCTTTAATCTGAGTCTTAGTTAATCAGTCGTGTCAAAACATCAACGGTTCATCGGGGATCACGTTTCATGCCAAACCCCAGAGGAGGCTGCTGTAATCTGAGTCCGTTGGGCACATAGGACTATTTTTTTTTGGGCAAGGCATTTGCATGAGGAGAGTCGGTGAAAGTACTGCCACACTCCAGAGAGAAGGACCAGGCCCTGAGCAGAGGTCGTCCTCTGGAACAATAAGAACACAAAGAGAGCTTCATGTAGTTAAAGGTCAGGGTTGAGGGTTTGATTGTTCATGGGAGCAAACAGATAAAACATATTGCAACAATCTCAAGAGGTTTTGGTTTGGAATCCTGGTTCCCTGGTTTCTATCAGCTGGGACTGGCTGCAGCTCCAGTATAAGCGTCATAGATGGAGGGATGGACGGATGGAAGGTGGAGTCACCTTCCAGGAGAAATGCAGCCGCAGCTCGACAGCTGTGAAGTTTTCCTGCGTTTCCAAACAACACCAACAACAACGAAATATATATTTTTTCATATTTGTGTAATATTTCCACAGGTGTTCTTAATTTAACTGAATCCTTCGTTAATGTCATTATTTTCTCTCGATCCGCCCTGTTCGGTCCAGACTAATACCTGGATCGGACATCCAGTTTTTTTTTTTTTTTTAGTTCATGTTGACAAAACCGTCGCGCTCACAGTCACTTCCACTTCCAGTTTCTGATGCACCCTGTCTATTGCAATTTCCTCAGACGGGGGTCCTGACGGGGGGCCGTTTTCTGTCCTTTCTGTGTTTGACCGTAAATCTTGACTCTGAGTCCCGATGACTGTGCAACTGTTGTTAGAGTCTCCAGTCATCCTGTCACTGCGACACATCCGTCGACTGCACGGTCGGGCCGGGGGCTGCTGTGGTCTCCACGACTTGTTGTGTTTCAGTTGTTGTCCTGTTCCGGCACAAGTGGTGAAACAAGTCGAGGGGGTTTTTAATCTTGGCAGGCGGATGTGACAGTTTGGTGTAGACACCAGGAAATCTATGGAAGTCCCGAAGCCGCCGCCTGGGTCCTCCCCACTCACCAGAAGGTTGTGGGTGAGAATCCTGGACCCTTAGACAACAAGTGTGGGTGTGGAGTGGATTTCCCGTGAACATTTGAACAACAAATGTCAAATCATTTTTTTAAAGAATTACTACAGTTTGATTTCAAAGGACAGCGACCTGGCTCCACTGGTTCCCTCCAAAGGCTGATGGAGAGGATTAAATGCAGGCAGTGTGTGTGTGTGTGTGTGTGTGTGTTAAAAGAAGGGAGTGGCATGTCAGCCGGTGCTCCGTGCTGCTGACTTGAGCTCCAGCTGCTACTAAACGTTCACATGACTGAAATGAAGCCGCGCTGGCAGCAGATCCCTGGTTTCCTTCTCCTCCGCCTTCCTTCCTGCTCCAGAGTTTTCTGACATTACTAGAAAGGGTCGCCTCCGTCTCAAGTGACAAACCTTTGTGAGCACGTGAGAGGCACTTGACACTTGTGCACGAGAGAGGCACTTACACAGAAACATTTCCAAACATACACACCCTGAAACAGATTTATAGGAGAGCAGGAAGCAAACAGAGCTCCAGCAACAGAAGCTCAGATGATCCTGGTGAACATGAATTTCCTTTCCCAGCGTTGTCGTAAACCTTCAGGTTTCAGATTCACCTTGCTGTTCCCGTCACAGTTTTTGACCGAACCAGCGTCCTCTTCTTCTCCTCAGTGTTAAAGTCTGATTTTACTACTTGCTGCTGAGAGGCAGGTGTGTTTTTTTTTTTTTTTTTTTTTTTGCGGTGCAGTGCTCGTCACTGACCTCTGGCTCTGCAGGGCGTGTCACCGGAGGAAGGACTGGATCCTGAACACGTCTTTGAATCTGAATTAAAAGATTCGACTGCCTGCGCCTCGCAGTTTACATCCTAATGATTCTCTTTTTGAATGATTCATTGATGTCGCTCCTGGAGGAGAATTAAGCGCGGCTGACTCTCTGGCTCTGGTCTGGAGCCTGCAGGTGGTGCAGTAGCATCAGCTTTGGCTCGCAGCTCAGCCGTCTGTTGGCCTCTCCCTGACTGGAGGAAGAGCTGCTGACTGGAACACATTTCCTCCTCCTCCTCCTCCTCCTCCTCCTCTGCTGCTCTGCAGAGGGAAAACACTGATTCAGCTCTTATGGGAGAGTCCAGTCTCTGGGGTGAGCGGGGCTGGGATAACACCCACATCCCGTCCACATCCCATGTGGGATTTTTGTCATGTCTCTCAGGCATCGATCAGCTGTTAAATCCATCCATCGAACTCCTGGGGACAAACATCTGTCCTCTCTGTCACATCAGGCGTCCCTGATGAGTCGGACCCAAGCGCCGCTGCCTCTCAGTTACAGGGCAGCGAGCAGGGAGCTGGTGGAGTGTGTGTGAGAGGCCACTGAGCCCAGCTGCTGGGTGGACGACCTTCTCTGGTCTTTACAGCCTGGCAACACCCTCACACCTTCTCAAGCCCCTGCAGAGCTCCCCCCCCCCCCCATCTTCTTCTCCTTCTTCTTCTTCTTCTTCCACCACCACCCCTCCTCCTGGCACCAGCCAGCAGCCCCTCATCCTCGCCTGCTGCTCCGTCATGAATAATGCAGGGGGCCTCCTCAGCCGTCGCTACCAACATGCCATGCCATGTTTTATTCACACCCAAGTCAGACAGATATCCCGCTCGCTCGCCACCGGCCCGATCCGTGAGCCGCCCGCCTGCCCGCCAGCCTCAGAGGCATCATCAGCGTGTGTGTGTGTGTGTGTCTGCTCGCTTCGTCCTCCTTGACCCTCACGTCCCGGCAGAGGACAGCCAGCGCAGGTTCAGACGGAGGAACAGACCTGGAAGTAAATATTTGCCTTCGATTCTGTCACATCCTGCTGGAAATAAAAGCTCCTGATCCAGTCGAGCGCGCTCCTCTGACCTTCAGTGTGAAAACCAGAGCTTATCAGCACAATCAGACTTTAAAGCACGAGCGGAGGACTGAGTAAACCATTAGAGGTGGTACAAGTACACACTTACTCTGCTCAAGTGGAAGAACTTGTGTTACGACAACTGTGGAATGTATAAAAGGGGAAAAGTTTCCCCCCTCGGAGAGAACTAGAGAATCAAAACATTCAGATGAAATATAAAACAATGACACAAAGCCGCTGCTCCTCCTCCTGTTTTACCTGGAAACGCCGGCGGCCTCCACCGCCACACACTGTTTATCCGCGCCGCTGTTGTCCTGAAGGTGAGGACTCCCCAACACCCAAACTGTTTTGTGTATCATGTGCACATGTATGTAGTCAGGGGCATGTGTTCCTGTTGTGCAAACAACACGCTCCCCTTACTCCAACAGACAGTGTTGCCACATCAGAGTTCTTCACCCGTATCCGGCCGCCCCGGCCCCTCCGCTCATTATCTCCTGGCTCGGTCTGAGGAGCCGTGCGGGTGGGGGGAATCATTTGTCACCCTGTGGGACCGTGTCTCCGCACCTTTTCTGGAAGCGCTTGATTTATTATTCATTTGTGTTCCGCCCCCCTCCCCCCCCGGTTCAGAAAAGTCCAGCTCTGACGGACAGGGGGACGTATTCAGTCAAGCTCCAACAGGTAGGACGCCGAGGACTCTTTGTGTCTTTGCATCATCGTCTCTCTTTAGTATGCGTCCTCCGGAATCGATCCCTCACCTCTGCTCGGTGGAACGTCCAGCGTCCAGATGGTGGTCTTCACCCTTGGACGCGGCGTTAAAGGAAGTTTGGCTGCTGCCAAGCACGAATGCCGCTCCTTCGTTTCTCTTAGAAAAACACAGTTTTTACACAATTAATATCACAAATAATCCGACAGTCTTGTAGTGTTTTGCTTTCTCTGATAAATACGTTTCAACCGATTCACTGTGGATTTGGACAGACAGCCTCACTGACCCACATACAAATAATACTTTGTTTCCATCACAATATGACTCATGTTTATGCTCCGGCTGGTTTACAACTGTTTTACAGCTGCTCCTACTAAAACACTCATGTTTTACTTCACCTTCACGATTCTTTTTTGATGAGAACGTTACAGAAAGTACAATGTCAAATTAGGTAACCTGATAATATAAGATAAGCACATACTCACTGTACTGTAACATTTGAAATATTAGGCAGAATCCACTGAAACTGAAATCATCACAGAAGAGATTTTCAGTCTTATTCCAACAGATGTTTTTCATAAAGTTCCTTTAAACTTGTCACATATTGACTTTAACAGGCGTGAGCCATGAGTCAATGTTTGGATTTGAAGAATCATTTAACTAGGGATGAAAAACTTTTTACACAATCTGTTTTTCTTTTTGTTTTTTTTTTACCCAACAAACAAAACAACAGCACCAGAGTCTGCCAGTATTTTTTTTTATTTGGTTACGTAAAATTTAAAAAAAAAACGAGATTATCTAAGAACAAAACACTTGAAGAAGAAGAAGAAAGAGATGATTTGATAAGGAAGTGCAGCGGCCCCGAGGGTCACAACACAACATCACACAAACACAAAGAGCGTTCTCTGAATCGCTGGTTTTCACCCTCGGGGCTTTTTAAAACTTTCTTTTTTTCTTTTCCTTTTTACTTGAAAAGATGAGACGCTATAAAACAACGTTTAAAGGGTCACAGACCCAAACACGTGAAAGTGTCCGAATCGTCCATTTTGTAAACGAGTTGTGTTTTTCAGGATCGTAAAAGGTCGGAGGTGTCCCTCATATTTAACAACACAACACACTCTCTATGACAGCCTCATTTAAAGGCCGTTAAAACCGTCATTTATTTGTAACATGCCTCATTTTATGGATTGTGGATGCTGAAATGCCCCTTTGGACCCAACAGGGAGCCTCCTGGGAATCCTGTCCCAGTTTTGTAAACAGAGCCTGAAAACAGATGTCGCTGCTGAGACGTCGGTGCCGGCTGACAGAGGTCACGTTCTGAGCACATCGCCGAGCGCTCGACTCGACCCTCTGAGGCCCCGGTCGGATCGCTTACATCCCCGCGCTACCTGCGGCGCTGCAGACCGTCCTGAGAGGACAGTTTGTGTCTGTAGGTGCGAGGTCGCGAGGTGTTAATAATATTGCTGTCAGGGGAAAGCTTCAAAGCCAACGCCGCTGAGGTCGATTCAGACTCTTTCCTGAGCTAAATTCATAAACTCTAAAGCTGCTGTGGAAACCTCTCCCTCTCCCTCCGCCGTGCGACGTGTTCCCATCACTCACTCGAGGCTTATTTAACCAGAACAGTGGAGACGAAAGCTTGAACACTGGAGTGCCCCCCACCAGCTCCTTTGATACCCAACCATGAAGTATGTCTTAGCGCTTTTACCGTCCCTCTCTCTCTGGAAATCAGTCAGGACGGAGTTTTGTTTTGGTTCTCCAGGAGCGTTTGTCTAATCTGAGCACGCTTGCTGCTGCAGATAGCGCCGGCCGTTTGCGGAGCGTTACGGGCCAGAAGCGCCGCAGACCCAGTTGTGGGTGATAATGTGGAACAGTTGCGTGTTGTTTTCTCCAGATACAGATTCACAGACGTCTGTTAGCCTGTTTTTCCTTCTCTGCGCTCAGCGCTTTGTCAGTTCTGAGGAGGTTTTGGTAATGGCTCCCGCTCGGCTTCAGGAACGTGCACGCGCACTCCGTCAAACACGCCGGAGCTGCTGAGGAGCCGCCGCCGCCGCCGCCGCCGCCCGCCCGGGCCCTCGTGGTCTCAGCTGTTCAGGCTCCTGAGAGCATCGGAGAACGCTCAGCTGTCTGTTCTTGTTCGGAGCCCCCCCCCCGCCCCTCGAACCACCGGCAGTATAACCCCCACCAGGATTGACAGCATCTGTCAGTGTCACTCACTCAGCAGCTTACTGATGTTTGACCTTTCCAAATGGGAACGTGCTAAACCCGAGATCACTGTTTGTTTTTATCATTATTCTGCGCTGCTCCTGTGCGGCGAGGCGGCAGTAAAGCTCCTCTCTGCGCCCAGTATATGACTTTAAAATTAACATATATAGGAGCACGAGCAGATAAATCACCTGCAGCATCACTTCTCGTTGACCTTTCCTTTCAGATTGGAAAGCAGGCAGAGACAGGACAACGCCGCGCCCTCACACTTTTTTTTTTCTGTTTTCTTTTATTGAGAGTCCTCGCTGACCCGCGGGCTCCGCTCCCCACGCGGGGGGGAAGTCGTTTGTCAAAGACGGGTCCCCTCGGGAGCGCCGCAGGATTTAGGGGTTTCCTCCAGTGTTAGCGGGGAACATTTCCCGGAGTTACACTCATTCTTGATGAGTGAAAGCATCGAGGAGGAGAGAGAGAGAAAAAAAAAAGAGCCGCCTCTCGCCTCCATTCAGGAGCGCAGGCCCCTAATCTCTGCTGGGACGGCCCACAATAAGAAAGGAAGGCTACTCATCGAGCAGCGGCCTCTGACAATGGACGGCGTTTCATGGCAAACCGTGGACTGTGCGAGAGGCCAGAAACTTTTAAAACACAAATGCCTGCACAGGCTGAGCGAGAGAAGAAGGTGCAGATAAAGAAAAACCTTCGCTACCAGAGTTATTTATTTCATTATTTCCCTCTGCACAACAACAACAACAACAACACAACGTCCCTGACCCGATGCTGACCTCTGCAAACGCGCTTCTCTCATTTATGCTTCACACCTGCTGCAAAACACAAACACACACGCGCTCCGTCCTCCTGCGTCTCTCACCAGCTCAGCGTACTGCACCAGAACCAGTGGCCTAGTTTTTATCACAACAGCCAAACAAAGCTAGAGGACATTTTGGTGGAAAGCAGCAGCCCCGGGAGCCGGTGGCGCTCTCCTCCTCTGGTGTGGTTGCTAGGAGACAGTGGGCCTACAATCTGGCTCTGACGAGGTGCACCTGCTTCTCCGGGTCTGGCACATGCAACACATGGGCGGAGAGAAATAACCGACGAGAGGGGAGTTCTGCTGTCCCGCGTCCTGCTCCAGGTGATGAGGACACTGAGCTGAGGGGACAGATGTGCACCTCGCCGTGCACGCGGTGCTTCCACTAAACACTTCTGGAGTTTCAGGGGTAAATCCGATCACTGGTGAACAGCAGACACACTGTGGACTGCGAGTACCGCTGAACCCCTCGACTCAGACGATGTCATTCACATCCCTTTAAGTCCCGCCCACCAAACCGCAGAGCGTCCTTGTCCGTCTTAAACTCGCTCTGCTTGAGCTGTGGAGTCGATAAATGACAAAAGGATTTAAAACTGCGCCGCTTCCCACCCCCCCCACAGCTCATCTCCTTCAGGTTTGACAACAGCGTCCGCCAGGGGAGCAAGGCACGTTAACAGGGCGGGGTGTTAATTGCGCTGTGGGTCATTAGGCTGAACGCAGGAGAAGGTGGAGGTTCTCCAGGAAGGAGACGCAGGGACAGGTCGTCCACCAGAAGGACAGACTCATACAGAAGGAAAAGGACAGCGTCCTCACCGTGAAGGAGCTGAAGGCCCAGGACGATCTCAGCGAAGGCGAGTCACCGCCTGGAGCTCACTCAGGTGGAAGAGACCCTGAGGTCAAGACACCGAGGAGGAGGAGGAGGACGAAGAGGAGGTGACTCAAGAAACAGCAAGGACAGAGCAAACCTTCTTCAACACTAACACTACAAAACAATATGATTCATATTGGCCTCCCAGCAAACATTTAGAAACCCTAAAGCTATTTCCACACTCAGACAGAATATAGTGGGATCCCCCCTTTAAAAAAAAAGAGGGTTTCGCTTTGAAAAAAACTTTTATGACCCTTTTACCTTTCGGAGAACCCACCTCTGAAAGCCCTCACAGTTATTTACGAGCGCACTCAGGTCAATGGGCAGCTCCATTTACGCTGCTCACTGAGGCAGATGGAGAGAGAGAGAGTACAGTGAGACTTCAGGGAGGACGGGAATCATCCGCTCTGCTCGTCTGATGTGAGTCTGGGTCGCAACGGCGCGTTTGATGGGCGCTGCCGCTGCTGCCCGGCGGCCGTTTGCTTCGCCGGTGTTTTTGGGAACAACGACCTGGAGCCCGGCGGAGTGTCTTTCTCGTGTTAATGTTTATTTGCTCAGTGGGGCCGCGGGGAAGCAGGGGAGAGAAAGTAAACAGGCCCCAGGCTGCAGACCTAGTTCCTACACAAGGTAATGGAGAGGAGGGGCGGGGGGTGGTCTCCTTTGGTTTATTTTCGTGATATATTATAATTTAAGGAGGAGATCAGCAGAACGAGGCTCTTTAAATGACAGATCAGCAATGTCAGAAGCCGGCGTCAGAGTCCCAGGGACAGGAGGTTTGTTATTGAGTACCAGTCCTCTGCTCCCACTGTGGCGAGGCCCTTTAACCCTGAGCTGCACCTCCATCAAACCGGTCAGCTAACGGGCGCCTTTCACCGGGAGCACGCCGAAATCAAAGAGCGAGCAGCTGGAGACCCAGCGAGCAGAGACGATCGCTCACCGTTAATAATGACTTAATAAAATCTGCAGTCAGATTCTTCACACACACCAGAGGAGCTGGGGATCGAACCACCAACCTTCAGGCTAGTGGACGACCAGCTTTTTAAAAATCAAAGATAGAAATGGAGTTGCTTCCTTCAGCGTCGCGCCGGGCTGCAGCTTCTCTTGAAACAGTCGAACCTGAAATTAAAAAAAATAAAAGAGTCATTTCTGGATCATGTGTCTGAACGAGGATAAATAAAATGTGGGTTTCGGTGGTCTATAAGCAGAAGGGCTCAGGTTACTGCTGCCTGCCAGGGTCTGTTATGGCTGCACATTCCCCTTTGAGGTCTGGGCTCGGTGCCTGAGAGGAGCGGGTTCATCCACCACGATTCACGTGTCGCCTCCTGCTCGTCTGCTCACCTGCCAACCAGCCCCTCATTCCTCGGGTTCCACCGAGGTCAGGCCCCGGATCCGATGGAGGAGTCAATCAGAGCGTCCCGCAGCTCAGAGGAATGCGGAGCGTACGTTTTCCCCACCACCTGAATGGACCGTGCGTAACAGTTCTATTTGAGGCTGCTGACTCTGCCGCTCTGGATTTATTGTTTTGATTTGGTCTCTTTTAACGTCCACTTGTTGCGAGGCGATGAAAAAGATGGTCTGCACGTTTTGTTCCAGACGCAGAAAGACAGCCGAGACACTTCCTGTGTCCCGTGACAAACGCCGTGTCTCACAGGGACAGGATGTCTGCGCGGTAAATATCACGGCTCAGCTCAAAGTGGTTTGACATTCGACGAGATCATTGATTGGTTTTACGGATATGGGACAAACTCAGGTTCCGACAGTGTGTGAGTTTAAAGCCTCTATCCAGAGAATAACATGTTTGGCTTCAGTAACGTGTCTTTTTTTTACACCCAGACCAAGTGACCCCCTGAGACGGAGAAAAACATACATTAAGTCTGCGTTAATGAGCGGAGACGGGCGATGAATTCATTAGCCAGATCTATTAGTGAGCTAATGAGAAAGTCTCACTTAGAAAATCAGCCACTTTTAAGGCATTAATGTTTCTGCCTCCTAACGCGCCGGCAGCAGCCAGTGAATGCATCGGCACGGAAATGATCAAGTTCTCAGGGAAAAAGCAACAAAGGCATGAACCTAAATTAACCAAAGCTGCATTTTTTTTTTTTTGCTTCATCACAATATCTGTGAACAACTCTGTGTGTGAATGATGGAGATCTTGACCCTTCACCTCCACATCTCTCATTCTCTCCTCTGCCCAGTGAAGGGAAATCATATAGAGGGAGAGTGGAAGCGCAGGTTAAGGATCAAGCTGCGTTAACCCTTTGCTTTTAAATAGAAAACTCCAGAGATCAATGCTGCTCCACCTTTGAGATCCTGAACTCTCGCAGCATCAATCACTCACATTCTGTAACGGTTAAAAAAACACAACCTGAAGAACCCAAGACGCAGCTCCATCCATAACCTCCGCTTCCGCTCCAATCCTTAATGTCTCCCATTAAATGTCTCTGGGATGTGAGCTCATAAGCGCGGGCCAGATGTTGGGATGTTTGGACCACCGCGGCTCAGGACGGTGACACCGGGAGGAGGTGCAGCACTTTGGCCAATTATCCCAGCAGGAAGCGGAGGGCTCCTGTTATTAGTCTGATCTAACTGAATTCACACAGTGTCAGAAAGTTCTTCTGTGCCGATTTAAAGGGAAAGCAGACGCGGCTCAGAGCCGTGAACCTTTGAGGGGTCAAAGTGTGATGATGGAGGAGTTTAGCTCTGTATTACACGTTGTTTTCAATGCAGATGTTTGTTTGTTTTTTTTAAATAGGAAGTGAAAACCAGAAACGCTGCATCAATCTGCGTCTGAAGACAAAATGCCAGCAGACGTTTTACGGCCATGACACCAGTCAGGACATCTCAGGGCTGCTGGGATAATAGGAGTTAATAAACACAACAACCTAATTATGTTTCATAATGGAGACGACGAGCATGTCTCAATAACACAGAGGGGTGTCCCCCGCCAACAATAGCGTCCATCGCCAGTGGGGTGGAGACCTCACGTCAAAGAACCTGCAGCCAGACACAGAGGGAAGAGTTTTCTGTCCTGAGCCATCGACAGGCCAGCGCACGTGACGGCTGCTCTGACGCTGAGGACAAAGTCTGATTGTTGTTAATAAATCTTAAACAGTATTTGTTGAATAAATGTCTCTGTGTCATCAGATGGAGCTACACAGAATCTGTTAAACTGCACTGAGATGAATGAAGAGTGATGCACAATCCCTGCCCCAGCTCAGATGTGCAGGTGCATTGTGGGTAACGTAGGCCCCTGATACAGCTCCCTCCCTCCTGTTTGAATGTTGGGCCAACACCGGCCCCAGTCAGAGGCCCGTGAGCTCGACCTGCCTCCGGGCCACGGTTAACAATGTGCCGTTTCATGTCGGAACAAAAGGAACCAAACTAAATCCTCCTCACATGTTCAGGTTGTGGGAACTGCGAGCCCTTCCCCTGGTCATTAAAACCGTCTCGCAATGAAACCCAAGCCTCACCTTGACTGAGGGACATTCTTAGTGGAAAAAGACAAACACGCAGCGCGTTCCTAGAAAGAGACGCGTGCACTATTTGTGTTTTAACGTCACGTGGAAATGTTCACATTCTTGGAGTGCATCACCAAGGACAGACAAGGTTTGTGTCTGTCTCTACCTGCAGCGACTCCGTGTTCTAGATTCCTGTTCTTCCTGTGAGTGTGTGTGTGTGTGTGTGCAGAAAACCCCCTAACTAGCTGATTTACTGGGCTGCACAAGCATCATACAAACCCAAACCTCATGTGGACTCACCCCGTTTTTAGCTCGGGGCTACTCTTTTCCGGCCTCTCGTGCCCCTTATAGAAAAATGCAGGAGGTTGTGGGGTCAGCAAATTCATTGCAACGAAGGTGCTACGAGCGAGAGCGACTCGTTTGATCTCAGCATGGTGCCTGTCTCAAATAAATTAACCGGCAATCAAGGCTATTTAGTTTGGTTGGGGGCCATTTGTGCAGGCATCATTAACTCGGCCAAATTCAAGTATTTATGGGAAAACGTGCGCTTTGTCCTCACTGAAACTCTTTGTAGAGGCTAAATGTGCAGCGCAGGGGTCCTGCTTCGAAAACGCTGGGACTCACTACCCCAGTGATGAACTTTCAGGCTAAAACTATAATAACTTTTTTAATGAACACGTTGCAGAGGTGCTGTTTCTCCCGACTTCAAAAGCAGCCCCCTCATTTCTCATATAAATGAAAGGCACTTATTGCCAACAGGCGTTACGCTCGTCTCCGTGCATCAGTCACTTCAAGTTGAGGTCAACTCCTCTGTCCTCGCTCAGTCCAGACGATGTTTTATAGAACGGAGCCTCGAGCTGCCGCCGCCGCCGCCGCTCGGTACAAACACCCACCACAGACCCACGAACTTCCCCCAGCGCTCTAAACCTGAGACGACGCTTCCTGCCCTCCGCCGCCTCCTGACGACCACGATGGGAGGGTTCTGCTTCGGTTTCAGGACGGCGAGCCAGGCCAGCCTTTGGCGCGGCGTCAGTGGATTTCCGCCCGTGCGAGCTGCCGTGAGGTCATCCACCAACATGCCATTACGCGCCCGTCGTCTCGCTCACGTCAAGGCAGAGGAGGTTTCCATGAGGAGGAAGTGACGCCGTGTGGCCGGGCCTCCTTCCTGTTAACAGTGACAATATGAGAAAGGTGTTAAAGGTGTATTTCTTTTTAAATTTCTACTTGTTTAAATCCCAAAACTGCTTTGATTCTGAACTGACTTTGTTCTGATTGGAGCTCTGTGTTTCTGTGGCTTTAAGGGACGCTTGTTTTTCATTAAATGCAGTATTTCCACAACACCGGCTGCGGCTGTCGTCCTTTTCCCGGCGGGACCCGCTGACGTCGCGCAAATGATTTACAGCGATGAGCAAAGACTCCGGCTTAAAGTGGACACCGCCGGGTGGGACAGGTTCTAAAGGTGGGACGGATGCAAGAGACTTCTGATGAACATACATGACACATCACCATAAATACCCGCGAACACTGCATGTGGGTGTAAGATGTCTGCTTGTATGTGGCACAGGCTTATCGCCAAGCGTGTGTGTGTGTGTGTGTGTGTGTGTGTGTGTGACTGTGTTATGTTCGGTAACATAAGCCAGCGGAGCGCCTCCAGATACGCTCTCTAAAAATGGGGAGAACTCAGAGATGTACAGCTTCTTGGAAACAGAAGTTGCTGTGCAGCGAACTTTGCTAAGTTAGGACACATCTGTCTGTGTTCTCACACACACACACACACACAGCTGAGATTTATGAAGCTGTTTTCGTGGAATGCAAAGCTGGCTCAACAGTTCCACGCACAACTCACATTGCAAGTTAAAAAAGACACAAAAGTTCCGAGGGGCTGTGTCGTATGTTGGGCTGAGGTCAAGTAGTGTCAAAGGTCATCAGGGGGAGCAGCGTGCATGTGCCTAGGAAGACGAACAATGTGAGAAAATACCCACAACTACAGACAATAACACGCAGTTTGATCTATTTGGAAGTAGAAAGTTCTTTTGGCTGCTGCGTCAACTGAAACCCAAATAAACTGTCATGTTACCGTAACACGACAGGTGGCTCACACACAACTGGTCATCCATGTGCTGAAGTCGACACTATTACACAAGACAAGGTCCCCGGCAGAGTGTGTCACATGTGGACGGACAGTCAGTTGTGTGCGAGTGTGAACGTGGCCCTGATATAAATATAGGAGTTCAGGGAACGCGTCCAAATGGGCAGCTGCACTTTCACGGCCCCAGTAATTGAATACAACTCCGAGGGCTGCTGGAATGACACGTGCCATAAGAAGGATGACATATGCAGCATTCGAGTCTCCGTGGGCAGATTTAGGCCATTAAAGGTCATAAATACTTTAAATCTGCCGCTTGGCCGTGTGACTCGGGCTGGGGAGGGCGTCACGGGCACAGTATGTCCTGTCCTGGCCCCTCTCCTGCAGCGAGGGCCTGCATGCTGACAGGGGAATGACATCACCAGGGGGGCCCTTTGTCCCCCTTTTTGGGAGCGTTGAAATTTTGCACACAAAGGCTGCGCGCTGCTCCTATCTCCAGATCTGAGTGGACGCAGCACTTTTGAAAATCCCTAACAAGATTAAACCATAGTGCAATCAGCTGTCAGTCCACACACACTCGCTGCTTCTCAGAACTCACAGAGGAGCCAAAGCCGGCTGTTCAAACTAAACATGCAGGGGCCACATCCACAACTACACTGGGAAGGATGGGAAACTATACGAACAACTGGTTTAAACCTTCAGATGCCAGATATGTTTAATCAGGAGAATCAGAAATAAAGTTTTGATAAGTTGTAAGCACTGAAGCTCCTTCACTTCCAAACCTGCCTTTTTTATGACGTGGTAATTGTTATTTAAAGTCAAACAGATCCCAGGAAGTCAAATTCCAGCCCCGGCTCAGCTTTCAGGAGCTAATTCTGGTCAAAAAGTCGACGTCCTCCTGTTGTTCCGCGCCTCTGTTTGTGTAGCGTGTGTGTGTTCCCATGCGCTTCAGGATCTGTAGGTGCGTTTCCCTCCCGTTACGTCACCGTGCCCCTGAGAGCCGCTGACCGCACGTAAATCACGGCCAAACACGAGCGGGATCCTTCATCCTCTTTCATTTCAAAGAAGCGTCTTCCCTGGTACGCTTAACCCCTGTGACGCTCAGCCTCCCGACCAGATGAGAGGCTGCTGGTGTCCAGATGGAGACCTGCTGCATCTCCACCGAATACGACGTAACTCAGACGCACGTGATGAGAATAAATTCTGGGGTTGTGAGGCGCTCCTTCGTTCCTCCTCCGTGTCAGGAGGAGTTGTCTCTTCTTTCATTTCTGGGCCTCTCTCTCTCTCTCTCTCTCTGCCGTCTGTGAGAATATAAACAGTTAAAAGCTGAGAGGATGGTCCGTCATGATACGGCGCAGTATTACAGGCCTGCACTTCTCAGTAATCCTTGCGTCAACAGTCTGCGTGGTGCAACTCTCAACAACACACTGTTCGCAAACAGTGATAACGCCCAGCGGAGAGCACCACTCACTGGGGCTGCAGACAGCCCATCATTTCCAGCTTCCTCAATCACTACTCTCGTCTGTGAGTACTGGTACACGTCTGATGTCCCGGAGCAGATGGTACAAAATACTGTTGCAGGTATTTCAATCAGAGAATATGTACGATCTGAGATTTTCTCCTTTTCTAAATTGAATGAGCACGTTAACTCACTTCATTGGAGATTTTGCTGCGTGTTAGAGGCGCACGATTTCACGTAAATACTAAACGAGACCCGACAATAAGCGCAATGCAAGGGAGTGTCTGCTTTGATTTCAGATGTGAGACGAGCTGACATGAAGACCTAAATGAGCAGGTCAAAACAATGGGAGTCACAAATAGGTCATTAATGAAGACAAAAGGCCGCGTTTATTAGTGAGAGGAGTCACTGGATGTTTGCTTAACTTCGCTGCAGTCACGGGCTGGTCGTTCCGATAAATGACGGAGGAAAAGTCAGAAAAAGTCACAGCTCTGGTCAAAGGTTGAACCTCTCAGGAAGTGGCCGGAGTCTTTTCAAAATCGAAAAGGAAACCAGTGTGGAACAATTGACGGATAATGTGCCTCGATTTAGTTTCTGTGAACAGAAGTAGTTTCTTTTGAAGTCCCCCCTCTTTTATATTTCAGTTGTGTTTTGTAGCGCGGAGCGTGTCATTGGATGAGTGTGCCGCTGAATGCAAACCTGTCACATCTCTCCAAACAAGTCCTTTGAGGAATTAAGACCCTATCAAAGTATGGACGACCTCTCCACCCCGATGACCCCGTCGCAGCCGCCTACAGGCCGAGCCCCGGGGGTCAGACTGGTGTCAAGGCCTGTGGTTCAAAGGTGAGAGTAAGACCAGTGCCGTCCTGGAAATTAGACCAGACTAATTGTCCGTCAGTCCACTTTAATTACAGCTGAGACAAAAGGGGGTCTCGTTCACCCTTTCCAGGGCCACAACACCGGCCGTGAGCGGGGGCGGGGCAGGGCGGGGATTATTACGGACGGAAAATTAAATCATGCATGCTGCAGTGCACCGGACACAAAAGCAAATTCCCAATTTAATTAACAAACAAAGGCCGTGAAACAAGAAGCATGCACCGTGGACGGGTTCAACAGGCACACATATCGCTCGTAGCGGGCCACGCTGACAATTCAAATATCTCGATAATTCCAAATCCAAAATCAACATTTTCTAAACGGACAGTTGGGTGAGGGGATCATTACCACATTAGTCTCAAAAGTCATCACAATGAAATGTATATTCTGAGGATGTTTAGGCCAGCGGAGAAGGCCTCGCCACTGCAGCACACCCGGGTCCGACCCACGCTTCCACAAGGAATCCTCAGGAAACTCCCGGTTTCTGTGCGGAAGAGGCAACAACAACACGTGAAGCACTAAAACCCCAAAGACGCCATAAGTGCACTTAAGTGCACAGGGGCCTTTTTCTCTGGAGAGTGCCATCGGCCGGAGGAGCAGCCGAGTGTGCAGGAGTGGTGTGCACATGCATTGAGCTCGTGTTGGGCTGTTCTGTTGACCTGATCTATGCAAATGGCCGAGCGTGCTCTAAATGTGCTGCTGTTGCCGCATTCCAGGTCTCCGCCCCAAGATTCAGGCCACGTGCGGCGGCTCTGCAGAACCTCTATAGAATATCATCCTGCCAGCAGTTCCTCACAGAGTGGAATGCCTATTTTTGGCCAGACCGGTGCATATTTGTGCATGGGGGAGAGAAAAAGGGAAAAGCGGAATCCTCCTGACAGCACTGTGCAGCAGGCCCAGCCAGCTGTTGAGTGTTGTTTTTAAGGACTCGTACTGTAAAACATGTGGCTGGCTTCTTTAAATCAAGCTATTCGTGGCTGTTTAATTGCAGTCTAGACGTGCCTCTGCTTTCTAACATTTATCTGGAGTTACCTCTGAACACACACACACACACACACACACTGGTTTGCACGGTGGAAACATGGACTTCTCTGTGAGATTAGGATAAACACTTGAAATGTTTATCAGCGTTTGAAGCCAAAGTTTGATTTAAGGCTTAAATAATTCTGTTCGTGAAACACGTTTGTTTATTTGCTTTCCTGTTTAGCTGAGGAGATTATCCCCCCACCCCCCCCAACCCCCAGCAGTATCGATCGTCTCATCTGACTCCCGGCTGGGAGGAAAATTACCATAATTCCATATCATATCATGTTGGTACTTTTATCTATGAACATGCTCTCCAAACGATATTAATCCTATTTACCTCAATTCTCATTGTATGGTAAGTACTCCCCCCCCCCCCCGCCAGTTTTTCCAGGCTCCTTCTCCGGCCCCCTCAGTTTTCATGTAAAACAGACCAGTATGTGGTTGTGGAAAAGATCCAGACAGGAAAAGTTTTATTTTTGACATCACAGCTGCAGAATCGGGTCCTATAGTGGTAGTATAGTATAGTACAGTATAGTACTGTATGAAGGAAGTGCAGGGAGGGAGGTGAAGTGTTTCGGGAGGAAAATGAGTTTTCAGCTTGCAGCGGGGGAGTGGAGGGCACTGGAAAATTGGATATTGCATAATGAAAATTCATTAGGCCGAATATTACTGAGACATAAAAAGGAGCGTTATCTTACACAGAGGATCATAACACATCATTACGTGAGTGTTGGGGACTCACGACTGATATTGCTTCTATTAGAAACATGTGGATTGACCTAATCACCGGCAATTACTGCTGAGAAAGACTGAATCTGTCCGTGTCGTACGCCCCTGAGAGGGCAGGGAGCACATTTAATACAGCGGAAAAAACGAGCAGCATATGTCGCTGATGGAATCCAGTGAACAGGTGTTTAATAAATACATCTACAGAGGAAGAACTTATACTTTTACTTCGTACAGTTTGTCCTTCATACCCACGCCGACAACAATGACTCCGTCCACGTCGCCGACCCCTTTGAAACTTCACCAACGCGATTAGAATTCCGAACAGAACCAGTTCGTGCATACTTAGAAGCCATGAACTCCCTGGCCACGCCCCCTTGTTCACCCAGTGTAAAGGAGAAAGTCCATCCATCAAAGTGTCCCTCAGGGGACCAGTGAAAGGCTGCATGTTGCGCAAACAGTAATTTGACTCATCCATACCCTGAGCGGGGCCCTGGCGCTGTCACGTTGTTCCCCGCGCCGGGAGTCACAGTGGTGATCTCTGACCAGGACTCCTGCATCTGGAGTCGCCTCCTTGTTTGGAGAAGAGAGGCCTAATGGGAGAAAATACAGCACCTCATCAGCACCTCTCAGGGCTGCCATAATGGAGCATCCATGGTCATTAATAGAGCGTACCTCCCACCTCAAGAGTCTCTATTCAGTGTCTGTCATCATTCACGGCCATCACTTCCTCAGAATTTAATGGCTTTGGAGGTCCCTTTTATCCCATTGTCTCTGCACCTCTGTGTTCCTTCCCCATTTAGGAGCCCGAGCCAGAGGACAGGCCTGTTAGTTGGGCGTTGGGGCTGACCTCTGCACCCCTTCACCGGAGAATCCTTCAGCTTTGTTTTGGGCCTCTGTCCCCCTTGCCAAGGCAAATCAGACCCCAGGCGGGTCATAGAGAGAGGGAGCCACTGGGGGTCTCATTGTCTTCCTATTCACATCATAGACAAGTGGCCCGGAGTGGACATCAGACGCTCCATATAGCCACACACACTGAAGGGACAATGTCCACACAAAGTGACAGCTCCTATTGGGAGAGGAATGCATGTGAAACGCGCGGGTTCAAAGAAGCACGCCAACAAACCAAGCACACGGGAAGATTTGATTGCCAAGCGCTATTTCTCCCTCTCCTGTCTTCTGGTGACATCCACACAACAACCAGGAAGATTACAGTCACAACTGTTTATTAGAACGTAAGGCTCATCCTATAGCAGCGTTAATGCGTTAGGAGAAGATCCACATGGAGCTGAACATGGCTCCTCTCCCTGAGGAGGCCAGCCGGAGGCTGCACGGGCCGATTCTCCTCTCTGTGCTTTAGGGGGCAGGAGAGAACCAGAGGAAAAGATTGGCTGGACCTCACAAGCAGGGCCGAGGGGTCGGAGCGAGCCTGTGGCTGCGAGTGAGATTAGGAGGCAGCCGAGAGCGAGGGCACGCCGGCGTCCTCCGCCGCGTATTCCCGCCATGGCCCCAGGCCAGGAGCTGGGGATTACTAGAGACTCAAGAGAGGGGACCAGCGCTGGCAAGTCAGCGACAAGCGGCTCCATGTGTTTTCTCCTCGTCTTCCTGGCCACAATGAGCATTTGAATGCATGCAAATCAGGGTGCAGGGATTAATTTGGAGTAATGTGCGCCGCGCTCGTTTAATCACACGTTCATTCAATTACCCTCTTGGACACTTGGCACATTGTGGCACGGTGCGTGTAGAACGTGGAGCGTATTGCTGATGACTCTCCGTACGTGTGCTCATCTCCCATGTTCTCATCAATCTGGAGTGGTGCTGTCGTCAGATCAGGGCTCCAGAGCCTCCCGCAGGTCCATTGAGCAGCGATTCATTGCCTCATCGCAGGACACGCTGCTGTTTTGTCAGCCCGCTGAAAAGCAGCTTAGGAGGCTCGTCTTTAGCCATTCCTGCTGAGTTGGAGCTGAACCTCAAGAGCAGCACGTAATAGTCTTTCCAGCGTCTGGAACAAGGTGGTTTCAGTCGAGGTGAGCTCACGGCCGCCAAGCAGGAAACTGGAAATCCACGTTTGAGACCAGACATGTACCTGCTTCCAATTATCTGCCGTTAGCAGCCGAACAAGATGGAGACAGGTGAGAACAGAGAGGCTGAAGGTTGAAGGGCTGAGAGCTGTCCTACACGACTCACCCCAGAATCAATAACTCTCCCAAAACGTTGGAATATAGAAGTGAATGATCTTTGTTTCTTTGTCACATGTGTTAAATAACAAATTCAGTGCTGGGAAACACCCGCGGCCGTCGGGCCTGTGCACAGAACACGAGATAGTTTGATTGGGCGTGTGAGGCTGTTCGTGAATTCCCAAGAATTCCCTCAGGCCTGTGAGGAAACAAGTTTGTCATGATGATAAGATTCCAATTGAATTCAAGAAATCAAGAAATTACTGATTCTGTTTTACTTATTTTATTTTATTTTGTGTATATTGTTTATATTCTTTAGGCTACTTGTTTATATTAGTTATATATTATGTTATATTTTATTTTATTCTATTTTCTACTTAATTTTAATTTGTTTTATTCCATCTTTCATTCTTGTTCATTTGCACAATTGTGAGCTACTGCACCTTCATTTCACTGTCATTGCCTGCAATGTCATGTGACAAATAAAGCTTCTTGATTTCTTGAATTGAAGTGTCTCCAACTACTACCATGAGAAATAGGATTTAGATCAGGTAAAACAAACAGGGAAGCTATCAGCACTGGAACCTGAACCTATTAAACATTATTCATATGAATGTCATAGTAAAACTTCTGACTTCTGATTTCAACGCTTCCCATGGTTTGTATTGTTGGATTGTGTTTACAAGTGTAGTCGATCTAGCACCTGATTCATGCACAGAAAGACCGGCACATGCTGCTTCATACAGAAGGAGGATCACAGTGTACGTGTGATGTCACTGAGGAACAAATGAAGTACATGAGAAACACTCAGGTTTTTCCCTCTTTATAGATTTTTCCTCCCAGGTCTGAAACAGGATCAATTGAACCCTGAGGACTGAGCGCTCGCCCCCTCACCTCTCGTCCCTCACACTGTTGCCATGTCGACGTCATGGAATGTGTGATGTCACCCCAGAGCGCACACACACACACACGCGCTGCGCACACTCTCACCTGGTTTCTGTAGCAACCAAACCACAGCAGCTTCCTCCCGCACATTTCATAAGACGCGTTCAGGGTAAGGCCTCACGTTTACCTCGAAAAACTCAGGGAAGTCGAGCAGAATGCTGTGCAGGTTACGTGTGTCATCCGGGGCTCGGATGGACAACAATAGACTTTCTCTGCTTTGGGTTTTTTTTTTCTCGGTGTCAGCCTGCGTCGTTCTGCGTAGCTCTCAACGGCTAAATTTAAAGGTTCTGCGGCTTCACGTTTTGTTCTTTTCCACGTTGAGCTTTCTAATACATCAAAAGCTCAATGTGTGATGCTTTCTGGCTGCGGCTGCCTGCACGCTCAGGGCCTGGGACAGCACGCCGATGAAAGAACGCAAACTGCTTTTCGTCTTAAAATACGCACGGGTCTGCGCTCACCTGAGGAACACGTCTCCTCCTGAGAACGTCTCCGCTAACTCGCGTTCGCTTGAAACGATGCCATTAAAAAAATAAACCTCAGTTCAAAAGTTTTCCCATGAGACACAAAAGGCAACACTCAACCGACTTTGGTCCGACTGTCCCGCGCACGCCGAACGCGTTGCGTAACCACTTCACTCCCTCAGAGCGACAGACAGCTGTTAATGGCAGTTAATCATGAACCTTTTTTTCTTTCCTTTGGCAGTTGACTCGCCACTCGGTTTGACTTCTAATAATACACGCGCACGCATTATCCGGGCGCACTCGCCACACACGGCCCTGCTCGGCGCCGCTCCAGGCCGTATGTGTGACTGCCGTGACTGGTTATCTCCATGGCAACGGGAATGTTGGCCCTGGCGATTGCCAAGAGAGCAGCTGGTAGGTAGTGGCAGATTAGTCTCCAAACAGATTTACAGCCGGTCAAGTACGGCCCGGCCTTTAAAACAGAGGAAGAAATGATAAAGGAGCCATTAGAGTGGAAGGAGACAAAGAGAGGATCACAGAGGAGCGCAGAGGAGGCGTGGAGCGCGAGGGGAGCTCGGAGGGTGAATGTTAACGACGATAAAAGGAAGAAAAACACCACGATTCAGTTTGCTTGGTGCCCTGCTGGGATTCAGTACAGTGAGGAATGAATTTGAACCACTCCATTACGCTCATTACTCAGTTTGCCTCTCAGGTGCTGGGCCTGTGTCGAGGAGGGGGATCAGAGACGTTTTAAGGCAATGAACAACTTTTTAAAAATAGGTTATTTCTTATCCTGGACCCGATGAAAACATTCAAAAACTAGAAACTACACGTTACACCCGGGGCTGTGAGCGCCTCCTCGCCAACACAACAAGTCATAGGAAAGTTCAAGTGACATGTCTCCTTAGTGGCCGTGGCAAATTATGAGAGGGTCAGTATTGGGGGGGGGGCACAAACACGGTGGTCCTACTTCTTCTTCTTCTTCAGTGGAATTATAGCTCAAACGTAATATATCAAGCTCGTGTATGAACCCACCACTTTTGATATTTTCAGCTGCTCCCTCCGACCTCAAATCCAGCTCTGGATTGAAGCGTGTTTTTTCTCTACTGCGTTTATTGAGCCATGACTCAAAGCGTGCACGCCCTCCTGGCTTCATGTGCCTTTGCAAAAGTGTTTTATGACTTTTAAGAAACGGTCGGAGCCCATCTCTCCTCCAGACGGCAGGTGATTTAAATTCAAAACAAGCGGCTTTATGTCTCCCGCAGTCACGACGCGCCCACTAACAGACACATCATTTGAAGGATTCCTGCTCCGAGGGGCAATGAAACTCAAGTACGGGGCTTTTATGTTGATGATGTGTCCATTAGCAGCGACAGTTTTAAATCTGATCCAGCAGAAGACAACGTGTCTGTTTGGACATCTTCATTTACAGCCCAGCACGGATCAGTCAGGACAAACGAGTGACGGCATTCGAAAAACATGTTAGAATATTATTCCATGACGCATTATCCTTTGGAATCGTCTCTGTGATTAATAACACGCGCTGCCTGTGACGCTCTTACACCGGCAGGCCGTCCATCACCAGTCTCCGTGGGACTGAGGGCAGCATTGATTCTCGGGGGCTTGCTGCAGTATTCCCAGTCCGGTCTGACTCAGGGATATTCGCCGTCGCCAAGCGAGCCATCCGTTTTTTAGCACGCTCCGGCAGCTCGTCACCTGCGAAGGAGGCGATTAGAGCTCCGTGCACCTCCGTGTTTAGCAGCCACAGCTTGTTTGTGCAAGCTGAACACTCGCGAGGAGGCGGACAGGGGCGTTAATGTCTGCGTCTTGGTGTTCTGCACTGTCCCGCCTTTATTACCTGAAAGGCAGCGTGGCAGCACAGGTGACCTTGTGTCTGCCTGTGGAAGCTGGGGAGCTACAAGATGAAAAATAGACGGGGATCAAGCAGGATGTGAAACCCCCGAATGAACAATTAGGGGCAAGTCGAGGCATGTCCCGCCGAGTGCCCGCCGCCATCCCATCGGTGGCTGAGCGTGAAGTGCAGCATGAATCCACAGGCTGTTAGGAGGTGGCTCTGTTTGCACACAACCAGCAGCAGCTGCCCGCTGCATCTGTCCGGGGACGCAGCTCCGGATAAATGCAACAGAACTGGTCAAAACACACCAAGAAATCAGAACAGGTGGAGGAAAAAAAACACAGAGAGAGAGAGAGAGAGAGCGCCTCCAAACAACGGTCAGTGTCTTATTAAACATGACAGGATGTGTGGATGGATTCTTGGGGGGGAGACTGAAAAGAAACAGCACGTTCAATAATCACTGATGAGCAGTGGACAAAGAGAACAAGGACTGAAGATGACGCAGACACATCGTCCGTCCCTCTTGCTTCTCAGCAGAAAAAGCTTCTCGATGTCTCTGCTCTTTGTCTTCGTGCTCGGTCCATGACGGGACCGACATTGGGCTCGTTGATTTCACGAGCCTCGGCCTGAGGGCTCCTCTGTGTGCCGCTCATTGTGAATCAATCAGAACCGTAAAACATAACTTTTTACGACGTGGAAACACACAGGCTAAATGAGTCAGTGTGTCTTAAAAGCCTCTCTTATGTAATTCTGTAGCTTGTAAATTGGCTCGGTGCCTCTCGACCTAATGAAAGAGCTCACAGAGGAGCTCAGTCCACTTTTTTTTAAGTGCAACTTCCAGCCATCAGGGCCTTTAACTCGTCCTGAATCTGCGACACGTGGGGACAATGGCCTCGGCGTTTAAATGCATAGAGAGCGTGTGAGACGGAGTTCAGCGAGGGCTGCTGCCAAACTGGGCCGTATATGAGGAAGGCTGGCACGTCCTCAAGTATCTGACAAAAAAGGAAAAGAGCGGCGAGTTCACCGAGCCACAACCTGGTGCTGCGCGTCGCCTTTTTCAATGACGCCAGCCATCGTTTGCAATTCAGACGCTGTGGCGTGGAGAGGAGAGCGGCGGCGCTCGGCTTGAATTGTAAAAAGTCATAATGATGTTATCTTTATTCCATCTGAGGGGGGGAAGAACAAATCCACGTTTTCTTTGTTAAAAGGGCGACAACAAAAAAAAAAAAGGGTTGATTTCACTTTCCCTCACGACACCAACCATGCCTCCAGTTGTGCAGAATCAAAACCCACATTTCTTTAAAAACCTCTCCCTGTGAAACTGAACCAGAAAGGACAGTGGCGTGTAACATTTTCCGTCCCGGGCCGGGTACCTGTGCTGCGAGGACTTTCCATACAGCCTAATTATATATTCATATGAACCAGAGTGTGGTTTGTTTTGAAGTGGGAGCACAGTGAAGAAGCGCAGGCACCAGGGTTTCTGCAGCGGTGGTTAATGGATAAACAATAGGCTGCATTCTCTACGAGTCCTCTGCTCCTTCCCCCTCGTCTTTTTATAGACGCCTCTCTTTCTGTTGCAGCGTCTCCTCTGACATGGGGTTTAAACCGAGTCATATCATTAGGGAGTCAAGAGCATCTCAGTTGTGCCTGTGAGGTTTCCCTTCTCGGTTATATAATGATCTTCCCGTAGGCCTCTTCTGGCGCTGGCAGCGCTCCCCGCCTGCCTAACCCGGCCCAGCTTTGGCCCGGCTCCAGTCCAAACAGAACCCACTTTGTCCTCGACTCTGTCTTTGGCACCAGCTGTTCGTGCACAACTCCAGCAGCTGACTCTTTTGTTTCACTTGCAGCCGTCGTTTTCTTCTTACATCACCTTCTTCCTTTCTTTTCTTTTTTTTTTTACCTTCTTCCTTTCAGCGGTTTGATCTGTTTTTCAGCCCTCTCTGTTCTCGTTCTCTCTTTTCGTCTAATTTCTATTGATGGGTTTTCCAGCGCTGTCTGCAGGGGAGGCTGTTAGTGCTGTGATGTACGAGGGCAGCTGATGCCCACCTGCTTCCCAGCAGTCGGTCTGGGGGCTGGTCCGGAGCTTATTTGCTGTACAGTCTGCTTTCCTGATGAATCAATACCAACTGTCACACCTGTCGCTGCGCCGGGCGAACGCTGGCGAACGGCTGATGAGTCATTAGCGACAGAGACTAATGAAGCAATAATTATATTTCTTTAACCGCGCCAGCAATCTGTCACGGTCGGTTATTTGTTTACAACGTCGCGATGGGCCGCTGGAGCTGGGCGAGGTTCGTTAGCCATGATGGACGGCCTCGCCGTTTCCTCCGCGCTTCGCTCGAAACCCAGAGGCAATTCACCAATAATCGCTCGGCTGTCACTGGAGGAATAACTGAGGCTCGTCTATCTCTGCACAGGTAAACGGACGACCGGGGAACCGTCCTCACGCCGGGAGGAAATGACGGCTCCTGACAGAGCGATGAGCGGCGCCAGTATCGACTCTGATCAGATGATGACCTCCGCCAAGGAGGTGCTTTTCACCAGTGTTTGTGTGTCAACTACCACAAGGATCGATGGGCGGATCCAGAGCACAGAGAATCATCCACTGATTTAAATGCTTTAACGATAATGGAGCTCGTCTCTTTCTTAGTAGCAGCCAGTTAACCAGATAAGACAATTCATTTGCACCTAACATGCCTGAGTTTATGTCTTATAACAAGGTCCATTAATTATTCTGAGAAACCGGATGGAAAAAGAACAAAAACAAAGCATTTATCTTCTTCAACAAAGTGATAAAACCCTTCTGGGTCCTTGCCAGAGATGTAATTGGTTCTTTCCTGACTCTTCAGAATCTCTCAGGCGGAGCCACATTCAGAACAATATCCAGGCTGAGGTGAGCTGTCACAGCCTTCCTGACTTCATTATTTCCTCCGGGCCTCGTCGCGGTCGCTCGCGGGGTAATCGAGCAGAGGGGTATTATTGATTTGATGGTTAATTGTGTGTTGGACCTGAGCGGCTGTGTAACTGATGTGACAGCTTCATGCATCAAATCAGGATTTTACATATCTGTCAGATACGCTGACAGACTTTTCACTGCTGTTATACAACGCCAGTGGAAAAAACAAAACGCTCGTCTGAGATCGCAGATAAACGGCGTCTGCTAAAATGTCAGAATATGAAACTCGTGAAGCTTCTGTGTCGGTAAAACTCAGAGGGAGGACGAACCTTCAATGCTGTCCACCGGTTCGTCTTTTTAGAAGCAAGAACCCTTCCTTTAACGCTGATATCTGAGTGAGAGCGGCTTGAATCTATTTACACGGGGCTGTTGGGCCTCGATCGATCAGGGCAACAAGTAAAAGCAAGGAATTCCATTTTTTGGAGCTGAGACTGACAGCGTGGATTCTCATCGCTGGTAGTCAACGTGTGACTGATAAGAACCACCACCAGAATCAGGAAGCGAATCTAGGTTACATGCTTAGAAAAATACCACCCCAGAGCTTTCAGACTGAGACGGGGCCAATGGCATCTCCAAAGGTGTCAGCTCTGAGGCCGACTGAATGTGTGTGGTTGTAGCCAAAGAGGCACCGCGCTCACCACGGTCACCTGTGAGGCATCAGCACGTCAGAGCTCAGTGTGTTCTGGCTGTGGCTTTCTCCCCGAACCCTGGCAGGCCTGAAAATGGGTCACAAACCTCGTGTTTTTTGTTTTTTTTTGTTTTTACTGTAGCAAATATTACAGAGGCAGGATTTGTTGGAGAGGATTCTATCACTGAGAAATAACCAGGTTTGGTATGAAAACATTCAATCATCGGTTTGTCGTTCCCTTCCAGAACAATCCACTGGAGCGTTCTCAGATGTGGGAGTTCTGCTGGCGGGGCAGCAAAAATGTCTCATCGCCTTCCAGAAACATCCTCTGAACTTCCACCTCAGTGGCTGCTCACACACTGACTGAGTTAACATTGAGGAACATGTGGTCAATGGATCGTATCGATGCAGAGATTTTTCCATCTGATCAAAGTATTTTACAGTGCACGTTGAATTTGTTCTCACACGTTCTATCACATGCCAGTCACAGAGGATCTGTCCAAGGACACTTTGGAATGCAGACGGGGATCAAACCGCCGACCTCCTGGTCATTGGACCACCCGCTCTCCCCCCATTAACCGTTTTCCTCCTAAAAAGTGACTCAAGCAAAGCTGCTGCTGTGACTCTCGTCGCCTCCTCCAATCCGTTTCCGTTTGTCTTGGGCTGAATCCATGGTTTTGTTTGCGCAGCATAAAACAATCTGTGTCTGTGGCTGAGAATCAGTTTGAGTTCTTATCTCCACCAACACGCCTGAAACACGCGTCATGTGACCCAGATGTTCAGCCATAGACAGGAAGCACAACACAGTGCACAGATTGATCCAATGACGACGCCTGTAAACATAAAGGCCGAGTTCAACCGCTTCGTAATTGATTGTTAATAAAGTGTTCTGTTCTATGGGATCATGTGATCGGAACCTGACCAATCAACAAAGGCCACATTGTTGCTATAAAGACCAAATCAACAAATGATCGTCTCCAAACTTCTCAGACTAAAACGCAGCCGTGGAGTTTTCAACATGTTGTTTTCAAACGTAGCTGTAGCATCTCTTCTTTTAAATCCCGCCCCTAAACAAACTGCATCCACATCACGCAGCTCCTCCTCGTCTCCTCTCCTTCCAGCAGTTGTTTGTGCAGCGCACACTATGAAATGACCGAAGCACAAAAAAAAAAAAAAAAACGAGGCTGGAAACATTTAATCTGGGCAGTAAACGATAGATACCACTTATCAGGCCACGCTCAAACTGCTCGGGAAGATAAGAGCGAAAAAAGGAAACTCAAACACCAACACCCTCTGCTTTGTGGAGACGCACTTATTCCCAAGATGTTCCACTAATGGCCACCTCTGCCTCTGTCTGTCTGTTTGAACGTCTCTGCCCCGGCCTCCCCTCGGCTCACTCGGCACCGCTACTTAGAGAGAGTGATGAGGAAATGGCCTCTTCCTGATGTACCTTGACAGGATGAGGGAAAGTGTATAAACCATGTGGTTAGTGTGTGTGTGTGTGTGTTATGTGAACGTCTATGCTCAGCTGCCTGTGGGCAGAATTTGCTGTGTAATTACAGGGGGAGGGAAAATGAGAGAGAGAGAGAGACAGCGAGTGATAGGAACAAAATAGAAAGTGTGTGTGAGGCTGAGTGGAATGTGCTGATGAATGGGGGATCGAAGGCAGCGTCCCTAAGCAGCCCGCCTCATTACGGCTCAGTCCGACCCGACACTCCGTTCATTAGGCCTTAAAACAGCCTGTTAAAATAGTGCCCGTGTGTGGGATCCTCATTAAAGCTACAGATCATATCCAAACAAAGACCAGAGTCCCTCTTGTCAGTTCAGACCTGTGTTCTCCAGCCAAGAACATTAAAAGAAGTAAACAAATAGAAGGCCGCTCTGCGCCGGGATGGGTAACTGGGTTGTCTTTCTCGTTGTTCTTTTATAAATGAAACTATTTGAAAAGTGAATTTTCAACCACGGCTCTCTAACTCCTCCGAGCTCTTCCAAACTTTTGCTTCTGAACAACCTTCGAATGTTCAGATCCATCATCAGACGACTCAACCATCCCATATTCCCCTCAGGAGCTGGAGCAAAGGACGGTGACATCAGAGTGATCAGGTGTCCAAAGTGTCCACGACATCTTCTGACCTGAGGACGATGTCCTGAGCTATTGTCTCCACAGATTTCATTTCTTTCTTAGGTAAAATAACTTCTCACTGTCGGAGGTGAAGACAGAATATTGGCGTCTCGTCACTGTCAGAGATAATTGGACAGCGGCAACGCACGCACGCACGTGCACTGCTCCATCATGACTCTGCACCATTACAGGCACTTAGTGGATTTCTGCCCTGAGCTCAATGAGAATGATGGAAGCTGTGGATGCTCTGTTAATGACGCACTGATCTTCTCCTGGAGTTGATCAGAGAACCATCTACACGCTCGTTCCCTCTTAACGTCGTCATCCCGGTCTGCGAGGAATTAAAACCCGCCACCGTCCTCTGTGCCACCGTTGACCGTCGGCTCAATTGTGCTGCGGATGTTGTCTGGAGGATATATCGCCGTGGTAACAGAGTTACCGTGCCGGACAGTAGAAGGGAAAGACTGACTCATCATGCTCAATAAAACAAAGAGCAAACAGCGAGTGCGTCAGGGACGGATGTGCGGCGAGCGATAAATGTCAAAGGCGTCATTTCTCAAGGAGCCAGGCAGCCGGATCACAACAGAGCGGAGATGTTGTGACGGGGGAATCTGTGACAGCTGCCGACCTCGGGATCATTTTACATATATGAATAAAATATCCTGATATCAAAGCCACAACCAAGAGATGGAGAAAGGTTTTTAAAGTTATAATAAAATGTGAGTGATGCTGTTCAACTTTGACCATCAGGACCCGAATAGTGAAAGAGGAAAAGGGGACACTTCTTCCTCTTGGTCGGTGTCCTTTACTACTATTATTGCCATTTAATTTTGATTTTAACAGTGTAATGACATCACTGTATTTCAGATGCCAACTTTCAAACTCAACTTTTACTTTCTGTATTACAGAAATCCGCTCCTCAGCGGCTCCGCAGTGTTAACCTCTAAAAATCAGAGTAACGGTGGTTGGTTTCGCTGTGTATAATCAATATAACCGCACGTTTACTGCAAGTGCAAAACCATTAAGAGCACCTCAAAATATCTCAGAGGAACCTTCTGAAACACACAGCCAATTAGAAAACAAATCAGTGGCTACAGGCATAAACAAATATAAATATAATAATATAAATATCTACAAAAAATGCACATGGCAAAGCATTGCGGCTCTGCCAGTACTGCAGGTGTGTAATCACTGTACATTTATTCTGTATTTAATGTAGTGGTGCCGTGTCTACTCTCATTATTTATTTGTGTAATGAGGACACAACATCCAGCATCACTCCTCCAGTTTGTCTTTCGTTTCTGAAGATAGAGGGAGCTGCTCTCCTGTGCTCAGCCTGAACGTCGTCCACTCTGACTGTGACAGTTTGACGACTTTTCACAAAACAGCTTTTTCACTCGAGGGTCAGATTCCTCTCTTAACTCACTTTTAATGAGGCGTCCTCAGCTCGACCAGTGGAGAACTATCTCCTAAAGTCATTCATTTCACACTGTGTTGGTTTTTAGGATGAATCATTTTATCCCTAACCCTTACGCTGACCTTCCTCCTGTTCTATTTTTAATGAGAGGAGATTGTCCGGCCGGGCCCGCCACTTACACGTCCTCTCCCGTCTGTACAAGACGCCGTATTGGCTTTATTTGATTTGAAGACAGTTCAAATGAATGCGCTGCTCTCCCAATGGCCATCTGCTCTAACCTCGTTTCATCAACCATAAACAGGCCGGCTGCATCAGTGAAAAAAGGTCTTGGCCAAATATTTGCCGCTCTTCGACCCCATTTGGTTTAGTGCGTTCTCTGTTTGCATTTCAATGACCCACGGTCAGTGTCAGAACGATGGCACGTGTGTCCCTGACGAGCTGTCCCCTGATAAGACGCCAACAGAAGAGAAAGGCACAGAGGCCTTGTGGGATAAGAGCAGGGTGAAGGATGGAGCAAATGTAGACAGGCTGCTGGTTCACATACAGTACACACACACACACACACACACAAGCGCTGGTATCAATCTCCTCACACATGCAGCTGCGCTGCTAACCAGCTCTCTGACACACTTCTTGTGTTTTCCTACGTTTTAAGAACTAGTTTTATATCCTCGCTCGAGCCTCAGAAAATTGCACCGGGGGGTAATTGTTATTCATTGCTTTATTATCTGAATGGCACTTGTCGATTGAGTAACACCTCCCACCGCGCAGCTCCTTGGCCGGGCCTATACTGTAGTGCCTGTAATCTCCAGGCCTCCTAATTACTGCGCATGCAAATCACAGATCAGGCCTCGCTAAATATTTTGTGAAAGAGAAGCAGAGAGGCAGAGGCAGTAACAGCGTGCGAGTGTGTGTGTGTGTGTGAGGGGATAAGGGAATGCAATATGTACATGCATGGGTGTGTAGCATTTCTTTTCTGAATCGCAGCAAATATGGAATTAGCCGGGGAGGACGGGATTGTGTGGATTAGGCGGAGAGATTTTACCAAACTCGGGCTCCCTACGTGTAATTCATTCTGGCGTCCTTGAAATTGCAACTGTGAGAAATTTAGCAGCTGCAGCAGCGGCGGCGGTGGCGGCACTGAGAGTCCTCACACAGACAGAGTGCACCCCCACCCCTCCGCAACCACCCACAACACCACCGTTGAGGGGTGTGAATGCGATGGTTTGGATGTTTTTTTTTTTTTTTCTCCGTCCTAAAAATATTCCCATCTTTGTGGGGATGACACGGATCTGATGCCTCTACGTGTGCAGCCCTAATCCTGTGTGAGAGCGTAAGAGGGTTGGTTCACCAGAATCACCAGGAGAAACCATAATGTACATTCACACTTAGCTCTGTGCTGAAGTGGAACATGGCGATAGTTTTGGTTTTCACATTCTCCCCCTGATGAAGGTGAATAGAATCTGCTGCTTGGTGGTGGCAACATTCAAAGTGAAAACGGAGATGGAGCATCACCCTGCACCAAGCAGAAAAAAACCTGTTCAACGTTCACATGCTGCAAGTCCCTCTGGCCCAAAGACTGTAAATAAAGATGGATGACACCGCTCCACTTCCTCCCGCCATCCAGAGATGAAACCAAAAGTTTCACGAAACCAATAAAAACCAAAGGCAGTGTGAAATAAGAATTGAAAAAGAAGAACCACTTAGAATGACTGAGACCACCTTTGAGAAAAAGATAACTTGACGAAAATGTCCATGTCCCATCTACTAACATGGATAAGGTTTATGATCTATGCTTCAGCCATCCACCAGGGTAAATTAGAATCGCATCTTTATATACGATCTATGGGCTGTAAATTCAACACTCTGATGTTGAACCCGAGCTAGTTAGCGTTACTTAGCATTAAGACTGTCAACAAGGGGAATCACAGTCTCTGTCAAAGAATAAAGAATTACACATTGTCTCGTTTTCAGCACAAATTCACAAAATTGCCTCCTCTGCAATATTTTGCACTTAAAGTTTACACTAAACCCATCTGCTCAGCCGTCATCCACTCTTCATGAATGAGAAGGTAAAACAGAGGTCACTCAGAAGTAACTGCAGTTCGAAACCACAAGGTAAACATGTGGTGAGGCCGACTCTCGATTTGTCGACAGCGTGTATGGGCGGGATCCCGATGTTCCAGCTCAACACCTCCATCAACACACACGAGTTAAAAATGGAGCGCTGGGTACTTTTCCTTCCTTTTCCAGCAACAGGAGGAAGTGGAGATGACAACTTGTCGTCTAACCCACTGGAAGACAGGGGTCAGCTTTCTGTTGTGAGTGCTCTCGTTACAGAGGCATAAAATGACGCCTTAAACTCCAACTGAATTATAGAAGACAGAGTCAAACACAAAGGTCTGAGACACAGCTCAAGGGAGTGAGGTGCTCATAAAACTGTAACATCCATTCATAAAACATCATTGCACTGCAGTTGCAAGATAAACTCTGTCACACTCCCTCTCAAGACCACTTTGAGGGGAAATTACTGCAGTTTTGTGTTGGCCTGGAACACCATCTGAGGACGCAGCAGCTTTAAAAAATACATTGATGGATGATGAGGTGCTGAGTAATTCTTCGTCAATGTGGCGTCAGCCACCGCACCTGTGAGGAGGATCATGGGGTTCCCAGCAGCTTCCATTCCATTCAATAAGAAATAAGGCTGAGAACAAAGTGTCTCCGCCTGTGTGATATGGAAACACGGAGCCGCCTGTCACGCCGCTGGACGTGGCGTCCACCGTGGCTCTGTGGGGCGGCCGAGCCCACGGAACCTGGAGCCTGAGGTGCAGCCAACCCATTACCGCATACAGTGGCCAGAAAGAGGATTATATCACCAATCCCCTGATGTCACCACACAGGCACAGATGCCTGAGCTCACAGTGAGTAATAACCCGCCCCCCCCCCCTTCGATCCAGCAACGCCTCGCCCTCACTTCATCCTGTCACTCTGAAAGGTGCCGCCCCATCAAGAGGCTCTATCAGTTCACAGGTTCAAACCATTTTCCTCTGCGGGCCGGCGATGATAAGAGCTCGCTCGTCACCGTTTGAGTGGCAGGACAACTGTGAAAGTGCCCCACAGGAGCCATATGGTGTGACTGAGAGGTGCCGTAACAGTCATGGCACCATTTGTTCTCTGACGCAAAGGTGCTCCTGCTCAGGCTGAGGACCTCGTGTTGGGCGGTCAGAGAGAAACTTCCCTCACAGACAAAAAAAAATCCAAGCGTGCTCCAGCCTCTGGGCTCACAGCTGCAGGCCGTGTCTCCAGAAGCTGAAACACGAGCAACTGAAATCTAAGTGGGCGGATTTTCCATCTGCTTTCTAGGAAGACGGAGCATTTTACTGCTCCACAAGTATTTGTCTTCACCAAGGACACGTTGTACATACTGTAGGTCACGTGTGATTGATATAAACTATAGCACTCCGCCTTAGCAGGAATCTTGGAAAATGTCGCCTTAACTTCTGACTGATCTGCTCCAAAAATGAATTATCTGGAGATCCCCTCTAAAGTTTGTTGAGTGAATTTGTAAAAGACACAACAGTCTCCCTGGGTAAATATATGGGAGTTATTGTCTTAATGGACAAAGGCAGATGTCCATGAAAACCAAAACCACCTGTTTATTCTTCTAACAAGTATTTCCAAGTGTTGCTTGAACCTTTCCATGTGTTTTGGTCTCTAACGACACGAAGCTGCTAAATCTGCTCGGCCCCCAAAGGACAAAGGAAACGTCAACTCCAAGTACGTCTCTGTACAGCGTCAACGTCAGAGACGACAAAAAAACGCCAAAGTCCGTCCAGCTGTACTTCCTAGTGAGTCCTCTCGAGCGCAGATGGCGATCGAGGCCGATGGCTGCCACGTAAGAGAAGGCCTGGACAGCCGCGATCTAAGCATGAGTTTAAGTGGCGGCTGCTCATTGTGCTTCGGGCCCCCGGCGTCTGACTCTTACCTGGGGGATTATGTCCCTGCATTAGTTAATCACCATCGCTGTAAAGCTCCCAAACTCCAACGCATCCACATGGCAGACATTTAAAGCAACAGCAGGATCGATTTATTGTCATTTAAAAGGTTTTTAAGGCTTTGATGTCTGAGCCTAGAACAGCGAAGCCGCTCAGACGGTGGTAAACATCCACGGTTACGTAGCACAGGATAAGAGTTTCTGTTCTTTCCAGATAACGGCGATGCATCATTTGCTCATGCTTGACCCATTGCTTAATGAAACCAGAGTTCAAAGCAGCGGGTCACTCTGACCAGATCCAGCGGATAAATACATCGAGGGACAGATCAAGTGAAATTCAAAAGAAAAAAAAACACACACCCAAAACAACTGAGCATGAGCTCATCGTATCTGTCAATGATTCACAGAACTTTCCCTGATATCATGTCCGACGTGGAAGCTCAATCGATCCTTTGCTCGCTTTTGTCACAAATGGTTTTGGGACAGGTCCTTTTTCAACAAATTAGCTTCAGCACTGAGAGCAGAAAGCTGTGCTCTTTCAAACTGGGAGAGAAAAAAAAAGAAGACGAGGCATGGGCGAGTGTTAACTGTCTTCTGTGGAACCATTCATAGCCGCTGTACCGCTGCAAAGGTTGGTGAGGAATTCAGGGAATGCGACTTCTCGGCAGAGATCAAAGGAGTTGAACATTAACTGTGCTGAACTCTTCAGCCCTCCAGTGCTGCTCCCAGGGACTGCCTGTCAAGTTCAAGGGTCCCGCAGGAGCCCTGTCGAATGCTCAGTGTCAATAGCAGGTACATAACACGGAGCGGTTACACGTGAAGCTGCGGGTCATCCCCTTTTTGAGGCCCCCCAGCGCCCTCCCAACTGGCTCCAGCCACATATGTACTGGGAAACACACAGCTCCTGCTGCCACAGTGAGGCAGAGGGGGGGGGGGGGTGTCTCTGCCATAAACAATAATACACCAAGAAGCTCACAAGCATGAAGACTCTTTTTCAATGTGGGGAGAGGGGCCGAAAACGTGACAAATGATGATTTGATGGCTCTCCCACTTATCTAAACGTTGCTATTTTGCAATAACCGAACATGCATTTTGCAGAAGCTGCCAGGCCCTAACCCGAGGGGACAACTGTTCTCCAGATGAGCTCTCAACACCAGCCTAACACCTGCAGTATTCCAGGCCTGCAGGGGTTTGTCTTCCTCCCACACTTTGAATAAACCCGAGCGGGTGCCCCCCGTATCTGAGAACTGTCAGAGCAGCCAGCATACGATCTGGCCTGGAGATAAATCATCCAGATTAGAGACCATAAATAAGCAATCTTTGCACCCAGGAGCCTCTGGGTCCACTGCGTCCGCTCCCTGACGGCTGTTAATAGCCGTCATTCAGACCTGATTAGTAAATGAGCAAATCACAAGATAGGTTCAATTCAATTCACTTTGTTTCAGGCCACATAAGGAGAACACTAAAGACAGGGAAGGTCAACACCGGTGGAGAAAATGGAGAATAGACCTATATCCATCCACAGCACACGCACACATAATACAGCTGAGGAAGGATTAGTGTCAAATGCTACAACTATTGTACATACAGCATCTCTTTGCAGAGGCCTTGGCAGCCGTCCCGGGTAGTAAGCAGCTACTACGACCGAACGGGGCTTTGGGAGGGTGCCATGTTTTGACAGTGAGGGATGGGGACGTCCATGCAGCAGCTGTGGGTCTCTGTCAAGAGTGGGATGTAAGAGAGTTCACCGGGTGACACAACAGCAGAGGCGCCTTCTCTTGTAAGAGGCACAACCTCCTTCCTGCTGGGGGCCCGGACAGATTTATGATCCGGCAAATGAAATGTTAAAGCGAGACGCCCCCAGGAGCCGGAAGCTCGGGTGTGGATGTATCTGCCGGGCGCCAGCACAGTAGCAACAACAGCCTGTGGCTGTAATGCAACGTGAAATCTGCAGAAACGTGACGGCCGCGACATTTGCAGCGTTCAGTCAATCAACCTATTGATGAACGGATGAATAAGAACACGTGGAACGCAGCACTGGAGGAACCCGGGGACAAAAACACGAGAAAGACTGAATCTTCTTTCCTTTAACCCTCGACCCGCCGCAAGGTTTAAAAACCTTCACCACGCAAATGCTCCCAAAGGCACGTCACCAGGAGATGTTAAGATTCCTGGCCAGCTTTGTTTTGGTGCCTCAGCTCAACCGCAGTCCTGGTCAGCAGTGATTTGTCGCAGGATTAGGAGGAACAGATGACTGCTGTTGTCCTGCCAACCAGGCACAAGATCAGAAAATGCGTCTTTGTGTAATTCGTCATAGTCAAGTACCCCAAAGCAATGAGACCCAACAGTAGCACATACACAGTAGATTACACCACGGCCAGCGTTGTACAGAAAGTACAATATCTAACAAAAAGTTTGGTTTTGTTCTACAACATCCATCATTCAGACTGACGGGTTTGTCCACGCTGATTCATGACACGGCACCTCGGAGTATTCTAATGGTTCAAATACTAGAAATTACACTTGAGTAAACAGAGCGGCGATCAGAGTTGCGTGCTGCCTCTTCACGCTGCATAGTCTGATCAAAAGCCCCTGAAAAACCTTCAGTGGCCCTTAGGGGACAGCAGTCTCACCCTCACATGAATATTTGACGTCCCATCAAAGACTTGTGAACGGCCTGAAATGCAAAAAAGGCTGCTCGCAACTATCAGGGGCCCTCCTTGCCCCCTCGCTTTATGGGCTTTTTATGAAGCTTCAAGGGCACTCCTGCCCTGAGCCCTTGTTAATTACTGATGGTAAGTGCACGGATGTGTGCGTGCGTCTTTTTTGTCTTCATTTCTTCACCGATGGTGCAGGCCGGTTATCAGATAACCGTCTACAAGCCGAACGGTGGGCGGCGTTCTGCTGACACGTACAGGATAACACTCAGGTGTGAACTTTGAGCTGCGGCAGCGGTGGCCTGCTCCTTCTAGGCCGAAACAAGCTATTCGTTGTTTTAGTCGACGCGCTGTACGTTCAGGGGAATTCCTTCAGCCCAAATTAAGTATTCAAAAAGGTTTCTTATAAATAATATAGACTGTGTCACTGTTGTTTGCTTTAAAAAGCCACATCGAGGCGTCCACAGTTGTTCCATAACAATGGACGCCACATCGCCACCTCTTTACTTCTTCTATGTTTCCATCATTGTTAATGATCTGAATTGAATTCCTGTTAGTCATACTGTCATAGTCTGTTTGTTTTTTGATATTTGTTGTCCTGAAACTTGTCTCTTCTCTGAGGCACAGGCTCGTGCTCACACAGCGACACAAATGACGTCGGAGGGTCAAGTTTGTGGACAGAATGGGTCACGGCTCAGCTGAGGTGGCCCGAAGCCCAAAACCCCGGCACTGTGTGAAGTTATTTCAGTCGGGAGTCGGTAATGAGATGCATACTTGTGTGCACAGCAGAGACACAGAGCCCCCACAGAGGAGCCTTCATGTACACAGCATCGCGGAGTGGCCTCCTCTGTGAGCTAACACTGGCGGCCATTCACTGTCTATCACACTGCAGCACATGATCCTCACGCCCACAGCCGTCCTAATCAGCCTATTTATGAACGTGGTGGCAAATAAAAAAGACGTCTTGCGGCTCTGACTGCGCACAAAGACCATAATTGATTTATTCAGTTAAATAATAAAAAGCTTCTTGGTGAGTTCAAGGGTGCCCCCCGCCCCCCCGCCCCCCCTGAGTGGACAAAGTCATTTGCAGAGTGTTGAATCATCAAATGCTCCCTCTCCCTTGACCTTCTCCTGCTGCCGCGTCTGATCACTGGATAGCAGACGGGGGAAAGAGCAAATTAATTTCAGGCGCCGTGCAGCTGCACTCTGTGAACTGCGTCTTTTTTGGGGCCTGAGCTGTCATTTGTGGATGCACATGATTCTATGCTGCGTCTCCAGAACTATACTCTGCCCGAACAACAGGCACATCAACGGGCGCTTTATCGCTGGAAATTACAAGCTTTGATCCAATTGTGGTTCCTGTGTGAGAGAGAGATTTAATGTTTCGACGCATCAGATCACCGACCAGCGCGGTGGGCGGAGACGGCAGCTGCTCCTCTGCGCTCGCCTGATCCCACTCACACAAGGAAACGAAGAAGAGGAGGCCGTCATATAATCGCTGAAATTACCGGAGACAAATGACCCAAAAACCCCACATGGCCTCACGCCTCCGAGAATCTGTTTGATCTGAAGTTCTGTGCTCCTCTACCTCACAGAAGCAGGAGGGAACCATCTTCATCAAACCATCCATGTGAGCGAGTGTAGTATTAACTGTTTGTACTGACTGATAACACAGAAGCAGCAATATTTAATTATTTACAAACTCATGTCTCGTGTCAAACGTGTGGGAAATTAGAGAGATAGAGAGGTGGCTCGTTAGAGAGAGAGAAACTCCACTTGCAAAGCCTCTGTGAAGTATTTATAGAAAATAAACACTTTACTCCTGAATGGCTTCCACTGAAGTTGTAGCACAGAAGTATCCCGACATGTTTAACACCTGTATTAAATACCTGTGGTTATGGCCCTAACAGCACTTTACTATCACAGCAAACACTCGAGAGCAGCTGCTCTGTCAGAGACACAACAGCTGTTCGCATCACAGCCAAACACACACTGGTGTTACTATAATTAGGAAGTCGCTGATAATTACAGCCGCAGAATGATTTCCTCAACGCAGCCGTTTTCTTGAATCTGATGAAGGATCGGATGCAGGAAACAACAAAACATTCGCTGCCTCACAATAAATTAAAAAAAAAAAAAAAATCCACCTATTAATTAGACAGTTTGAGTTTAGAAGGTGGAGGGATGACAGAGGCAGTAAATTAAAAGTGGAATCCACTAATTTTATACATTTCAAAGTCTGTTTACAGAACGTTCTGCACATGTGAAACTCCAGAAAACAGCTGCGATAAATAACTAAAAGTTTGGCTCGGCTTCATTCGTGTTCCTGTTGAATCCCTCCGGCCAAACAACAAAACTCAAGACAAATGGAGCTGAGTGTTGATAAGCGTTACCGGGCCACAGATGAGTCGTGCGACCGGCCCCTCATGTAGCTCTCAAAGCCAGAAACTTCCCTGCTCGTCCATGAGGGCAAATCTTCCCTGAGTAAACTTCAAAAGGCTCGGTCATTAATAATTCTGATTTAGGAGCCGGCCCGCCTCGTATTTGCAATTCTGATAACCTCTGCTCGCTCTGCAGGAGCGGACAGGAGGAGGAAACGGGAAGACGGGGTGGGGGATGGTGGGGGAGGAAGGCGGCGTCTACTTTTTCCAAATTAGCCTATACCTCTAAATGCTGACGCCCTCTGGGGCGCCGCGGTCACGGAGGAGCTCATGAACTATCCCTGCAAATATTCCCTAAATTATTCACTAACAAATTGGCCTGTGTGTTTTTGCTGATGCATATTTCATGCACCTCTGTTCATTCATTAGAATAAATACAGTGTGTTAACCTCTGGCTCGTTAAATTAGCATGTTAATGAGTCCACGTAGAAAAAAAAAAAAGTTGGGAAACATGAAAGAGAAACTGCATGTGTGTTTTTGGACCGGGCTACAAAGCAACATGCTTTACATTCTGCACATGACTCTGACAATTCCTCGAAGCGTCAGCGCGGCAATAATAAATGTCTGAAAAGCCAAAGGCAGTTGGTTGCTCTCCAGATCGCCTGGTGTCAGAAGAAGTGATGTCAGTTTGCTTAACCAGCATTCACACACTCTCACTGACTGACCCATTCCCAGGGAGACTCCCAGGAGGAGGGCGAAGGTCGACGGAGACACCCACCAACACAAACCCAGCAGGTAAACACACAAGCGAAACATCTCATCCTTCCCACAACGCTCGGCACTGCAAACACGGAGGGTTTCAGGCCGAAGAGGGCGGTTCAGCTCCCCGCAACCCGATCGCTCCGTCTCTCCTCTTTCTCATGGCCCGGTCTAAATGTCAGCATCTGTGTAAACGCGAAGGTAATTTGCTTGTCGGCTTCCTGCTGCGACGGTGGAAAGAGCAGAGGTGGACGGACTCACTCTCAGGTTCACTCTCAGGTTCCTCCTGGATCAGCTGCTTCTGATGTTTTGTTTCAATATAATAACTTCAGTCACATCTTGAGATCTGACATTTGAATGAAAAGCTGTTGCATATTTTAAAATGTGGGTTTTTTTCCCCTCCGACAGACTCAATGAGGTTAGTGGTGTGAAGTAGTGAGAGGATGCGCTGTGTGAAACAGAACTGAGAAACAAAGTGACCAGGGGAGGCCCCAGCAGCGACCTGACGACCGATCATCACAGCTAGAGACTAGAGATCTGCAACTTCCCCTAACCGTGACTCAGAGTGAAGCCACTGAACCAAATACATCGAGCACAACTGAACCTTTCAATACCTGAATGCCTGCACATTTTCCACACACATCAACGGCAGCTGCAGGGTTTTCTGGAATCGACTATTGCTTTTGTTCAGTGGCAGCTTCAGCCGACGTGAGGGGACTGTCTTCAAGATATGAAATGAGTGGATCAGAGTTGACATGTCAGAATGCAACGCGAGTGTTAAACAAGAATGGAAACAATACAGCATGAAGTACAACTTCATGCGATCACGCAGTAATCAAAGCAGTAGTACATAGAAATGATTACGAAGCTCTGCAGTGACTGAAGTCAATCCAGAAGTCCTACATTTGATCTTCGAGAGGTTTAGTGTCAGTGAACGTACACAGACAAGACAAGCTATTAAAAAAATGAAGAAGTGAAATTTTGAGATTGGTCATCGTCTGAACACAGGCACAGCTAGACAAGCACACACACACACACACACACACAGTGACTAGGTGTCCAAGGTGACTCAGTGCACTTCTCTTTCGCTTTAGATGAAGAAAGAAAGAAAAAGCTCAGACTCGATAAAGGAGGCACAATCCTCTGACAGCACCAAATCATCTGCTTGAAAACAAAGCTCCGCTGTCGTATCCTCTTTCCTTCGATCTTGCATTAAACCCCCGGAAATCAAATATTAACTTACAAAACTAAATCTTTAGTCTCAGTCAAGTCCTGCCCCCCCTCCCCTAAATGACAAATAACGTAAAGAAAATATTCAAATGTGGAAAATCCTCTTGAAGATGAAGTGCAGCAGCAGCGAGCGACACCATGAGCGTCTCGTCGCTTTGAGTCCCAAATCATCTGCTTCTAAAAAGCCGAAACAGGAAATCCAAACTACCCGGTCGTGTTATTTCTACCCCTAACCCTAACCTGGCTCACAACTGCAAAGACCCCAAGTCGTAAGATGGTGGAACTCTGGGTATTTCAGCGTGATGCTCGTGGACTGGGGACGTCTCTCTGAGGCAGCGCTGTGACATAAAGAGGCTTCAGTCTGTGCGCTGTGTGACAGCTCTGTACAGCACGGTTTGCTCTGCAGCGCCGTGCCCTCGCCGCATTTTAGTTGTATGGCGGTTATTTACAACCTGGAGCCAAGCCTTTGATTAAAGCCCGCTGTTTGAATTTACGTTGGAACTTTATAGCTTTTTACTGTGCCTTACTGTACAGAATGTTATGTTAAGAAATCTGTTTAACCCAAACAAAGTGATGGGTTTAAATGAAATAAAAGTGCCTGGCAGGGCACGGAGACCGGTGGAGCGTGATTCCTGGAAAGTGCTTTCCCATGTGTGGGCGGGCAGATCAGTTGGACGGGAGCAAGTCGCAGCCTGTGATGATGTTTGACTCAGGAGAGGGCATACTTTCTCCACGCTCCTGCCAAGTCGAATGCACTCAGAGACCTCCCACGGCTGCCTGATTATTTTCATACGGAGCCTGGGAACGCAGGGCTAACGGCTCACCTGCAGCAAGTCTGGACTCTTCTGAATCCACGCACTCTGCTTCACAACGGGAGGAAGAGGAGGTCTGCTGTATGATGTTACGTGATGGCAGGGATAAGGAGAGGACGCATGTGTACATGCACTCATGTAAAGTCGACCAGATCCTTTAGATAAAGGGATTAAGTGACCGGCCTTCTGAGCGGTTCTTTTAATTGAAGATTTGCTGATGAAGACGTTCTGACGCTTAATGGGCCTTTTCTATTTTTATCGCAGCCATCTTTACCCCCGCTGACCTTTAGTAGTAAAAATACAAGCCAGCCGAGCCACAGCAAATGATATCACAGAGTTTTTATCCCATGAAGTACGTCAGCTCCGTCTTTTTATCCTTTGGAATCTGATCCGCGGGGCCACATGCGACGAAACATATCCTGGGGTTGGCTTCGCTTTACTTGGTGACACTATATTTATATTGCAGCTCATCAGAAGCTCCGGGTTGTTTGCACTTTTAAAACTAATAGTTTTGCTTGTGCATGAGCTGTGCATATGCAGCTTGTCCGTGTTCGTACATGTGTTCTGCACGGTGCACTGTCGCGGGGTCACAGGGTGCAAACTTGTGAATGAAGCTCCATGTATGGAGCTGGCGGAGTTGTCGGCGTAAGAGGAACTCATTTTTTGTCATATAACTAAAAAGATGACAGATTATTCTTGCACCTGTCTGAGCTGCATGCTAAGCTATTGGGTTTGTTGCTGTCCCCAACTAAATTGAAGCATATCAATAGTACTCCTCTCAAGAGGGTTTTTTGTCATTGATCTGTCAATTTTTCCACTTTGACTGCTGCTCTTTCAGACTCACGTGGCTGGTCTGGTTTTAAGTCACCAGAGGGGGCGTTTCTTTGGACTCCACGACTCCAGCCACATCTGCATCTTTCTCTTTAAAACACCTGCACAACCTGAGCTCTGCCTCTGAGAGGAGGTCCCCCCCCCACACACACACACACCCTGTGAGGCATCCCTGGACCCACAGCACCCCGCCTGCCCGCCACCGCTCACACCCTCTTACTGTACTGTGCGTTCGCCGGCAGCAGAGAAGCAACGGGAGAATGATGATGATGATACTGTTGACAGCCGGGGCACAGCCATCCGTCCTCACCATCGAGGAGGCGCTGGACGTGTCGGACACCCCTGGCCAGGAGGGAAAAACGTCTGACTCAGTCTCCTGGCTCCCCTCTGGTTCTCTACTCTTCGTCTGGTGCAGCAGAACGCCGGCCCCGCCCCCTCAACTGCTGTCCATCTGCTGGCCTCCCAGACATCACCTCGTACTCCCGCCTGTCTGACCCGGGCAGCGTTTTAGTCTGGACCGACAGAAAACAGAATATCTGAACTGACACAGACACAACCGCTTGTCGATTCTAAAACTGAATTCCACAGAGTTTTCATTTCAGCTTAAGAAAAACAAAAGCCGCTTCATTCAGTGAGAAAATGTCCAATGAAAACACCAGAGGCTCAAACTGGAGCTGCAGCATTCTGCTGGTGACGACACAGCTGGATTTGAATGCAGGTGAGAAGTCACACCTGATTCTCTAGAAAGCCACCCTGCAGCCACGGAGGTGCGACCGAGGCCGCATGTTTTCTCACCTCCTGGTGTAAAACGCAAACAATGCGGCGGCGGCGGCGGCGAGCGGGCCAGAGTGAGGGATTTAGCAAGTGGCCGATTGTTGAATGGGAGAGGGCAGACCGCTGGCGCTGGTGAACAAACAGAGCAGCCACATCAAAAGGCGCTGGGCTGGACCAGAGACGATAAGGTCAGACAGTCAGGACATTTTCCAAAACCGAAAAGCTCCGCTCGCTGATTAGCAGGTGACAAAATGAAGTTATTATAAAGCAGATTAGCTCAGTTCTAATCCTTTCTATTATGCATTCAGAGGAGATTATGTCACCAGACAAGTGAGCAACAGGCACAATATCAACAATACAAGCCGTGGCTAAGGATAATACAACTTAAATAAAAGTAAACATCCTTCAAAATAAAACACCGGTATGTTTCACATACCTACTCCTCTGCCTTTGACTTTCACTTCACCTTGGCTCCTTTGGCGACCCTGTGAAGAGAAAACAATGACATTTAAACTGGTTTAAATCTCAACATGTCGTAGGCATAGGAGGTGCTCATTAAAAGCTCTTTCCTTAGATCTTGCATTAAACCCCCGGGAATCAAATATTAACTAACAAAACTAAATCTTTAGGTATTGTTTAATGAGAGTGATGTGTCCCACATGTGGTCTTCATACTTGAACTGTGTGGGTGTGGTCTGCCCCCCCCCATTTATATCACAAATAACGGATAGAAAATGTGTATGTATTCAAATGTGGAAAATCCTCATCAAGATGAAGTGTGTGAAGACATGAGCGTCTGGTCGTCAGAGTCCCTGCTGTGTGTAACTCTGCACAGACGGACAGTCAACACGCCACGATGAGCAGAGTGTGTGTTTGTGTGTGTTAAACTGTCATGTATGACGAGGAGTCACAGCGGTGGGAAACTCACTCATGCTTCACCCGCCCGGGAGTGAGGGCTGCTGGGTGGGCATCGATTCGTCACCTGCAGTAATTCAACGTGGGAGCTGGAGCCCGACCGCACATTCCTGCACCTCTGCACAGGGAAAAAAAAGGGGGGTGGAAGCATGTTTTAACGAGGTTTGTGTTTGTTTAACCTCCTCTCCTCTCTCAACATGAAAGCTGAGCGATAGAGAAAGTCAGACATCTTGACCCGGCGGCGAACACTTGTAACGGTCGTCAGATGAGAACAAGCGAAACCGCTCGGGGTGAGCGTTTGAGGGGAACGCTGAAGAGGGGAGGGTTTAAGGGCGAGGGCGGGGCTCGGTTTGCGAGGGGAGATAAAACGGTGGCAGGAGGATCTCCAGTCCAGTGAGCGTGACTAACCACTCAGCTGACCACAACCGAGAGCTTTGTGCCGGGATGAGGCGTGAACCAGCACCTGCGGCGGTCAAAGCGCCGTTCACTTGCTCACAAGCAAAGCACCTTATCTCCCAGAGAAACAAAGGTTGAAATTTGAGTTTGAAGTCAGACATGTTCACAACGGCACAGCAGCACAGGACTTAAGAAAAAAATTCCAATTCATTCATTTAACAGTTGAATCCTCATGATCAGACTTTTTTTTCCAAGTCAAGCTGAAACACTGACATAGAGGTTTAAAGACCTCGGCGTTTTTTCCTCAGTATTTAAATCTCTGTGAGTAAAAAGATCCTGTGAAAAACCAACCAAGTTTTAATGAATCAGAAACTGTTGGAGGTGACTCAAATCAGCTGTGACTCACATTTAAACAATGTTGAGCTTTTTGGAAACTGTGATAACCTGGAAGTCGGCAGCGGCACGCCTCATTCTTGTGAGAAAGACATTTGTTAAAACAGCAAAACCACGAGGAGCTCGTGTTCTGTGTCTGAGGCAGAGCGGACAGGACCAGCTCCAATGTGAAGAGAGACGATCCTTTTTTTTTTTTTTTTTTTAGAAAGAATGAAAAGTAAACCAGAAAGAAAAACTCACTTGCAAACATCTGCCAGAGAGAAACATTTATTCAGACATGACACATTAGAAAACCACTGCAAAATAAGTTGGGAAAAAAATCTGTATATATCAAAATATAAACTTTATTTCTTAAATCGCCATCAATAAAAAGCACTAACACCCACATGCATTAGAACCTGAATTCAAAATAGGAATTTAAATACATTGAAACCTGTTTAATAAACATGTTCAGTGAACACATTCGGTGACGGACAGAGCACCACAGCGACAGGCACAGATGACCTCTTACCAAGGTGGGTGAAAAACACCGAAAACAGAAACGAGTGCATGCGACGCTGCCCCTTTAAGCACCCCAGCATGACGGTTGAAACACTAGGTACTTCCCAACCACAGAGGAGCTCCGCAGGGGCCAAGTCAGGGTGGATCCGTGTCCTCTCACAGAAAGGGGGAAGTAGATTAGAAATATTAGAAAACCAAGCATGTGTGTGGAGTGGTGGGGTGGGGTGGGGTGGGGTGAGGGGGTGTCCAACGTCTGAATGGATGCAGTGAAACCGAATCCAACTCAGACCGATTCCACCTTTGCATCCTTCCCATTCAGATCTTCTGAGGAGTCCAGCAGCTGCAGCAGCGCCCGCCCTGCAGAGCACAGAGGACAGAGGACTGTGTGATTATGCCTGATGCAAACTTACAGCTCTGTAGAAGAGGAGTTAAAGCTTTAGAGTTCAACTTTTTAAACTGCTGATCAGTAAGAGAGAAAAAAAAAACAACATGGCAGATTCAGTTTATTCAATGTGAAACTCAGTAGTGTGGATGCAAAACCAAAACATTTAGACAGTTGTATCACACCTTCAACAACTCGCCAACGCTTGATAATAAATTCTAATAACCAACCAAGGCCACTGAGAGTTAACTCCAAACAAGACGTTCACTGCTGCATGTTGAAATATTGTGCAGATGGAACAGAGCTCGAGCTGTGGTTCAAAACATTCATGTAGTCACTGATGATCATTATGTAAAGCAGCTTCAAACAATCAGCACTTAAATGGTGCTGGGGATTCTGCGTGACCGCTAAAACCCTCCTCCACGTCCTGTCAGTGTGTGTGTGTGTGTGTGTGTGTGTATTGGGGGGAAAGTCAGTCAGGAATGCAAAACAACATTCGTCATATGGTGAAGGTGTTGAGGCGTCTCGCGTTCGAGTAGGTTGTAAAAAACTCCAGACGATGTCATCTTTATCATCACAGTTTGCGCATGAGTGAACCTCATCACCTGAGGTACTATTGTTAGATACTACCACCCACAGATAGAAGTACTGCAATATTTACAGGAATATGGTGGGAAAGTACTGCTGCATCGAGCCGTTGTGAGTGTCAGTACAAACATGATATGAACAGAGGACGGTCACAGTCAGCTGATGTTTTCTGGGATGTATATTAATGCAAACATCAAACCAACGAGCATTTGTTTAAAACAGGATTGTGCTCACGGCTCAAATGTGCCACAAAACAGAACCGTGATTTGTTTTTTTCGGGGGGGCGACAGCGCATCAGTTTGAAATACTGCGAGGAGTAAAGGAACAGGACGGAGCAGCGGGAGAGAGCTGCAGGCGTCAGGCAGCTCCTCCCTGCTCCTCCCTGCTCCTCCTTGCTCCTCCCTGCTCCTCAGCAACGTCACCAGCTCCTCTCACAGGGGTCATAAAAGCACAGCACCTCACGGGTCGTCACAGACCGGTGAGAAAAATCTCATTATCCCTCCGCTGGTGAATCAAAATGACGAATGTTTGTTTGTCTGCCCCCAGAACTGTGAGCGGTGCCCCTGAATATTTAATAGACTTAAATATAAAAATAAAAAAAATAATAATCCTATATATATATACACACACACACACACACACATATATATATATATATATATAATAGGAATATTATCTGAGTTCATTGACTGAGGGAAGTTAGTAAAGAGCAATAACAAGAAGAAGAATGGGAATTGAAGCTGAAGGTCACAACCCTGGGTCACATCCCACGTATCCCATAATGCACCTTGATGGCATCTTTTATTGTCTTCTAATCAGCCTCTTATTTCAAACCTCTCACACAGGTCTGCTCCGTCTCTGTTTTCACTCCTTCAAAGAGCCGCTGAGGCTTTCTTGTTCTCACAGACTTGATTGTCTTTTTAAATATTAAATCCAGATATCACGCAGCAAAACCCTCCTCAGGTTCAGCGTCTCCATCACAGCACAATACTCACGCTGTGGTTCATACAGAGGTTGAGTGGCTGGAAAAGCAGGAGCGCCACGTGTCAGTGGAAATGTATTTCAAGGGGGCTGACACAGTACGAGGAGGAATGTGGGCGAGGTTATGACCAACGCGACCTAACTGGCACCGTGCCTCGCTGGCTGCTCACGTGACCGCCCCCTATTAGTGGCGATTCGGTACCCGAGCGCGCGCTGCATTGCGAAAACTGGCACTGGGAAGAAGTGGCGGCGGTCGCATGCACGTCTCCAGTGCGGGACTGCTCTTATGGACAAGCAGGCGCTGCCCGCTCATATCTGGGCCTGTCGGCGAGCTCCTCTCACTTCTACACACCTCTCGTGTTTATGCATGATAAGCAGCGAGCGAGCGGAGCGGCCGCCGCTGCCGAAGCACACGCGGGGGGGAGCCGCTCTGACATTTCCCACGGTGGGAAATCCCAATTCATCTGATGTTGATTAAACCAGGTCAGTCGCTTGGACAGCGGCGCTCGGAGGGATAGTCTCGTCTACAATGGGTCACAAAGGCCGACGGCTGGCGGCCGTCCACGAAACCTCTAATGTCACGATAGCAGCTGGATCCCTCCGAATAGGAGGAGGCACATTGGACTGGAATCTCCATCCGACCTTAAATCACATCAGATTTGACTTTATTACACATTTCAAAGGTGCTGAGAGAAGAACGACCTCAGAGCAGAGCAGCAGTGGTGCAATTATGGGTTGAGGGACAATTCACAGTTTTGACATCTGCACAAAAGTGACTAAATTAAAGGAACAAAAAGGATTCAGCTGACAAAACAATGACGATGTTGAGACTTTTCCCAGTTGTCATGATTCTATTGTTGAAACTCTGAGGAAAGTTAACCAGTGTTTCCAAAGTCAAAATGAATGAAGGAAAAAAAAAATGCTAATTTCAACATCCAGCTTTACAACCCAGTGCTGCAGAGAAATTCAAACGTCATTCAGGAGAATCTGGGTTTTACAGGACTCCGGATCTGCACTGAGCTGCCTCCAACTAGTTCAGCGAAAGCACCGTCAGCCCTTCTGAGTCACCAGTTACTAAACTTGCTGAACTCCAGCTGCTTCTTTTATCTCGCTGTAACCCTAACCGGCAGGAATGCGTGGCAGCAGCGCCGAAGCTCGCGGCAGCTCGCCGGCTGCTCCCCGGCGCTGACTGGCAAACACCAGTCATTCATCGACAACAAGCCCATTATCGGAAAACCTGCGACTAAGTGGGGGTCAGCCGTGGGACAGAAAAGAGTCCTGGAGGGAGGTCAGAGGTCTGACCCGGACTGTCCTGGGTCTGAAGGACCACCACGTTAAGACCCAGAGGCTGGACCGCACTCGGCAAGGAGTGTGAGTAAACAGGAAGGAAGGCTGACGAAGAGTATCTGGTTTAATGTGACGCACACAATGCTCACGTCTGAAAGAGTCTCCAGATGTGGCGGCGGCGGCGGCCAGGGGATCCTCGTCACGGCGAGTTCAGGGCCAGGTCTTTCTTCAAGGGCTCATTATCAGCGTGTTTCTCAGAGATTCACCCGCTGACACAGTGACCGACACACAGCCGCTCCAGAGGAAAGCCAGCGGGCGAGGGGAGCCGTCCCAGTAATGAGGCACTTCCTAAAAAATCCCTCAAAGCGGAGACTTTTCCTCATTCTGGAACCGTGACCCAGTGAAGAGCTGCCAAACGCCACTTTAATGAGTCAGCATTGCTAGCGTTTCTCTTCACACAGCTGCTAACCTAAAAAAAAACACACAACTCAGTTTTCTGCTGCCAAGGACCACACATATGAAAAAAAAACGGGGGGGGCGTTTTGAGTGGTTGCTTCCTGTCGCTCTTTGAGTCGCGTTGAATAGATATAAATGAGGCCACAAGGGGAAATGATTGCATCTTTTCTAATGATCAGAAAACAGTTGAATCAGATAGAAACTGACAGCTGCTGGCGGCACCATGTCAAATCAGGCTGCTATCAGGTTCAAGGTGGAGCGAGCCGCCCGCCCTCTCTCTCTCTCTCTGCTACGTCTTTTTACACGAGGAGCCCGTGAAGTCATTGCAGCTGCCACGACTCTCCCATAGAGGCAGAGTGAAAGGTCGTCCCTCCAGCTGAGGGCTGTAAATTCAAGACGTAAAATGGGAGAGACGTACACGGCGCTCAACAGGTGCAGGGGCCAGGATGAATGGGCCGCCCTCTTTCTCTGCCGTGAAGGAGCGGGAACAAAGGGGATGGAGACAGGAGCATTCAAACTGGAGAACTTATGATGCTAAAGTGGCCTCGGTCAAAACACAGATCGTCCTTCATGAAGCCTCCGCAAATTAAAGGACGCCGACACAAACTTGGCTCGTGCGACTCGATCTGAAGCCGTTAGCTTGGTGAATGGACGACTGCAAACAATTGGGAGATCTGATATTCTCCTCCACACGCAGCGACCACACGGTCCGGAGCGAGATTTAAAGCCGTCATGTCCATTTGCAGAGCCCCGCTTTTGTCAGCTCCCTATTAATAAAAGATGTCACGAGAGCTGCGTCTAATGAGAGTGAAATTGTGACCAGGGTGGCGTATTCCGCCGCAGACTCCGCGCCGTGAATAATGCATGAGTGCTTGTTTTTCCTTGTACGGGATTTTGTAACATAGATCTTTTTGATGATCCACATTTAATTTCCACACCACTCCGCCGCCGCAACATCATCCGCTCTGAGCCGTTCGTTGGTTCCGTCCTCCAAGTTCAAAGGGGTGTTTTCCAATTCTCTGTGAAGAATCCTCAGTGTTAATTGAAGGTGACGCCTAATTTATCCTTCAATCATCAAAACAGGAAATGTAAAATTGGGTTTTGGGTCTCGCAATTTATTATAATAAAATTAATCTTACAATGATTTAAGACTTTGACAACTACAACATCTAATCCCCTTTTCCCAGTTGCATCGCTCATCTCATTCACTGGCTGCATCACAAGACGCTATGACCTCATTTTCTGACTGCCATGACATCATGATGACATAATTCCTGCATGTCATCACTAATTCATTTTCCATGGGTCAAAGGTCACGTCTATTGTCATCTTTTAATGACCTATGTTTTTACTGCTGTTATTTACAGAGGTTTCAGAAATTGCTCTGGTGTGAAACCCAGAGCTTCTCAGAGCCTCATGAAGCGAAGAGAATAGGTCAGCTTCTGGTCAAACTGAGTCATTTAGTAACTTGATTAACCACTGATAATGCAGACAATGTGTAGCGCTTAACCGACTTCCTCTGAAGACAGGAACCTTCTCTCCTGCGACATTTCTGTGAAATTTCTGAAAGACACAGTATAAATAGCAGAGAGAGGCATACGGCTTCCGCTCGCCACGGTGACATAAGAGCGACTGTTCTCTGGGACATTCATGGAATTTCACCGTTTATTCCTCTTTCATCTTTAGTTCCGGTAATTAAGGCGCATGCTGCACAAATTCAATCAAGGGACAACCCGTCTCCACATTCTCAAGGAGCAGCGTTTATTTCCTGCTGTAAGAATGACACCATTATCTTTCTCGGAACATCGGGCCAAATAATTCAATTTGGGTTTCCTCCTAATTACCTCCTGGCAGACGTGACGTAGAGACTGTCCTTCAGACGCATATTTGGACTGACGGACGTTCAATTTAGGGGAAACATGAATTTCCTCCATGAGTTTAAAGAGGAGCTCAAAGACAAAGGAGACAAGTGGAGTTTCCATGCGTGGAGAACACGGCAGCAGATGATGCGCTCGGCCATGTTTACAACAACATAAATCTCCGGAGCGTTCAGGTGAGGAATGGTGCAGCAGGCACAGGCGCAACATATTAATTCTGCTGCTGGCTCTTATTATTTATCTATGGCTTCACATGAACACGCCCCCTCGCTGTGAATCCAGTGGAGGGTCCATCTGACCAAGGGGCAGCATCATCTGGAGATCTGTGCATTTCTGAAAGGATCTTTGAAAGCAACACATGGAGAAACGTGAATTTGCCGCATGCGTTCAAAGAGGAGTCGAAACTTTAGGAAACAGACGAAGTTTATCCCCGTTCCATTGACAGCTTTGACATTTCCCTTGATGTCAGATGATGTGGTTGACCCAACAGTGAACCACCTGATGCTGATGAAGATACGTCTGATTTATCCAAATGTCATTCTGGAGCAGTCTCTGTGCCCCGAGGGGGGGGGGGGGGGGGGCGGTTCCCCCCCCGGGGGGGGGGCGCAGCAGCTGAAGGCCAGAAACAGTCTGGGCATGTACCTCAGACAAGAAATGATAAATCAACTCCCAGCAGAGGAAAGATCTTATTCTATCAATATCAAACCTGAGAAATCAAAAGATAATGAGAGAAAGTCAAGAAACGTGAGTTTCTTGTGGGGCCTGGCTGTGTGACGTTAGCATGGCTCCGACACTTTGAAAGGCTCACGACCTTCCACGACAGCACCGTCTGGAGGGCAGGGACCCGTCCGTCCTCCAGCAAAGTGCTCGTGCCCAAAATGACCCCTCGTAACCCCCTGACCCTGCCGCCGGGACCCTCCTCGAACTCGCCGCCTCACATCCCAGCACGCTGGTCATTTTGAGCAAAAACCAATTAATAACTAACCTGGCTGTACAAAGACAGAAGAGCAGAAACGTGACGCGTGAATTAATCAACAACTGTGAAAGTGAAGTGAATGAGAAACTGGACTCGGCTCTGGTGTCCTCTATTCCACATTAAAGACACGTTTGGGATTAACTGGTGCCCATTCATACTGTTTACCGGTTTGGTTTCTTTATGGACATTTAACTCCGCTTCTTTTATCTGGGTCGCAGGAGTCGGAGCATGTCTCCCATTCATTTCTTCGCCGTCTTTGAACTCTCCCGTACGTGGAAGGCTAAATATTTACACGTCGGCCTCTGCTTGTTTAATGTTACAGGCACACTCACACAGCAGAGTAAATGAATGAAAAAGCTTTAGACAAAACACCTCCAGTGGCTGACGAGTCCCAGGCCGCTTCGCTGCGCCGCTCCCACAGGTCCGACCTCCTTTTCAGGGCATGGGAGACAGGGACCCGGGGGTCTGCTCAGGGGGCTCAGCGGAGAAGCACAGCCCTGCTGACACTGCTGTCTCTGTGAAAACACACCAACTGTGCATTTAGAGTTGGCTCAGGCTCAGGGAGATTAAACGGAGGTGGGCTGGAACACCATGTGAGGGCATTACGGACAAAGACAACAAGCCATCTGATCAGCTGTGAGCAGATTCGCCGTCACAAAGGGGCGAGCGCTCCAGAGACGTGTGCGACCGGCAGGGGTTTTATTTTGCTTTAATGATCGTTTGATGAATTCCTTTTCCAAAACGTCTTTTGTCGACAGGCTGAAAAGGTCGGTGAGGGATTACATTCCTCCGTACAAGAGCGATTCTTCTTTTATTAAGAGTGTCAAGGGCGGTGACAAATTTATTGGAACATTAGAAAACCTAAAACAAAAGGAAGGGATTGGACTCACACTCTCATGTAGGAAGCAAACAAGGAGGGCTGAGCAAAACAGCATTCACAATCCATCTATGTCCCGTGCACACAACAGCAACTGACTTCACACTCAGGATGTTGATTTGCATTGAACCAGAGTCCCCAATATTTTCACCATCCTTAAAAAATAACCCACAAAATCATCAGCTGTGTTCGTCGTTTCATTCATTACAAAACAAGAAACGGCCCCTGAACGCCGAGGTCGGCCTGTGATTACTTTTCTACCACAACGTAAATTGGAAAAAGAAAAATAATTTCCCAGGAAACACAATTGTGTATTTAAGACCCTGACCATAGCAACAGTAACTATGGGAGGTTCACCTGCGTTTAATGGCTTCCAAATGGCAAGTGTGAAAATCTGCTGGATTTAAAGGCTTTTAAGCTGCCCCTGTGACATTTTGCAGCCCGGTCACCTGCGGCATAAAGACGCTCTGAAGGAGTGGGGGGAGACTTTTGGTGACTCGTGGCTCTTCTTTCTAATCCATAATCAGTTTAGACGCTCGCAGACCGCGCTAATTCTCAAAAAAAGGAAGTAGGAAGGAACTATCTGGTGCAGAGAAAGATTCCAGAAGGATAATCATGGGAAGCAAGCTGCAGTCAGCCGTCTCCAATGCTTTAGACATGTTTGGAAACGCCATACGTTACAACAGTCATATAGGTTATAAAACGGAAAAAATACTCTGTGGTCACAGCAGCTCCATACAATGACCCGCATTGTGGCCCATACTGCCAACGCTTCATGTGACGTTCGAGTGCAACCAAGCAATCTCACGCTCTAAGGAGAGAAGTCTAATCTGCGGGGGATCAGCAGCAGCAACTGAAACAGTCTCATCCTGCTTCTCCCCCGACAGAGAAAAGAACGACAGCCATCAGCAGGAAGAGGAAACAAAGTCCACGGAGGAAAAAAAAACAAAAAACTCTCCAAAGCTCTCCAAATCTGAAGGTTAAACCCAAGGATTCCACCGACACGTTTGTCCAAACAATGAACAGGGAGTTTTCCAAAAACCGTCGTCTTCCTATCCAAGATGTAGAATTTATCGTCAATCTCAGGCAAACGCCGACAATCTGCTGCATGAATGAAACGACTCATGAGACACGGAGGAGCACAGACGCTGCGGGGACGAGTCTGGTGCCGCATTTGTCTCATTTGGCAGAATGTGGTGATTAGATTTACAAGTACGAGTGAAAAAATTCCAAAAAATCTGGCACACGGAAGAACTGGATGTCCTAAAAACTGTTGAATATTTAATTATTTCTAATTTGAAATTGACCTGTCTCTCTCTCTCTCTCTCTCTCCAATGAAGACTCTTGGGCCCGTTGCTGAAACCTGACCCTCTGCAGAACAGTCCATCAATAGATTGAAGAGTTTAAATGCATCGTGTGAACATGGTGGGAAGAGCTCACAGGTTGGGGCCGTCTCGCGTTCCACTTGGGAGAATCCTGACGAACAGTGCACAGAAGCTCTTGGAAAACACTCCATTCTTCCACCCACCAACATGCAAACAATAGGCCACTTAAATAATAAACCAGTCAATGAGCTAATCAATACCTCAGCGAATGGTTTCTGCACAACGCTTCATTGTGAAGGGACAGTGAGACACTTGTCAGGGGTGACCTTTAGAGATGTCTTTTACGAGATTTCCTGTCGTCTCCTCTGTCTAATAAAGACGTAAAATGTCCCGGAAATATTAAAATGTATGTTTAATAAACAAATATTACAGTGCCCTTTAGAGGAGGCATGAACACTGCTCCCTGTTACTGTCAATGGACAAAAAAAAAAACATAATACGGCAACCTAAATATAACTTGAGGACAGACAGAATCAAAACACACATCTTTGGAGGGGGACATCAGGACAACAGGAAGAGCAAATTCTGTCCAAGCTTTCACAGAATCTGGTCACTTGGCGAAGGTGGGCGAGTGGCAGAGGTCACCTGTAGGTCAGGTGGCTGTGCTCAGGAACGTGTGCGCTGATGAAGATGTAGGATGCTGAGCACATAAGGCAGGGGAGGTGCAAACGAGCCAGGGACCCCTGGGGGAGCCCATCTGTTGCGGGCAAATAAACGGGGGCTTCGACGAGTGGGAAAACAAGCCCGCTCTCTTCCCCTGCGAGGCCCCGCAGACAGCGCCATTAATCAGGGGCGGGACGAGCCTGCTGGCTTCACGGTGACAAGTCAGCGGTGGCCCAAACTCCCCTTACACTGCATCTCCATTAGGGGCTGGAGGTGTCAGCTCGCCGCCACTTCTCTTCCTCTCTTGTCACGACTGATGTTTTCACAACTGTCCTCCAAGAATAACTGAGGAAAAGTGACGCGGGAGGAGGAGCGGAATAATTTACAAGCTGCCATTAAACGCACCAATAAATAAACATTTGTTTTAGGAGCCGAGCAACCACAAGACCTTCTCGAAACATCTGAGCCCAGATTTAGATTCGACTCTGAGGAGACTTTATTCACCAGATGTTATGATCTTATATCTGAATATGAACACAAGTTCTGTTAATTATTTCATGGGAATCTGATAAATCTAATGCAAAGAAAGAGGAAATCGAGTCTTGGTCGCGGTGGAGGCATCGGCTCTGCAGGGTCACTCAGTTTCCTGCAGCTATCTGCTGTGCGCAGTGTTCACGACAGATAACTCAGATGTTTTACTCAACATGGACTTCCCTCCTTTCACCAGTATCAGTACCCCCCCCCCCATGTGATTTTGTAATGCGCTGCTATTTCCAGTGTGAAACCTGGCCTGAGCCCTCGATTCGCAGAAATGTCTCCAGCATCACTGGCAGTAAGATAAGAAGTGAGGGGGCGAGAGTGGGGGAGAGGGCAGCCGGTGGAAAAGAAAGATGGAGGAGCACTTTAATAGTATGATTCAGCAGCGGTATCAATTCCCACAGATGGCAGGCCGGCTCCTATTGACTTACATAGGAGGGGGGGTGGGGGGGGTAAAGAGGCAATCAGACCCGCCCCAGGGACGGACAGACGGTGCATCAAACAGACGCCCTGGTTCACCAAAGTGGGGAGGAACGAACGCTGGGCTCTGTGAAGTCCGGACGCAAACGCAACGTCTAAATACCACAAAACCCAAACGTTTAAATGCCACACTCGTCTCTGTTGAGCTGCTTTCAGACCAGCGCTGAAATCTGACGCTACTAAAACATGACAGACACCAGCTATCTAACAAATACGGTGTTTGTTAGACACCGTCACTCCAGGGTCACATCACTTCCTGCCTCTATCCACCAGCAGAAACCAACATGAAGGTCTAAAAGCAGCTTTAACGCGACACGGTGGAAATGCACGAGTGAACAAGCTGTCTTTAGTGAGGACCAGGTGTCGGTGGACATCCGGCGACACTTCAGCGCGCTGCCCGACAGCCACGCTCCTCCTCCTCCTCCTCCTCGCCGGCTTTCACCCTCGCTCAGCACTCGCTTTAAATAACAACAACAACAGGAGGAGAAATGTGAGGAAGCCGCACCCACCTAAAGATGGAGTGACACGGCGCTGCAACCTGATGAGGAGGCTCCTCATCTGGCGAGCGCTGGCCGGCGACACGACGGACGCTCACAGGTGTTAAACTGCGTCAACATTTGCAGAGGACTTTTAATCAGCCTAATGAATTCTCGCAGACAGACAGCAGCGCGACCTCCGACCCCTGATGAGTGAGAGATGGGGAGAGGCTGGCACTGACGAGACACCTTCATATTTTATTCACGTCGCTTCAATGATCATTAAACTGCACGGCGAGCTCTGCCGGCAACATCTGATCCCGCCTTCCGCTGTCTGCTGCTCGCTGCTGGAGCGAGGCAGTCTCCAGCCTCCCTTCACACGTGCCTTTGCCCAGATTTCTACAGAAGTTTCATGCCTGAGGATAAAGTCTGCAGAGACTGTGGAGCGACATTTTTGTTCACACGTGCACGTCCTCCAGAGAAAATATGGCGTTCAGTGCCTGGCTCAGACAGAGCAGCTCTAACAGTCTGATTTAAATTGTGTTTCAGGCTTGAGGAGATAAAGCTCCACAGATTAGATGGGACCGCAGAACCACTGGGAAAAGAAAAAACCATTACAGAAGAACCCTGGATTCCCACAGACTTTACAGCGGCTCACGGGGAAATACCAGTAACACGTGTCGGATCACTTGTCACATTGGCATCGTGTCGGCATCCTCGCAATGTGCGTGGGCTTCACCTTTCACTGCCACAGGCAAAGAAAGGGTGTCTCCGCGGCTCGCTCCTCCTCCACTCCACAACAGATTTGTGAAACCTGCTTATTAAGTGTGTGGGCATGATTCCTTTCAAACACCAGTCCCTCCGCCGGCACGGTGTCAGGACACATGCACGCAGAATGTAGGTCACTCAAACAATTTGCGGCTGTTCTCTCCCTCCAGGCCTGAGGTAACCTGCCAGAATCAAACACATTGTTTGGCCAGCGTGACTCATCTCGCCCAGACAACCTGGGGGAAGCGGAGCAGGGATCGCGTCCTGAGTGCGACACCGCCATCATCTACCTGCCCTGTCTGGCCACCTGGGCCGAGGATCACGGCTGCGTTTGGGTCATTCGGCGACGTCACAAGGAGAAGAAGCAGGAATAAAGAGCAAGAGAGAGAGAAAACAGACGTATCTGATCACTCTATGAGGGTAAAAACCCAAAGCGCTGATTTTTTGCAACACAAATATTCGCTATCAAACAGTGACTTTCAGTTTCAAACCAACAGGAACACGAGTCTTTCAGAAAAAGCTTCATGAAGGTGAAAGGACATCCTCTCTATTCTGTGCTAATGGAGCAATTCAAGGCTGAACATCCTCGTCCTGTGGCTGAAATACGGAGGTTTCCATTCTTAACTGGGGGGGGGGGGGGCATGACGTGCACGAACAAACTGACGAGATTTGAGCTCGTCTGTGGACGAGCTTTTATTCCACATATTATCAGTTTGAGTCACATCCTGGTCAGCTCAGGACGCAGGTCGCCGATGAACCAACACGTGCAAGGCTGAAGACAGCTTGTCCTCCAGCAGCAGCCTGCAGGACTCCAAATCACCACTATTTAAGATGCAGGATCAACGCATGATCGGTAATCTTCCTCAGCTCGTTTGGTCCAAAACAAAAGCTAATCTCCTGGCAATGCAAAGGAAATGTCAGCTAATCAAATAATCTGCAGATGATCTCAGCATTACGCCACACACACACACACACACACACACACACCTTAATCCAAACATTAATTTCAAACGTTTATTTGTGCAAAAAGAAAGAAAAAGTGCCATCATGAGAACCCTCATCAAGTCCAACACGTCCTGAATTTAAATCTTTACCATTTAAAAAAAAAAAAAAAAAGCCAGCTTTCAACCTCCACGTCTCTAAGCACCGGCTGTATTTCAAAAGAGGTCAGCTGATGACATCATACACCAGGGGGACCAATACTGTTACATAACCTCCAGACGTGTGAGACGAGGGTCCATACAGCGCACGTACACATGAAATGAACATTTAAGCCAGATGTTGATGTGAGAGTTTTTTAGCCAAAGCTCATTTTCACTGAGTGACAAAGGTGCATCCATGCAGTGGGACAACACTTTTGTTTCCCTTTGACAGTGTGGGTAATAACCTCCGTTTCCTGCCAACGCACACAAGCAAGTTGGTCTTATTTTGACTCAACTGTCGCACCGATCGGACTGTGTCACGGCTCCTGTCGTGCTGAGGTTCCCGACGGCTGATGCCATGAGCACAGCTGGACACACGTATGACGGACGGATCAGTCAGCAGATTAACAGATCATGACAACAGCGCTGGTCAGACACAACCAAAACGGACACGTTTTCACTTCAAGGCGACGCCTCAGCTTCAGCAAATTCTGTCAGCATCTTAGATTTGGGTGAAACCCTGACTCAGCAATGTCTGTGAAGCGAACACATACTTGACCAAGGTCCTAGCTCGAGCAGAACGTTGTCAACAGGCGGTTTACGCCGCGATACATAAACACTCTGCGGGCTTGTTAATCTGCTCATTTCGGCAGAGCAGCATGGAGCTGCACAGCTGATCCCAAGTGTCAGTCAACGGTTGCCACGGGAAACGGTCCAAGGCTACACGCTAATTGCATGTTTGCGAAGAAAGTTTCGGCCGCATCGGGGGGGGAAAAAAATGGAAAAAATGTGCGTAATAGCTCCAGAGTTATGATAGTTTCTATTCCCTCAGACAAAGAGTCTGTGTGATGTTAAGTGTCTGGCAAGCGCGGCCGTGTCCAAACGCACACGTGTCACATTTCTCAGCAGCGTACTCCTAAACGCTCTCACGTGGTAAAATAAAAACGTCTCGCTCTGAAAACAGTGCAGACAAGGAGCTGGCAGCCCAGCGCCGATCGTCACCGCTAATAAAAAACACACTGACAGCTCGAGGATAGAAACAGAGCATGCAAATGCAGGAGAGAGGCCGCAGACTCCCAAAGAGGAGAGTGATGTCATGTGATAATAATGACGCCGTAAAACGAGACTCCAGAGCCAGAGAGAAAAGTCTTTACTGGAAAGCAGCTCTCTCTCTCTCTCTCTCTCTCTCTCCAGGAGTATCAACGGCTTTAATCGACTCCAGCTTCCAGGCTGGAAAAACACACATTGCATAACAGCAGACCTCCATGTATTCCTGGACCTGTGAAGTATCTGAAAAGTATGTGAGCAGCCGTTGTGGCGACGGCAGCCGAGTCTGGCCCGGGTCTGCCAGGAAAACACACAGATCTCTGAGGCGCACGCGTTTCACTGGAAATCACGGCCAGCGACGGGAAGAAGCATCAGAGAGGCGAAGAGCTCGAAAACTACATGGAACTCCACTGACACACAAACACGTGCACGTCGACTCTGTCCAGATGTTGAGTCAAAGTCTGACTGATGCGGCTGTTTCTTTATATTTATACATTTCAGACTTGGAGCCAAACCTCCTTTTTAGGAGCTCCAGAGGAATCCTTCTCTGGGAGGAGCTGGCTCGCACAGCTGAAGGTTTCTAACATCGATCAACAGGCGACATCAACGCGAACGTGTTGCTGGGATTTGCTGTTTCTGCCAGTATTACATCACTGGGAGCCATTGTTCAGATGGAGATAATACAGATGAAGAAATGCTCAGCGACCCACAGATCGACAACAACCTTCGGCGTCAAATGCCCTTAAGCTACTAGTGACGCCCCCCCCAGGATTCACCGCCCTCTAAAGATTCTTCTGAAGCAGTTGATGTGGATATTTTGTGATTTGAGGAAGAATATGTCCGGATCAGACATCAGGGTTAAACTTTTCATATCAGAATTAAACCAGCATGCCGAGAAACTCCCAGTTTTACCCCGATCAAGCTCATCTGGACCCAAACGTCTCCGTGCAGATGTCTGAGTTCACCAGATGTTCGCTGAGCCGAACATTTACAGCCCGATTTCATCAGCACGCCTCCTCTGAACTGGGGTTTGATTTTGTTTTACTGGACAGCGTGGACGCACGTTGTCATGGAGGAGGCTCATCCACTCACAGCTCACACACACACACACACACACTGACCAACACTAACTCCATTCTCTGTGTCCACGCTGCTCCACCCAGCTCCTGCAGACACAGCCACAGAGGAGCAGACTACAAACATCCAGAGACACATCTCATCTCAGGTTGCACACAAACAAGCTCACGGTGGAGAATAAAACGGCCAATAAAGCCAGCAGATGCCTTTTATTATCTCCTGTAATGAGCCAGGATAACTGCACCAGCCCACATACAACAAAGTGAGGAGCAGCAGGCTTTGTGGAGCATGGAGGATACTTTTACTGTTGAATATAAAGAGGATCAGTCAGGGTGATGGGTGCAGATGACAGACAAATGTGCTCTCTGCTCGAACAGCAGCAGGAGTTTGGAGGAGGAGGGGGGTGGGGGGGGGGGGGGGGGGGGGGGGGACAATGGAGGAGCCAGATGAAAACAACACTTGTGCTGCACGAGGACAACAGTTTGAGGAGCACATTCATTCTCTCACATCACATTCATCGCTGTTAAATCGCTGTCGGTCCCAAACAAATCAAGATTCCACGCGTCAGAACGCAGGGGAGAGCTTTGCTTGCCTGATATCTGCAGGCCCGTGGCCGCCCCTGATGGGACACCTCAACAACACGCGCGATGTGAGCGATAGAAGGAGAAACACCGGCAGCTTTCTTACCGTCTCCCTCCCGCGGCTCCTCTTTGCTTTTATATTCCACTTTTTCCTGCCTGATGATGATGATCGGCCGCGGCTCTCGCGCACAGACCTCCACCTCGGTCCATGTGCTCGCGACCGGGACCACGCGCTCATGGGAGCGCTCTGGAAACGGCGTGTGACGTCACGGGGAGACTGGAAAGCCGGTTCGAAAAAAAAAAAAAAAAAAAAAAAAACACGACCAAAAACTATTAAGACTGTACATGCGATGAATACTTGAGAGGTTTACTGGATTTTTGTTTTAGGTGAGTTTTATTTGGTTGTTGTTGATTATTTTCGGGTAAATTTCAGAGTGAACATGTTTTATGTGAAATATTTTTAGTCAAAAACGCAAATCTTTGACTTTGAAAACAGTTTAAGTAAAATTTGCTAATCACGAGTTGTTCTTTAGGTCAAGTTTGATATTTTTGCTAAAGTGCTCAATGCTCAATCCCAATAGAAATATAATAATATTTGGTAGATTTGATATCTGAGGTAAACCAACCTGACTGCACCACATGGTGTTAAATCTCGTGTGAGGGGAATGTTCATCTGTATCAAAGCAGCAGGTCTGTTTTTTGTTTGTTTTTTTAAAGCAACAGGTCTGTTTAAGCAGGGACGTTCAGCCTGGTATCTATACTTCATATATTATCTCACCGTATTTGACTGATGAAGGTGCTCACTGATAAATGCAAACTCACGGTTCTATCTCATATTAAACATGACAGAAGCAGCAGGTGTGTTTGAGGAGGAAGGTTGATCTTCATATATTTATTTTACCAAAATGTGTGTCATCATAGAAGCTTCAGCCCAGTCAGCTGTAGCTCGACAGGCTAATTTAGTTTATGTTCAGCCTTTATTAACAGGCTCTTCTGAAGTGGTTTGGTGGCAGTTTATGTAAATTATGGGATTATCATCATCTTCAAGACCCTGTTCCAGGACCAAGACAGCATCTCCAGGTGATGACATGGACCTGACACCTGCAACACTTAACACTTTACCAGGAGCAGTCAGTGGGAGGTGGCCGCCTTCACCTGAGCACCATGGCAGTACGTTCGCCTGTCAATCACAACTGGACATCACATGTGAGGCTTTCATCCCTGTTGTACTCGCTCTACACCACCAACACGTACCTGTAGCTTCTACTTATGTACATCTACTCATAGGAGAGGTATTCATGGGACATGTTTGTGTGTTTGCTGCAAGAACAAGGAGACAAACTCGAGAAGAACCATTTTTTATATTTCAAAAAGAACCTATGAACATAATGGAAAAAACCAAACACTGGGTCTGAACATCCAGACAATTGAGATCCAAAAATACTTTCTTAGGAAATATTAATTATATACAAAACATAAAAATGTATATTTTAGTTTGGACCCCCAACGGGACAGCCCAATTTTTAATATTTTATTAATAAAAATAAACTTTTAAATATGTAATCCACCCATAACTACTGAGGCAGTTTTAACTTTGAAATCGTACAAGATTTCAAACAACTTATTCCGTTTTTTTTGCATTTGCATGCAACAAGAACTGTACACCCCAAGTCTTGAACTTGCATAAAGAACAAAAGGCCAAATCGTCTTGATTTAAACTTCAAACACGGGAGCCCTGCAGCTGTGCCAGTCTCTGCTTTAAAAGTTCACTTTTCCTCCGCAGCTGCTCTTTGAGGGTGAGGAGTCTGTGTTCGTCTGTCTGCATGTTGTAAATGCACTCTGTCGCCTTCTTCAGGATCACCACCTTGGCCGCCTTTTCATTGTTGGCCACCTCTGGGATCTCGTCCCGCAGCGCGAAAAAACTCAGCTTGAGCTCGTTCCTCCTCTGGCGCTCCAGAACATTATGCGTCCTTCTCTTGTCATAGTCCTCGGTGTCTGACGTCCGGGGGCTCAGACACTTGCGGTTGCTGCTGATCTGCTTGAGGACCCTGCTGTGGCTGCTGCTGCCTCCTCCACCTCCTCCTCCTCCTCCTCCTCCACTGCCGCTGCAGCTCTCCAGCTTCAGCTTCTTGACAGCTGGCTGCTCGTGCCTCATGGAGGGATGGGCGGCGTAATTATGCTGGTGGGTGGAGACGTGGCACCTCTTCAGCACAAGGGGGCTGGGGTGTCTGGTCTCCAGCGGGCTGGGGTCGCACCGCTTCACCGCCTGCCTCTTCTCCACCGTTACCACGTCGATCTCTTCCTCTTCCTCCTGGTCGTCTTCCTCTTCATCATCATCATCCTCCTCCTCCTCCTCCTCCTCATCTCCATCCTCATCCTCTGTAAAAGAAAAACATGCAAAGAGAACAGTGACACTCTGCTCCAGCATCAGCAATCCTGACTTACATGCATGTCAGAGCACTGAAGGAGGGCGGGGGCTACAATCCCTGCAATGCATTTGTCACCCCCACCCCACCCCTGCACATGAGTGGATTGCTTAACATGCAGCCTGCATGACAGGGCAGCATGGCTCTCCCTCCTGCCTGCACATCACATGCACCAAAACAACAAGGAGCCTCTTCTAATCAGCATCACCCGAGGTTGCGATGGAGATGTGAGATGCACAGGGAAGCAGCTCAGAGGGGTGTGACTGCACGACGAGACACACACCACCCACCTGAGTCACTACAGCTGCTGCTGCTGCCGCTGTTGGGCGGCGTGTCCAGCCCCAGGTCCTTGCTGGGCGGCGTCCCTGCCCTCTGCTTGGGCGTCTCTGCTATCGGGTAGGGGAAGACCACGGATGGATCGATGCACTCCGTGGCGGCCGTGCTCAGGTCCTGCAGGTAGCTGCTGTTCATCCGCCAAGCCGCGGCCGCGCCGTCGCCCGCCGCCGACTCCTTCAGCGTGGCGTGCAGGGAGGCGAGCCGCTCGGAGACCACCTTCTCCAGCTTGGCCGCGGCGGAGAAGCTGCTCCACATGCAGTCCTGGATGATGATGGACTTGAGGAAGGTCTGCGAGTAGTCGGCGTCGCAGATGATGCTCTGGTTCACCGCGTCGTCGCCCAGGAACTCGGTGACCATCTCCAGCTGGTCCGCCGTGGAGGGGAAGAGGCTGGACAGGGACGGTCGGCGGCTCGGGGACAGGGGAGGGGTCGGCAGCAGTTCAAATTTCTTCCAGATGTCTTCGCTCGGTGCCGGGGGCTGGAACTGCTGCGGGTAGAACGCCTCTTCCTCCTCGTTGTCGTAGTAGAAATACGGCTGCATGGAGTCGTAGTCCAAGTCGTAGTTTTTACTCGCCAAACTTGAATTCAGCGGCATGATGCGTCCGGGCGGTGGGTCCTCGGTGCGAAGCTTCTGAGAGGAGAAGGGAAGCGGTTAGAGTCTGTTTCTAGTGATGTGCAGCTTCAAAGAGCTGCCTGGCGCTGATCCTGAACTCTGCGCGAAGTGTAAGCAACATCACATGGTCCAAAACATCCAGCCCGTGTGTCTGCGTGCGCAGCGCCAAAGCAGCAGGTGCGTACATTGCGTAAATTAACCTGCAAAGAGGGGGAACCCTGCACCCCCCCCACCCGCGCCCCAGAAAGCAAACATTTCTATATCAAATTGTGAGCACGAGAGCTTCGTGCGAGCTCCTCTTACCTTCCAGACGACGCTCCTCGGCCAAACCAGACGCTGGGAATCGGAGAAAAAACGCACGAAAACGAGCACGAGTTTTATTCCAGTGCGACACAACCATTAAATCCTTCGGCGCTGGGGGGGGGGGCGTCGCGGTTCGGTGTCAGTGCTGCGGGACTGAGACGCACACGGAAACGGGAGAGTGCGTGTTGGAGTTCGGCTCGGCTGCAGCAGCGACTCGACGGGAGCGACGCGCACTTGCTCGCCGGCAGCGTGAGAATCACTGCTCAGCTTCGCCGGCTGAGATGAAATAGCACCGAAGCACCTCCCGGACCCCTCCGCCTGAATCCCTCCGCGCTTTCCCGCGAAACCCTTGCCGGCGTTTTAACCTGCAACACGCCCTAACACCCCCTCCCCTCCCCGCGCGCGCCTTTGCACCCGACATCAACACTCGTGCCCGACATCAATTAGTGCCCTTTCGAACACACGCAGTTATTTGGGTGTTCACGCGCCAGCTGGGTTTGTTTCCCCCGCTTTGCTGCGGGTCTATTTCAAGTGGGAGGGGGTCATATAGTAGAGTAGGAGCTGCCATTGACTGGGGACGTGTGAAATACACGAGCGTAAGTAGTAGAGGCAGATAATTAGCCTTTTACCGGTTTATACTAGCACCAACATCACCCAAACAAATATTAATATCACACTGAGCTTTATGGCTCTACGCAGATTTACCATCTTACATACGTTCAATTCAATAAGTTTATGTTGTTTTAAAATGTGAAATTGCTTTTTTTTTTAAGGTGCACGAGTTTTGCACGTGCGTTGCCAGTTGGCGCCTTTTACGCGCCAATTGGAGGATTAATGGAGGGAAAGGTGCACAGGTGCAGCATCTTACCTCGAGCTCTGCGGACTCTTGGCGGCTCACTGCGCAGAAACAGATGATTTCTGCACAAAACCAGTGCTGCACGTACACAACGACACGCACACACTCTGATAGATGAGCGCAACGAAGCTGCAAGTATATGACGCACACTTTAGAAATAAGTCCAACCGCGTGGCTGTAACGTAGCCCCGCGGTTTTAGACAGGGAAGGCAGATTAGCATCAATTAACTACAGGAAGGAAGCAATTAAAGGAATCAAGCAATCAGATGGGCACCGCAGTTTGGATGGAGGTGTCTCCTCCGGAGCGCGGAGGGAGGGACAGGGGAGGGATTGGACGGGCTCACAGTGCCCTCTGCTGTGCAAAGTGAGCCAGGAGCTGACAGGAAGTGCAGGGGTCACACCATCAATCCGTCAATCAATGAACCCATCCGTGAGCTAAAGTATTAACAGGGAGGGAAATGTAGAAACCTCAAGGATCCACGATCAGGTGACCAGACCCCAGAGAGGAGGCCCTCAAACATTTGACTGAAGTAAAAGTTCAAACAAAACACATTTACTCAAGTAAATGTACCTCATTTACTTTTTACTTGAGTAGAAGCAGAAAAAGTATTGAAAGTACTTGCAGGGTGTAGACCTAATGTCAAGGTCTATTGCTTCGTTATGTCTCGATCCATCTCAGGTGCTTCTCCACCGGTCACTGATTTGCTCTCGTTGAAGGAGGCAGAGTCTAATCTTACCTTCTCACTCTGAAATCTATATAAGTACTATTACTTAAGTACAGTAAGAAACAACTGCCACCTCCTCGGCGGAGGTGAGAGAGTTTGTTTCTGCTCGTTGAGGCTGTGACACCACGAACGTCTCAGTAACAACCCAGTGGGTTAGCAGGGCTGTTTATTGGGGTTACTGGGTCGCTTCATTGAAAAATAGCAGCATTAAGTTACCAGTGTGGCCACGTGCAGCCTCTTGCTAAAGTAGGTTGCGCTATTTATAATCAGGCTATATTTAAAATCATCACTTTGCCAGACAGCTGCAGGCTACAACAATAATTCCGATAGTTTCACTGTGTCTTTGATGAGGGTCTCTTCACAACACACGTGCACGTTAGGAGCGGTTTCAATGAAGATAAATCAACTAACCAACCAGTACACTGTGTTTGCACTGCAACGTGAAATACACAGTCAACTATGAACTCATGTGCTCTTCAGGAGAGAGGATCATTGACCCGGGCAGAGATTCACAGTTTGCTGAATACGCTGCCGCAGAAGTCAGGACGTTGGATTTGTGGTCAGAAATTAGAGAAGTTCAGAAAAGCATCCTGTGAGTCAGGAGGAAGGGCAGCACACCACCACCTGACGGATTCAACAGTCACTGAGAGACAAGAGTGTTTGTTCAAGAGCTGGATACAGCAGTCAAAGCACGTGTGTGTGTACACGCCGAGTCCTGATTGAAGACGGAGGTGGTTGGTGGAGAGTGAACCGCTTCACCTTCATCCTCTGCTTCATCTGCTGTGTTGCACTGAATGTCCCACACATCGAAGTGCAGAGTGTTTGTGAGTTATCTCACATAAGCCAACAATGAATCGGCAGAACAGCCCGTGGGTGCACTGCCGTGATAAGGTTCATCATAACAGACAATAGAAGCTGAATATCTACATGGCTGAGTGAGCGCTCCATGAATGCAGCAGTTTGTGTTACGATGGCTCGTGGGAATAAAACTTTAAACCTTGGTTTCCTAACTCCGGGATGAATGCAATAGTAAACAACTGGAGTTAACCTTCCACACAGTGGAGAACCAGTTTGGCTGAGGAGAATTCAAAAAACTGAATGAAACATCTCCTGAGCACCTGCAGCCTCCGCTTATCAGAGCAGACGCTGCCAGATCCGGTCTCACGGCTTCCCCCTCCGTCTCCAGGCGGCTCGGAGACACAGTAACACAAGAAACATCCAGGGCTGATAAACACAACGACCACAACACATGAGCCTGGTGGCTGTGATCGCTATCCTCCGAGGGAGAGGATGGAGGAACGAGAGCAGAGGAAAGGAGAGAAGGTGTCATTTCAGTCTGGGGGGTTTTCTTCACTTCCTCTGGAATTAAACTGATAACATGAGAAACTCGTGAAAGTTATAGCTCCTTTACTTTCTTTTCTTCCTCTTTCTAACTGAGCTGTGATGCCTGAGGAGGTCGGGCCAGAAACACTTGAACTATACTGTACCTCTCCTCCACTCCTTCCTCCTCCAGCTGTGTTTGACAACATTGGCTAATACTGCTTATTGACTGGAAATGGATTTAGTTTCACAGAGGGTGGAACAAATACATTAAAACATATTGATAGGACAGATGCATGAAAAGTTAAACATGACATCAGACACTGTTTTCTTTTCTTCTATATGTGAGACTTTAAAATAAAATCCTTGATCATAGTTCCTCTATCTAACTTCCACCTCTGTGCAGCATCCAACGAGAGGAAAGTTCATGTTTTCCCTCTGAGGTTTCCATCGGCCACGACGGCATGTGACAAACATGCACATGCAGTTCAATGCATCCACGCAGGGAAAGAGCAACACATCAGCAGACGCACACACAGAAAAGTCCAGGGTGGGATTCTTCCCACGCGGCCGGGACACGACTCAGCACGATGAGGCAGGAAATCAATAAGTGCTCAGCTCAGTCGGTGGGAGGAGGCTGCCAGCGAAGCATTCGACAGTGGGAGAGAGTGTCGGCCGGCTCAAGAGCTAATTGTGTCATTAATTATTGACAGTGACAACTGACAGTTATTGACCGAGCCTGAGACAGCTGCAGTGTTTGTACTTACACACACACAGTTTTGCATGTTGCACTTTGGTCTCTCACAGAAGATTTCCTGACAAATCTGAGATAAATCTGTTCAATTTCAGAGGAGAGTTCTCTCTTCTTCAGTCTGTGCAGAAACATAGACCAGTTTTTTTTATTGCTATGAGCATGTTTATTGCACATTTTCAATGCAGTTTAGTTTTATGTGAATATTCCCAAATTCACACATCAAAGAAGGAGAGGGCCAACATCTCCAAGAGAACGAGGCTCAGAGCGTGACGCAGTGAGAGAGACCAAAGCTGAATAACGGTTGTATCTTAGCTCAGTCAGGCAACTTAAAGATGCAATAATCTAATCTGGCAGCACCAGTTCATAACAGCTGCAACCACAAGTAAAGTGCACGGTGTGCCCTTATAGTATTAACACACTGCACTCCTTCCAGCCGCAGTTCCACTGCAACAAAATAAAACCCACAAATATTCTGCCTGATTAAATCACATTTTGTTTTTCAAAATTATTGTTTTATTTTTCTTAAACTGTATATAGCTGTGCAGTCAGGCTAATATAAATGTGACGCTCCATACAGTGAGAACCTCATATATCTACTGTATATTCCCAGGAGCCCATTGTCTCATCATCCATTATCTCTGAACATCAGACAGATGTAGCTGCTAAGTGCCTGGGTGTTTATGCTGCTTTGCACTCATCAAGTGGCAACAAAAGGTTTCGTACACTATCGTGCAGCACAGTGTCATTTATGAAACAACCGATCACACGGGAAGCTGTTTATTTACATGTACAGATAATACTCTTATTTTACCTGTGATGTTTCTATGTGAAATGAAATAAAATGTCCAACAGGAGCAGAGGTTCCTATGCAACAACATCCTGTAAGTTTTATTTCACAGAGAGCTGATTTCCACTGTGTCTGACTTAATAAACTGAAGCTAGAAGTTTGAAACGGTATAGCGGTATTTACAGCTATTTTTGCAACAAACGGCTGTTGTCCAGTTCTGCCACTAGAGGGCGCGTTGCATCTGGAAACTAATATGGATACAAACCCTAAATTTGAAAAATATCAAACATGATTTTGCAGTTTTTTTTGTTTCAATATATCTGCATCAGACATATTTGGACATTATTATAGAAGATGAAATATATTTTTCTCGAAATTACCTATAAAGCAAGTCCAGATTCTGGGAATTAAAAAGTACTGCCTTTTGATTCTGTCTGCAGCACGTAAATAGCTTTTTAGACCTCATCTCATAAAAGTTTCAGGAAAAACAGCAAAATCTCTAAACCACATAGTGAAATGAATGTTTCAGGAGTGGCTAACGATGTGGGAAACACTGTTTACTGGGAAAAAGAACATGCAAAAGAAAACCATGCAAATACCAGGGATATGAATATTTGATTGCAAATAGATGTTTGCATAAAAGGTATGGTTCTGTCTCTTGCACATCGTTGGAGAAATGCTCCTTCAAACAAACCTCTGGATTGTTTACTCAAATACACTGTGCATGAAAACCACTTTGTTTTCTAGTATAGGGAAGTTTGTCAGGTGAGAAGCTGATGTAAGGAGACAATCCAGACATAGTTCCGGGTTTTAACCTTCACATTGAACTTGCAGATACAGGCTCCTTAGCAAGCGTTTGAGTTTCATTCCAGCTGAGTCCCAGGGGCTGAGTGTTGGCTTGTAAAATGCAATGTCAACTTCGAGTCACTACGGAACCTCCCTCAGGCCGCAGGCAGCAGCTCACAACGACAACAACAACTGAGTGTTTTGACTGAAAATAACTCCCAGCTCCCTCACTGGAAAACAGCAGCAGTTAACCGTGCAAAGATCAGATCTGGATAGATGCACCAAGATAATGTACAAGAGAGGGTGGACGTAATCATTAACAGAGATCCGAGCTGGACTCATTAACCTCCTCCTCACTCTTTTACCATCCCCAGGGTTTGTTTTTCCTCAGTTTCAAAAAGAATATCAACCGATATATAAAAGATCCCCTTTTTGGAAATACAGAACATGTATGAAGGTATTTTATAGTATTTGTGTTTAAAATCTAATGTTCCTTACCCCACTTGTCCACTAGGGAGCAGTATTCCATCAGTAATAAATACAGTATAACCTTCATGTAATAACTGTAAACATTGAGAAAACTTACATAGGAGAAAACTATTCTGTTTTTACTGTGTACATTTACACCTGGTATATTAACGTGTTGTGTCGTTATACAAGATTCCTTTGGCTTTAAATCACTAATCATTTAGAATCAGTCATTGCACCAGAATCCATTCAAACTAGAGACTGCTACGTAGATATAGAAATACAAAGTGGAAGAAATCTCTCTGTGTGTGTGTGTGTGTGTGTTCAACAGAAGCAGTGGCGCCTCTGCTTGAATGTAAACACACATTATACTGCACTGTGTTTACAGTGTGTGTGCACATGTACTTATATCTTTGTGAGGACCGATTTAAGTATAGACCTTCCAAACTGAGGTAGCTGACAGGTTCTTACTTTCTGAACACTTTTTTATTCACTGTCCAGAGGTCAAAGGTTAAGGTAAGGGGCCAGGTAACGTAGTGTCCTCACTAAGACAGATGTACAAACATGTGTGCGTGTGTGAGGACAGATTTAGACCTGCTGGTGACGTCAGAGCCGGGACGCCTGGCCCACGTGCGATAGACAGCGGGTACCAGGCTCGTGAGGGGGGTAGGGGGGGGTCGACACCCACCAGACCCTCCGACAACCGCGGAGCGTTTAGACGCGAACCCACTCCCGGCCCCTTCCGTCGCCGCCTCCACCCCCAACACCCCGCGGCTGCGGCTCGGGACACCTCCTCCCTTGAATTCGGCGCCGCTCCTTCTCCGAGTCTCTCCTCCTCCCTCCGCCTCCACGATGATTCGCGGGGAAGATGCGCCCGTGTGAATTTCCCGTTGACCTTCGCCTCCGCTCGGCAGCATCGAAGCAGTGCGACGCGCCGCCGCCTCGGGAGCAGCAGCAGCAGCAGCAGCGCCCCAGCCCCGGCTCCTCGCCTCCCCTCTCGGGCTAGAAAACCACTCAGGTGCCCCCCCTCTTCTCTCTCTGCCTCCAGCCGCTAAAACCTCCGAGCTTTCCCGTCAATCCATCCAGACCGAGGCAGATGCCCCTCGCTCCTTCCCCCCGGCTTCTACTATGGTGGAGTCTCCATCTCTCAGCCCTTACTGGCCTCTCATCCGCTTCTTGGTGCCTTTGGCGATCACCAATGTTGCCATCGACCTCGGGGAGCAGGTAATGTTTGTGTTTTTATTCCTTCGCCTCCGGACACCGCGGCTCCGCTTGGCTAACAGCGACTAGCCGCTTTAATGCCCCTCTATACGGGCTTCGGGTTTTGGCTCTTTCGCCGGTGCCGACAGTTTTTCCGAAGCGGCGCAAATCGCCGACCTCAGTGAAGCTCCCAACCCCCTCAGACCCGTCACTGACACCGGGTGTCTCCGGCCTGTTCCGTCGGTGGAGGGCGGCTGTGTGTGATGTAGCCACAGTTAGCTTAGCTGACAGCAGCCGGGGATGTTGTGTGTGTGAACGGTCCGTTAATACACTCAGTGCCAGGGAGGCTGCTGTTCATTCCGAGGGGGTTGGAGCACATAAAATAAATAAATAAACAAACACACACACAAACGTACATTCTCCTGCCAGTCTGAGCTCCCGTGGATGTTAGTGTCGCTTCTTATTTCCCAGCTTCAGCCTGGTTTGTCATTTGATTGGAGTCACGACCTGTTTGGAGAAGATGATTAAGATGATGATGGAGGATCATGTGCTCAGACTGAGGTGTGTGTGTGTGTGTGTGTGTGTGTGAGAGAGAGAGACTTCCACAGGACATTCCAGTATAAACACTGACCTTGGCAGCACTAATCTAATGAGGCCACGCATGATTTCTGAGCTCTCTGTGAAGTTTAGGGTGAACATATAACAATAGTCCTTACAGGTTATGGTCAGTCAGGGGTTCTGTGAATAAGGTCAGATAAGGTTCTCCTCAGGCCATCTGTAATGAATTGGGCCTGATGCAGAGTCCCAACGTAAATATTCAAGCGCGTGTGTGTTTAATTTCCTGAGATCATCTTGTTTTCCTGCCCGCCCTCTCCCAGCCGTACGACCGGTGGCCCGTCCCTCTTTACCCGGGAGACAGCGGGCCGATAGTGTGAGAGAGAAGCTTGGAGATGTCAGGATTAAGCTTATGTAATGGCTCTGTAAGTTGTTATAAATAGCACACAATCCAGCTAAAGGAAAAGGGAGGGCAGCTGTTGTTGCTCTGAAGGTAAGAGTGAATGGAAGTCTTTTCTTTTTGTCGTGGGTGTTTCCCTGAGTTGACATATTACAGTGGCACTAACTGTCTTATGTCTAATCTGCACCAGGGGAGGTCTGTTTTCTATAGTCTGCACAAAGCACATGCAGGTATTTCATTTTTTGAATGCAGGATAGCTCCGGGGCTGTGGCCGACCAGCAGTCCCCATCAGGTCAGAGATAAAAGTCTGGCGAAGTCATGGTCATGTGGTCTGGTCAAGAGCTGAACTGGACTTCCTCCTGCTTTTTTTTGAATATGCTGTCTCACCCTCTCTCTCTCTCTCTCTCTCTCCACCCCCACCCCCACCCCTGCATCATCTGTTCCAGGCCCTGAACAGGGGTATAGCCACAGTCAAAAAGGATGCAGTTGAGATGCTGGCCAGCTACGGCCTGGCCTACTCCCTGATGAAGTTCTTCACCGGGCCCATGAGCGACTTCAAGAATGTGGGTTTGGTGTTTGTCAACAGCAAGAGGGACCGGAGGAAGGCGGTGTTCTGCATGGTGGCGGCCGGAGCCATCGCATTCATCCTACATATCCTGATAGGTGTGTGTTGAAAGGCTGCATAATGACAAGCTGGGTTTGCAACAAAAACACATCCTGTAAAAGTTCTCCCACCCCACCCCTTCTCTGAAACAATGAAAATAGCCTCTGCTTACCTGTGGTTTCCTCTTTCTTCTCTGTCTGCAGCTTATACAGATTTAGGGTACTACATCATTAATAAGCTCCACCATGTGGATGACCAAGTTGGGCACAAGACAAGAAAGGCCTTCTTGTACCTGGCTGCATTCCCTCTGCTGGATGCAATGGTGAGTGTGCAGTAATGCAGGATTATTCTCTTTAAACACATTTGATCTTGCGTTAATCCCCATGCACATCAGCTGTGGTGGACAAAATTTTAGGCTTGTCAAAATTTGTCTGCTCTCTTGTTGGGCCTGCAGGCATGGATTCATGCCGGGATTCTTCTCAAGCACAAGTACAGCGTCATCGTAGGCTCGGCCTCCATCTCTGATGTGGTGGCCCAGGTAACAAAGTCCAGCCCTCCAGTTTCTTTTTACACGTAATACGTTTACGAGTTTATCCACCTCTCTCTGTCTCTTCCTGCAGATTGTATTCGTGGCCATCCTCCTCCACAGCAACCTGGAATGTGTGGAGCCTTTACTCATCCCAATCCTCTCCCTGTATATGGGTGCCTTGGTCCGCTTTACCATTGTGGGACTGGGTTACTACTGCAACATTCACGACAACATCCCAGACTCCAGTGGACTTGACGTTGGGGTGAGCGCTGTTTATTTTTGTCTCTAAGGTGAAAGAGGAACATGGGTCAGAGCTAAATGAGGGTTTTGTTTTTTAACCTGACACTTGGAAAAACATGCTGGGTTAGACAATGGGCCCGAGGGAGCTGCGGTGTAAGTCCATGACATCTGTATAAGAATGATGTCTTTTCCAAGAGGGAGTAAGGGAGTATCCAGAAGTGATTTATTGGGAATGTTTTGGTCCCTGCAGGGTGACGCTACCATCAAAAAGATGCTGAGTTTCTGGTGGCCCCTGGCCCTCATCCTGGCCACTCAGCGCATCAGTCGACCCATCGTCAACCTGTTCGTATCACGGGACCTCAAGGGGACCACTCTCGCTACAGAGGTGGGTGTGTCCTGGCTTTCATTCATTCAGTAAACCTAACTTTATTAAAATGCAGTTTCCTACAGCAGCAAAATTATTTTGAAAGTTATTTTATTTTAAGTGATTCAATGTGGCTGCTCGTGTTCTTGATGTAAGGGATCATAAAGTGGGACTTTAGTGCACATGAAGCAGGTGGACTAATTTGCCCCTCAAGTTGTGCAGATGAAATGCCAGATGGTAACAAACTCCCTCTGGAGCTTTCTGGCCTACAGAGACCCCAACTACCAGAGACAATGCATAGCTGTGTACCAGAATGAACTGGAAATCATCAACAGCACTGGCTGCCAGTGGTTTGGGTGATTCACCATGTTCATGTGAAACTCAGGGCATGATTACACTGAGTGAGAACATTCCCACACGTCGCCACTCTTCCTGCGTGCAGCCTGCCGCTGCCTGTTTTTGTTGTTCCGTGCACAAAAAGAGCTCCAGGCTCTTTATCCAATTATAAACTTGAAAAGCCGCACAAACCCTGAAAGTGAGGATCACAGCCAGGATTTCGAGTTGGCTGTTGTGAGACGCCCGTCATTAATTCAACCTTATGTGCCGTCTGCGTGCTGACGACTTACAGCCGCCATGTCTTTGTCATTCCAGGCTGTTGCCGTGCTCACAGCCACATACCCTGTCGGTCACATGCCGTACGGGTGGCTGACTGAGCTGAGAGCAGTGTACCCGGCCTTTGACAAGGTAAAGCCCTGCCACCTACATGTGTGTATGGTGATAGGTTCCTGCCGATGGGTGTGTTAATACCTGTGATATTCCCGCGTTTGCCAACAGAACAATCCCAGCAACAAGTTGAACGCCAGCAACGCCATCACCAAGAATCACATTAAAAAGTTTACATTCTGCTGTCTGGTTCTGTCGCTCACGGTAAGATGATGTAGCATCTTTCACATAATGCTCTAACCATATGCGATGAATTCGCTCTGGGTGTGGGTTTACCTTTTGGAAACCATCCTGAACAAGGAAGCTGGACATTTAGTTCTGAACAAATCAGAAAAGCAGCTCATCCACATTCCTTTCAGCCATTTGTGCCATCCAGACACTGTGTTAGCCACTTTGATAAACAACTCTGCCAGGCAGCCTCTGTCCTGTGCTGCGTGTGTTGACAATCTCAGGTGTCCTTCACTGAGACGTGACCTTTCTGACAGTAGGTGTCAGTTTTCCTCTCATGCATCCTCCAAAACCCGATATGCTCTACACCTTTTTTCTTTCAAACGCGCATCCGAATGTCGCCGTATAATGCGTATTTTGTGTTGTGGAGTTGCACACTATCAGAGGATCAGTTTTTGTCATGTTTGTCACATTTTTTTGAAATCTGCTGAATCACAGTTTAAAAGTTACTTTGCCTCGGCCAGGATTCTGACCTAACTGGTCCAGTGTAACCAAAAACAAACATGTGGCTGGAGTTTTTTTAGACACTGGCAAAATATCAACACTCCATAAAAAGTCTTCTCATGTTAAATATATTTAGTTGTGCCGCTTCAGCTGCAGGCCCACTGAATGTGCTCTTCCTTTGCTGTCACCTCGTGGTTTCAGGTTGCACAGGGAGGACGACACATTAAGGTGGAATTCGTGAAGACGCAAAAGGGCTCTTGTCCCCCCAACACTTCCACCTAGGCTTTAAGAGCTTAATGAAATAGGCATTCACATAAAACCTCTCAGTTAACACTTTTAAAGCACTGTGCAGGTTTACTTTTCAGAGGCACAGCAGTCACATTATGTGCACTGAGTGATTTGTTTTCTGAATAAATGTTTTAATAACTAAATCAGCAGATCTCCAGGAAATTATTATAAGGCAGAGTTTATTCTGTCTGCCTTCTTGTCACTGGAACTCAAATGGAGCCTTTACCCCAGATAGTTATCCCGAGAGCTTAAATAGGAAAAACAGGAAGTGTGCGGCCAAGGTTGGGCCTTGTTTTGAGCAGGAGGAGGAGGAGGAGGAGGAGAGTGGCACACCAGATGAGGAAGCCCAAGGTTGTAAACATGGATGTGAGGGTGTGTGTTCAGCACTGAACAACAGGCAGATAGGTATGGCATGGCCCTCATGCCTGCCCGGGCCTGTCCTGTTGGAGGAAGGACAACGGCTCGAAGAGCAGCAGAGTGCAGGAAGACGAAGGGAAACGAGGAATGTACCGTGACAAACAAATTACATCTCATGAAAACAGACGTGGAGAATGTGCAGGCAGCGAGTGAGGATGTCTCACCTCGTTTCGACTGCACCACAGCTGAGTCAGTGGCTCCAGTTGAGCAATACAAATGAGTTATCGCGAGCTCTTGTTAAAATAATGACAGATGGTGAAGTGATACCAAATAAATAGAGATTAAAAAAGCATTAACAACACTGAATTAAATGCTTTTGTGCAATTAGTCCTCTTCTGCTGAATATATAAGAATATTATTCAAAATACCTTAAAGGTTGCAGAGCATTGAGTTTTGAAGATGGAGCACAGGAGGATTAAGAGGAGATTAAGCCGACCCAATCAAGTTGGGTTATTCGTCAACTATCAAGAGACGAGACAGGAGAAAAGTTTAGACTCACAGTTCCTGTAGAACTGTGCTGCCGGGCTACTCATTGCTCGTTTCTCATCAGACCAAACAAGAATAATTAACAAAAGCCTTGAGGTCGACGGGTGCTGTGGAACGCTGCAGCGCTTTGCACCATTTTCAGACATGATGTTACTGGGCTCACTGGTAGCCCGGTCACAAGGCTGTCGCAGTAGTCAAGACGACCAGCACTCGAAAAGGCGTTGAGCACACACTCTGTACAGTGTAGTTCGACTCGACTTGACAGTGACAGATGGATCAGACTGAGTGAACGTTAATTAGTCATCAATCATGAAATGTTGGAGAGAGAGAGAGAGAGAGAGAGAGAGATGGGGCTGGGCTGGAGAGTAATGTGCTACTGAATATAAGAACTGGCTGGGAGCTTCATCTTATCATCTTAGCAGTGGTGTAAATAACCAGATGGCGTTTATTGGAAAGAGAAAGGGATCAAGCCGAGACCCTTGCGGTACACCAGTGTAATGGAAAGCGACACCTGGGCCTTGCGTGAATCCCCAAAATGCTTTGTATGCTAAGCAAATGTAGAAATTGAAGGAGGTAGAAGTGTGAGGACAGCTGGGAGGTCCGGAGGCTTTGTCTCTTTTGCGGAGGTATCAAAGCATCCAGCTGTAGGCAGTATAGTCCCTGATGTTGGGATCATACAGTTGTAGCCCGGAGATGCTTTGGAAATTTTCCCCGCTGCTTCTAGAAACAATATCATTGTTAGTCCTGTGTTTGCTACCTCGCTTGTTTTGTGTGAGCTTCAAAGGCCAACGTTCAATCCGAATCCCCTTGAGTTAATGAACTAATGAAATCTAATGAGGCATGCCAGGCGGCTCTATTGTGTTGCAGTGGACTCAAAAATAAATTTGCTTATGCTCATTTTGTGTCCAGCTTTGTTTTGTGGTGTTCTGGAGTCCACACGTATCAGAGAAGATCCTCGTTGATGTCATTGGAGTGGATTACGCTTTCGCTAAACTGTGTGTGGTCCCGCTCCGAATTTTCTCCTTTTTTCCCTTGCCAGGTAAGACACCGGCTTTTGACTGAATCTTTTCCAGCTGTATTTTCCTTCCGGGCTGTGGCTTTAACCGGGGCGTACCTCGGACCAGTGGGGTGATGTTTCCACTTTGTGTGTGCTCACAGTGACTGTTCGGGCTCATTTGACTGGATGGCTCATGACCCTGAAAAAGACCTTTGTGCTGGCCCCCAGCTCGGTTCTCCGCATCATTGTCCTCATCACCAGTTTAGTTGTGCTGCCTTATATGGGGTAAGTCAACACTTCAGAGAACACTGCCGGGGTCACAAAGGTCAGCACCGTGACTCAGGCCCACTGTTATTTATTAGTGTTGTTTAACGTTCTGGAAAAAAATGTTTTTGTTGCATTCCAAAAAAAAAACATGAAGCATGCGGCAGATGGCAAAAGTGGACTCACATCCATAATCTTATTTTATAAAATGTGGATTTCACTTTGTTTTCCAGGGTTCACGGGGCCACGCTCGGGGTTGGATCACTCCTGGCTGGTTTCATAGGGGAGTCAGCAATGGTCGCCATAGCAGCGTGCTATGTTTATCGACAACAGGTGAGAACCCCTCGTTTAGGTCACTGCAAGCTTACACAGTTGTCTCAGTTTCATTCTGTTCGTCTGCCGTCTGCAGAGGAACGAGATGTCCAACGACCTGGTGGTGGAGTGCGAGGACGCTGCCCCAATGAGCGAGGTGTGCTCCAGGACGCAGATGGACGCTATCGAGGAGCTCCAGGAGGAGGAGGAGGAACAGGAGTGAACTCTTGACAGTAGGCAGAGGTAAAGTCAAGCTCCGCTTTGCCGAAGAAGAGGCCGCTGAGGGTGACGGTGCTGGAGAGCAGAGAGGACCCGAGCATCATTTGGTTTTGGACCTTCTCTCAACGGAACTGAACTTTTGTTCGAGTGTAGCGGTCGTCCTCCCGTCGACGCCACACACCATTTAAACGCACACTGTAAAGAAAGCCATGCACTTCCAAGTGTTCATCCATCAGAGTAAAACCTTCGTCTTCCGATGTTTTCCATCAGTTCTCATAGTTTTCATCATCACATTAGCGGGTGGGTTAACCCCTCTTCACGTGTTTACTGGTAAACAAGGGAAATCAAGGAGAACTGTTCCTCCTCACCAGCGGGAATGAAACATCTGTTGAGTGGTTGTGGAGTTGCCAAATTACAGAGTTCATTATTTTGTTGTTTTATCCAGATTAAGTGGCAACGCCTTGCTTGAATTCCAATATAGATATGTTGTGGGACTTGTTGGGTTGTGCAATCGTGTTTTACATACCATGGTGTACAGATTATTGTTGTTTTATATAGGTAATGCAATGTGTATATTTAATTGCCTCGAGGGGTCAGGAATCCCTCATTATATCATTGCGTGTTACACAATAGTTATGATTGTTCTCTTCATGCAGTCTGGGAGTCTACTTTTGTTTTGCCATGAATTTTACTGGTAGTATTCAGACTGTCATATGTACTGTATATACTGTACAGGCATTCTTATTTGGCATATAAATTGCTTTCTTCTTAACTCTTTGGCTTTGTTGGCACTGCCTTGTTTTTTTTCCCTCAAAATACTTTGCCACAAGATGAACCGAGACAAGGTTTAAAAACAGTACCTCACACAAACCCTATAGAGAATCAAATTGACAAACGATACATTTACAAAAATTGTTCTTCCATTTTATTTTTAAATGCCATCCAAAAGTTTGACAGTGCAAGATCGTTCCTGCAAAATGGCATAATCACTGTTTTACTGTCGACTCATCACCTGCTCTGAATCCAGGGCACTGAAATGGCCTCGCGTCACCACTAACATCCAACATTCGTTCTTATTGTGCATTTATTCTAAGGCAACATGGAGGACCAAGCGAGCCTTGTCTACTGAATCAGTGGCTGGTGGTGTGGACGGTTGCCAGAGCCTGAAGCAACATTGGCACATGTTTTTTTTGTCCCTTCAGAACAGCTTGGTTAAAGGCAGCATGTTACACATCAAGTTAGACACACACACACACACACACTTGCAGACACACACACACACACATCACCTCTGACACAGAGGCTGATCAAACTTCAGTCCCCTTAAATACCATCTGGTGCAAACCTGATAAATCATCTAACTCCTCTGACTCAGCTGTTTCACTTCTGTCATACATCATTTTGAAAAAGCATTTTTACTACAAAACCAAAAAGAATAAATAAACACAAACCCAAAAAGTGCCCAAATTCCAGTGTAAACTCCAAACACCTGACGATTTGGTGCCGCTGGCAACTCAAAGGTATTTTGATCAGGTTTTTAAAAGAGAAAATGATGAAACCTAAAAGCTCAGAAAAAAAGTGCATTTTCTCTTTCAAAAACTCAAAAAAAGAAATGTTCTCCACATTTGATCCACATTTACCTATGTACATGTACGCAAATAGAAAACTGTTTACAGTACAGTGTGTACAAAATGTGTGTAAACCACAACTTGTACAGGGTCTAGATCAGCATATTTTTGGGAATCATTCAAACATTGTAGGATCGAAGCTTATTTTCTTTCTGACAGAAGCAGAAGACAAGACTCAACTTGTCATCTAACTTGCTTCTGTATGCACAGAAACAGCCAGCAGCTTGTTAGCTCATCTTAGCATAAAGACAGCATGGAAACAGTGCAGTGTTTTCTTAAGCCAAGTGGAGTTTAAATTTAAACTGTGAAATATTAATTTCCTCTGTCATATGAGTTCAGTCTTCAGAGTCATCGCCAATTCTTTAATTAAGAAAATATCAGACGATAAACCGGTATCAGATTATTGGGCTGCTGTGCAGAAAGGTTTCTGCATGAGAGCATCGTCTTGTCATCTCACATCTGAGCAGAAAGACGAACGAGCATCGTCCCTAAAATGCTGAACTTTTCTTTCTTGGTGTAAATCTATTTATCTTGAACAACCTGAGGAGTGTTTTATTTTTATGGCAGGAGATTTTAGTTCTGCAGTGAAGTCAGCTCGAGTCGAGCTCCTCGAGTAGCTCTGCAGCTTCCATCACCGGGACGTTGTAGTGGCGGTCGTCCTCGGTGACGAGGCACACCGACGGCCAGTCGTCCTTGTGGTCGTCCGGGTAGAAGGTGACGAACTCCTCCGTGTCGGCCTTGTACAGTCTGTAAACTTGAATGGTGCAATGCAAGGCGTAGCCCAGCAAAAACATCTCCACCTGCACGGAGCAGGGGGATAATTGCACGGTTACTTCAAACAATGCAGTTTGTTTAATCACACTCATGCACGTGATATTTATGTGGCTGGGTTTCTCTGTGTGAAAATCACATCCTTGCAGAATCCTCCAAACAAATCTCACGATGCAGAAACACTGCAGCTCAAAAACAGAAGGCAGAGCAAGCGCTGACAAGTCTGGCCGTCACACTCTGGGAATGTTACACACGCAATCTCATGACATCACATATTGATTGCTGGTTTGGTTTTATCGCAGCTGTATTTAGCAAAACATTTACCCAGAGAGTTGTGAACCGTCCTTTTATGATTAACAACTCATATAAAATGTTCACGTAAAACCTGACAGTTTTACTGTAACCAGCAAATCTTAAAGTGTGCGGTTGAGTGATTAACATATGAAAGGAAGGCCCCGATGGATTTACCTGTTCCAGCCCGGCACTGAGGCCCACGTGACTGAGGTGGTTGGAGAGGAAGGAGCGGGGGCAGACGGATGAGTCGCGTGCGAACAGCAGCCAGCAGAAGAGCGGAACCTCTCCGCTGGTCTGCATGCAGCCGTGCAGCTCCACCGCTCGACCCAGCATCAACAGCTTTAGCGCCTCCAGCAGCCCGAGCTCTTCCTCGCCACCCTGGAACACTCGCTCGCACAGCTGGTGGCGCTCTGCAGCGGAGGAGCAGTCCACGGCCGCCTGCCACTGGAGGAAATCAATGGCGTTAATCAGGCTGCTTTGAGGCACAGAAGCAGCATGAGCCGTTCATGGATTTTAGAGTGTGAGGCTTTTGCTGCCGTTGGAGCTTTGGGTTCCCAGAACAATCATTAGATGAGATTAACTTTTTAAAGATGTTTCAGTGAACTTTTTCATAATCATAAACTTCACAATTAACAGAAACAAACTAATCAGACAACAGTGAAAGATCCTCAGTATCTGCTCAGATTGTTGTATGAGAGAAAAAGGTGATTTCAAACCACATTCTCTCGGAGGGGGGGACAACACAGTCTGAAGTGACGGGCAGAGAACTAAAGATTTTCTTTCTGCCTATAAAAGGAAGGTAGAGGAGGGCAGTGACATGCAGAGAGAGTCTGTCCAGCCAGGAGGTGAACCAGGGGATTACAGCAGGATTAAAGAAAAGGTACCGAACCTATTTGCAGCAAACTTTCTGGAGAGATCAGTGTCGGAGGAGTACGGGGGAGTAATTATGGAGGTTCTGCTGAAAGGGGCAGATCCAGGCAACCTTTAAATTACACTACCAACAAACATTTTCCTCTGTTGCTCAGGAAATAATTTAAGAATTCTGATATAAAACAATATCCCTTATTTACCTTGTTGACATACAAGTTTGTACAATTAGGTTTTATTTTTCTTGTAGGTGGAAAAAAAAGTGGAACTGACACTGAGAGAGTCATGACAAAACATCCATACCTTCAGAACAGAAGCACACAGCTTCCTCTCATTACACCACAGACTTTGAAAAAGAGGAAAAAGTGTGCTGTAAACACCAGCTCCCCTCAAGCTGCCAGAGGCAGCGGGCAACTATAAATTCAGCCCTGGCCTCAAACTGCTGGAGCAAAGAGCACTAACTGGTTTTAACAGTTCAAACTACGCCTTTGAGGTTGAGGGTTCGTCTTTATAACAAGGCAGGGTTAATGACACAGGAAAAAAAAGAGAGTCATGAGGAGCACTTATTTAGAAAACTGCCCTCCCTCTAACATGTGGAAGCACTCACTACCCAAAGCCTGGGGGATGGATGTCAATACTCCCACTGTACACGGATGGCAGCGGTTTCCTCGCTCTGTGTCTTTAGAACTTTCCCACCATGCGTGAGTTTGGGAGCAGATCCACTACCTTATTTCGGAGAAGCTCCATGTAGCGTTTGAGCTGCTGGGTCACGTCTTCTGTCCCGTCTCCCTGCAGGCACTCGCCAGGAAACGTCCAGTGACTTATCAGACCTTCCTGCGCCTCCAGATGCTCCGGCAGCTGTCAACAAAACAAATTAGCGGCAAGTTGTAAAATCAGCTGAAGCAATAAAGTTATCAAAACACAAGAGGAGCACTCCCAGGGAATGCAGCTTTAACCACGGCTCAGCTTACCAGTGTGGCGTCGTCCTCCTGCAGCCACGCGGGGAGCTGGGTGCTGTGGGACAGAACCTGGAACAGCGTGGCTCTGAGTGCACAGTAGTTGTCCCCCCTCACTCTCCTCAGGCTGCTGAACCTCTGGGACATCTCTTTATAACCCTGCAGCAGCAGACATGGACACCGCAGGACGTCAAAAAAAAAGAACAACTGGCTTTAATCTGAGAACACTTCTTCCTCAGAGCCACAGGCAGCAACCTTTCTGATCAGAGCACTTTTGGCAGTATTTCCTTTCCACTCCCTCTCGCTGTACGACAGAATGTCCAAGGCCGGGGCCAAGCTGCATCTGTCCTCCCCCTTTGAGACTGTGAGAGAAAGAGATGAGTAAGAAGACAAGATGGATGGAACAATAGGTGCACTGTGTGACAAACAAAGGTGGCGTTTGTTTCCAATCCCTGACCTGCAGTTTCAAACACAGATGTTGGTCCTGGGTCCTGGTGATGTTGAGACACTGAGAGTTCCTCTGCTCCTCTGTACAGGTCTTCTTCACTAAAGAGGAAAAACCACAAGTGACTAAATTTTGTAACCTAAATACAGCAAAGTGCAACAACTATGCAAACAGACAAAACAAGCATGTTGAAAGTTTCTACCATTTCCAAACTAGCAAGAGAACTGTGGCTCACTGGTTGTTACTGTGCCACTGTTGAATAAACAGACGTTAAAAACATGTCTCTGTCTCTGGGAAAGAACGTGAGATTGTGCAAAGCAAAAGGGTAAAAAGAGCCACTTCCAACCCTGACTTATCTTCACAAACCTGTTCTGAAGGTCAGCTTCAGCAGACTCTTCCTTCTCTGGGACTTTTTCATCTTCTGTCTGGACATCAGCTGCTGTACTCCCTGCCCGCAGCTCCTCTTCTCCAGTGACCTCCTGCATCTCGCAATCCTTCCCAGCAGGAGTCTCACAGGGAGCGTTCACCACCTCGTTCTCCTCCACCATCACATCATCCTCCAGTTTGGGAACATTTCCTGCTTTATCCTGCTCTTGTAGCACTGTTCCCCCCTCAGTTGCGTGTTTGTTATTCTCCGTGGAGGACACATCCTTCAGGCTGGCATCCAGACACTCAGAGTCTGGTCTGACACTCTGATTGGACTTCGAGCTGGACGGTGAAACATTTCTGTTACTTTCCTGCTTTACACACATCAATACATAACTACAACTTAATATGTGAAACTCGTATTAAAACAGAATTGCACAGACTGTACCACTGAGTTATATTTTATGTTGAGATTTTAAAATAAACAAATACTTCATGAAAGTGTGAAAACCAGCAGAAAGAAAACACAGGAGGACTTCTCTAAGAGAAGCAGTGGTTGCTCCACGCCCCCTAGTGGTCACAATGAGAACAGATAAGAAAACAAACAAGCGTCTTGTTTTGATTTCACTGACTCTGAACTGACTGACCTCTCGGTGGCGTCTGCCGGAGCTGCGGTCTCTGACTCCCTGCTGGAATTGGCAGAGTCTCGCTCCTCACCGCTGCGGTCGCATCCTGATCCAAGAGAGGACTCAGACACACCGTGGCTTTCCGTCGTTTCAGGACCGACCTGCTTTAACGCTGAGTCCTCCGCCACGGCCCTGGACACAGGAAGAAAGATAGAGTTGAATGAGTGACTGATCAAAGTCAGAGGTGGGTTTATGAAGCAGTTGTTGAAGTTTTTGTGACTTGTTCATCAACAGATAAACAAGTTTAAAAACTATTTGCAGGAGATTTCCATTTTAAGTATTTAAGAAATCAAAACTGTTATACAACAACGTCAATGACTTTATTATGCAGCTCTGCCCTTGAGGACAGTGACTCTGATACAGCAAACAAGGGAAGCATGATACATGATGAATGTTGACCAATCTGACTCAGACATGTAGTAAAAATATTGCATAACAGACAGCAGGCATGGAGAATTCCTCTAAATAAACATTCTGATAAAAATAATCCTGTTTACAGGTTGAGTGGTTCCTGATATTTTTTGCTTCATTTAAAAATGAAGCAATGACAATTTACTAATACTATTTTCATCAATTCATTCTCCCACGTGTTTCTTTTTAGTTCTGTCATGTGACTCACCGGCTGGGAGCTGCTCCATTGGCCTCCTGACTGACCACAGAGACGGACATCACCTGACCAGCTGTGGCTGCCGGCTCAGTGTTTGGCACTGACACTTCACTATTTGTGGAAAACTCCCCCGATGGCTCGTTTACGGCATCGTCAAACAGAACCTCGGAGGCTGTTTGTTCCTCATCGTGGTGAGAAGTGCGCACAGTAACGTGCTGAGTGTTTGAGGTTGTCTCAGGAGGCGGTGGAGGCTTCTCAGGGCCGACTGACTGGGCTAGAAGTAAAACTCCATCAGGGGCTTTGTCCTGCAAAGAGGCTGGATTTTCTTCTTCTGGCTCTGCATTTGTTTCTGTGAAAACCTCCCACTCAGGTGCAGCGTGGACTTCCTGCTGGGAGTTTAAAGTGCATTTCAGAACTTCATCTTGTTTGCCATCATCTAAAGGTTCCTTCAAATCTTTATCTTGTGCTGTTGTAGAGTTTTCTTCGAGTTTAGTCCCTTTGCATATAGTGGAAGGAGTCGCTGTCTGGTTGCTCTCTGTGGTCAAGGGTCCGTTCTCCTGAGTGTTACTGGGCTCCGTTTTGCCGTTCTCGGGACTTTGCTTCACCTGCACGAGCTCAGGCTTTTCCTCCACCTTTTTATCCGCCTCATTGTGGGTTTTCCTGCGTGGCAGAACCCAGACAGGAGAAGAAATGTCAGCAAAATATAAAGTCATCTCAGTTTAACTCACGAGTAAAAAGGAAGTTCCCTTTGAAAATATGTGGGTACCACAGTCAAGATGATTCAAGGTACTTTCTTTACTGTGGTCCAGGGGAAACTGTCATCAGAGGGTGAAATGTTTGAAGTTACTCATTCTGAAACATTTCAAGACCTCTGGAAGCCCCCTCCAATTCACCAGTTTTCTGTGCTCTGCTCTGTTCATGTAGCACAACCTCGTCAGAGAGCTGAAGCTATCAAATCCCCACCAAAGCTTTGAGCGTATGTTTCTGATCCAACATTTCTTCCTGCCAGCCCTTTCTGAGTCTAACCCAACATTGATCTAATTTGATCTAATCTATTACATCAACAGACAGAGAAGACAAAGTGCCTCAGCAAACATCTCACCTCATGTCATCATCTCCATCGAGACCACAAGTTCCCTCCACAGCCATTTCACCAGGGGGCACCGTGGCCTTGGAATCATTTTTCAGCAGAACACTTCTTTCCTCCAGACTGCCACAGGGACTCTGAGTGGGACAGCAGCGGTTCCCCATCTGATCGCTCCCTCCCGCTCAGGAAGTCAGACAGGAAGCAGGCCGAACAGTGACCTCGGGTCCAGAACGAGCGCAGAGCGACCGGGTGAGTCGCTGAAACCTGAGGGTTTCAGGAGTCCATGATGAGGACGGTCAAGCTGCTGCTGCTGCTAACGCCAGGAAGTGACCATGTTCAGGAGGAGGTTGACACCTGAAGGCACAAGTGTACAACAATGGATCAGTTAATGAATAATGAGAAATAATGTGAGATTTCAAAAAATGTGACATTTCTGCATATGACAACAACAACAGCAAAAAGCGAGGAAGATTGGGCGTCATAAAAAAGACAGCGCTGATCAACAAAGAAACACATTCAGTCCACACTGCTGGGAATCATTAACACACTTTATATTTGCACGTATCAAACTCTGGACCCAGCGAAATGACAACTGATCGAACACAAGAGTTCAATGACCAATAGTTTCTCTTCTGTTACAACAAATGTTCAATAAACTTGAGAACTACGTCATATTTCGGTGCCTCTGTAGAATGTGATGCTGTACTTAACAGTTTAAATATGCAAAGCATGCATTATCAGAGCACCGATTAATATGACAAGCACAGTATGTGATGGTGCGCAGATAAAACATGTTGCTGTGGTAACAAGGCTAACAGTGAGATTCGGGACTGGACGGAGGAGGATGAGTTGTAAAGGTTTTAAACGGAGCTTCGCACAGTTCGAATCGAAAGGATAAGTGACAGCTGTGAAACCGAAACCAACCTGGAGCTCGTTTCCGGTTCTCCCCGTTAGCAGGATCGAGCTGGAGTTAGCTCGCCTGCTAGCTGCGGTGAGGCTACACACAAACAGCGGAGGAGCAGCCGCCGCTCCGGTGCAGCTCCAGAGAAACTGCGCAGGCTCCGCGGTCCCCCTGTTGCCGCTGCGGCTCCGCTAAAGGCCACTGCGCCACATGCCGTCAAACTGCGGAGATTCAGCTGCGGAACATCTGCGACGCTTCAGCCAGAGCAGCGGGGTCACGGCTCCGTCCGAGGGGCGTCATGGCGTCATCACGGTGCGTCTGCGTCGACCTACGGTGGCCGAGAGAAGGCGAAGGAAGAAAACACACTGACATAAAAACATCGACTGAGTATAAATGAAATCTGAATATATATAAACTTCCAAAAAGGGCATACTTTGAAAAGCTAAAACAGTTCAGTCGATCGCCAATAACAAAAACTATAAAAAGGACCTGTAAGACAAAATAAATGAGACCAGAAACTCATATGAAATCATTTTTAATTTCAAACATTCTGCAAATAGCAATGAAAAAATACATATTTTACATTATATACAACAAAAGTACTTCAGTGCAATGTTATACATTTACACTCTTTTTTTTTTTTAATACAAAGTTTATGAAGTATTGTCCTCCTCTGAGTTTGGTCCCTCATCTTCGCTCACTAGATGTTCTTCAGCTCCTGGATGTGACAGAGCAGCTCCTGTGGGAGTCCCAGCTCCGACACCACGTCCATGCAGCTCTGCAGCAGGGGGCCCAGTCCGTCTTCTGAGCAGGCGGAGCCGAGCTTCTGAGGCTGCTGAGGAACATCCTGCTCCATTTTCTCCCCTTTGCTGCAGCATCCTGCCCCCTCACCGCACCCTCCACCCCCACAGCACCCGGGGTCTGCCTGCCTCACCTCCAGGTCCTCCATGCTCTCAGAAACGTCGCTCACGCTGGGGGGAGGATTCTCCAGAGCCTTCCTAATGTCCTCTGTGATTCTGTCTTCGTGCTGGGACACCCGCTGCAGCAGCTCAGTCACACAGGCTGGGACAGGGGAATCCGGACGCTCCATCTGGCACCAGCACCATATAGCGCTGCGGCGGGACACAAAGAGGCAGCAGCGTCATGTACAATAACAGAGAAGAGACTGGGCCCCACACGAAGAGACACTTCAATACGGGTCAGAACAAAAAACACTCACGATGTTTCTGTGGGAGAAAGACGCTGAAATATTTACAGGAGAACATGAGACCTTTAGACAAGTTGAGCATGGAGGGATTTAATAGATATACAAATAACTTAAACAGTTATACGTTTAAATAAAACACACACACACAGTTCTTAAGATTCAATAACCAAACAACAGATTTAGTGCCATACTTTGTGTTCTGAAAAGTGCAGATCAAAGCAAATTAAACAATAAATCCCCTTTCTTCAGTTCTACACCAGACACAAGCATCTGCGTTATCATTTAAATGGTTCTTGATCGATAATTACCTGATGATTCCTTTGAGTCGACCCACGGCCACAGTCCGAGCGGCTCCTTCCCTGAACCCCTGGTTGAACCCGAGCTGAAGCGCTGCCGCCTCCCCGGCATCGACCCCGTCCACATACCCGTCCTGCCCGGGACCAGAGACACATGAGCGCGTGCAGCAGGAGGTGCGATGGAGGAGGAGCAGGTGGAGACTTTACCTTGACTCGCTTCTTCATGTTGGAGCTCCACTCTTTACTCTGGAGATTCAACTCGTCTCCATCTTCGTCGAACACGTCCTCGGAGCTGAGGTACGCAGCTTTCAGCCAGGACATCTTCAGCCGGTCAGAGGACGGGTCTCAGCAGCGGGACATGTTGGTTCCACCGAGCCCGAGGGACGAAACACCACGCGAGAGCGTGTCGCAGCGTGTCAGCTGATTCCGTGACGCCATCACTCGGCGACGTCAGCAGGCGAGCCACCTGAAAAATAAACCACACGGGTACAAGTATTGACATTTTCTAGCATTTATAAAAGTGTTTTTTTTTTCAATCTGGTAAAATAGGGTGGTGGTTGATGGTTTAAAGTATATTGGTTTGGTTTTGCGGAGTATATCCAGTGTAAAGCTCCACACTTCTTCTATGGTGTAGAAGGAGAAACTAAAAGCTGCCGCACAGCGCCCTCTAGCGGCACAGAAAATAATAATTACAATAAGTAATAGCATGTGTCATCCACTGGGTGACGCCAAAGCCTCACTGGTCCACAGAAGTTCACTGCAGGACTCAACATGGTCAGCCCTGCTAATGTAATAATAATAATAATAATAATAATAATAATAATAATAATAATAATAATAATACATTAATTAATTCATCAGAATTTCCGTTTTGGCTGTAAATGAAAGTTATTTTGAAAGTCATGATGCTGAGAGGTTTAGATGAATGAAATATGATCTCTCTTTATTCTGTATGTTGAAAAAGTTTCTCATGGCATCTCGAGATGAAATAAAACATCAGTGTTTTTTTGCCTATTAAATTATTGCAACTTGTAATATTGGGATTCTGGGTAATTGATTAACATTCTGAATCAAAATAAAATTAAAAAAGGACATCTTCATAATTGTGTGGTCTTGATTCATATTCTCAGAAAATGCATCGATTAAAACCGAGGTCTAAATTATTTTCTGATTTGATCTTGAGTATTTCAACTGTAAATACAAATTAATCACCCAGTATTTTAAAATAAAATCAGATGCTTCATGAAAACATCTGTGTTTTAGATGAGATACATGCAAAAGAAGTGAAATCTTCTGAATGAAGCCGACGTGTCCTTGTTAGAAAACATGTCAGAGCCTCAGAATCATGTCTCACGTTGTGTTTTTCCTTCCACACAAATGTTTAGTGCAGCCTGAACGCTCCGGCTGCTCAAATCAATGTCCGGTGCATCTTTACAGCTTCCTGTTTGAGATTTCAAACAACGAGACGTCAACCGTCATGACAAACACATTATTCACTCATCAATAAAGCATCTCACTCCCCTCTGCTCTGCTGGGTGAACAGACGAGGGGGAGCATCCTCTCTGTTTTATTTTCAGATTCTCTCATTCCTCATGCCATGCGTTATGGAAAACACAAGAGAGGCCGGGTGGCGGACAAATGCATTTCACCTTGGTGGAATGCATTTGCAGCCGCTGGACAACAATGGCCTTGAGAATACTCGGAGGCCACGGCGGAGTTGTCTCTGCTTTGGAAAATGGAGTCGGCCCGAGGCCTCATTCGCGGCAGCCACACCTTCAGTTCCCCTGCCCGCTCAAAGAGTCAAAAACAACCAGCCGGGGCAATCACCTGACACATTTCCATCCAATTTCCACTGCAGAATGTGTTCATTTTCAGCCTAATGGCATGTCATTTTGCTGGAGCCTTTGGTCAAGAATTAATCCTGGAATCAAAACAGATTTTCCGGGGAGCAATCTTCCATCAAGTATTGATTTTTTTACACTCACGGAGCCTGTACTCCCTAATTTAACCTGACAGCCAGCAGCACAATGGACTGGGAGCACCTTGGCATCTCACAGAGGGAGCCCTCCTCCTCCTCCTCCTTTCCACGAAGAGAAAGAGAGATTGAGGAGGAGAAAAAAAGAGAGAGGACTCCTGGAAGGATAAAAACAAAGAGCGCTGCTTACAGAATACACAGAGATAAAGCTTCCGTCTCTCTGTTTTACCTCTAATTATGTTTTCCAGGATAGTGCAACTTGGGCAGGTGAGGCTAAGAGGCAGACGGAGAGTGTTCTGGGGCCATCAGCTATCATTATGGGCCTGTTGACATCTCCCTGTCTTTGAGTGATGCTCATCTGTGATTTCCCCTCGGCCATTTTCCACAGATGCACCGGGGGGGTGGGGGGGGTTTCATCACGGCCCCGTGAAAAAGGCCCAAAGTGTCCGTACAGGTCCTCACTAATAAGAAAGCCAGGATGTGTCCGACCATGTCACTCCTCTAACATCCATATCTGCTCTCCTGATGCCTTCAGATATGCAATCATTCTCTCTTCTCCCCGCTGCTCCTCCCCTTCCTGCGCTCCCTCTCTCTGTACGTGCTGTAAGTATACTATGGCGTACACAGAGGTCAGTGGGATGAGAGGATGATGGAGGGCAGGGCCGGTTATTTTCCGCCGGCTCTCAGAGCTGCGATGACCCACGCGCAGAAGAGTTGCACTTTGCCAAAAGGGTTTTTCTAAACTCTTGGTGGAAACTACCTGACGAGAGGAAACGCTTCTGCGGCTTTCATCTGCGAGCAGAAGTTCTTGTTGCACATTTTAAATCTCCAAGATTTAACCAGTGCTACTATATATGAGCAGGGCCGTATCCGTATTGTATATGACAATGGACCCCTGGTTACCTGAGTCACCCCAAACCCCAAAGGCTCTGAAGAAGTTTTATTTAATTTTTTTGGTTTCAGCTGATTTAGATGAAACATGTTTACATTCATCACCATGACAAAACAGAAAATTAACATTTCTCATATTGATAATTTAAAAATAATGACAGCTGCTTTGATGCTGCAAAGAATTAATTATTAATAACATTCATAAAAAAATTAATTCCAAGGTCCTAAAGATGTTACTGTCACCATCCACCCAGTTTAATTATTTGTTGATGCATGAGGCCGAGCACTAACAGCAAAGAGCAATAGTCAGATTTACAGGAAACTAAAATGCGTCAAAGAAAGCTGAAATCACATTTTTGAATTTTGGAAAAAAAAAAATCTCACCTGTTCGAGACTCTGAGGAAGGAGAGAAACAGCGAGACTGAAAACAGAGACATCACAGCCCAAATAAAAGCCACAAAGTTAAATGGACTACGAGCTGATGCAATCAGCTGCTCACGTCAGACAGGTGTCTCTGGAAAGAACCGGGCTATTAACTCCTCCGGCGGCAAACACCTCACACAGAGGCACCGCTAATAACGCCGAAAAGCCCCGAGACAACGGCGGGAAGGCAAAAGGGATCATATGCATGGCCGACCCAGATCGCATGTGAGGATTGGTAATTACACCCCGAGAGGCATTTAGGTGTGCGGAGCAGCAAAGTGCGGCGACGGCCGAGCGGCGTCGCAGTCGGTGTAGCAACATCTCAACCTTGAGGAGGAAGTGAAAACAAGGAGGCGGAGGAGTGGGAGGGTGAGGGATGTACAGACAGTTCATTTACACAGAACATCAGCCCAACCGCGCCGCTGCATTGTCTGAAAGATAAGGAAAGTGAATGCTTCATGCCTGATTGAAAACAAAGGCAGCAATTTAAAACCATCTGCATCCAACACATGCACTCTCTCCCTCCACCTCTGCGTTTCTGTGTCCGGGCTGATATTGAAACATAATCCATTTGGAGCGCCGACATGTCATAATATTTCTATCCGGACTCCCTCTCCCCGCCCCGCAGGACAATTTCAGGTGAGTGCAGGTTGAACGGGAGCGTTTGATTCCAACAAGTCAGACGGTCGGCGGAGGCCTCGCTCTCTGATTCTGACGGGAGAGAAAACGGGAGACGGAGGGACACAAAGAGAAGAGGAGCACTGTGATCGGGCTAAAGTTAGCCTGAGATCTTAGACTACAAATTAAAATACACCTTGTTTGAATATCTGAGGACAAACGTTGAGTCTCTGATCCTCAGACAAACAGTGGGACCGCACAAATAAAAGTCTGTGAGTGAAAATCTGTCACTGCAGATAATTTGACAATCGGAGCAGAATCAGGTTCGTTTGAGCTGCTGCTGGAAAATCTTTTTTTGTCTAAGACAGTTTGACGTTGAGCCGCTGACACCGTGACTGATGCTGATGAAATAGGTCACATGTCCTCAGGAAAACAACTCGTGTGGGAGAATTTCAGATTTGGAGAAGGTTGCATCAGCACCGACCACTGACTGAACATGTGGATCGCCCCCTGCTGGATGGCTGGCTGCACGACAGCGCATAGAGCTGGCCTCCTCCATGTTAGTGAATGGGACAAAGATGGTTTCTGTGGTTTCTGGCTGCCACACCAACAGAATTAAATGTGACCCTCCAAAGTTATTAAGTCGTTATCGTGGCGATGAGATCATCTTATGAATCTAAAAGTGGAAACAAAACTTTTCCGTGTGACTCGCTCTCACCAGAATCACATCCAGGAATGATTGATCCAAAAAGCTCTGACACTCACGGCCCGATATCTGCGTTTGGATTCTTTTAACGGATCTGTTTCTCCCCATCAGAAAAACTCTGCTCTGTGAGACAGAGAGAGAGAGAATAGAAAGCAAACTTTTTATCAGCAGCAGAATACAAACAGCTCTAGAAAACAGATATGGGTCAGGGGCTGCATCTGCACAATTACACCACTAATGGCAGAGACAATGAAGATGGTGCGGGGGTGGAAAACAAAAGAATATCAAATAACGTGGCAGAGAGGCGCACGTACACGCACGTACACACTCACGCACGCACACAGACACACACCTCACCCATCATCACTCAAAACTGCAGCCCAGTGTTTTGAAATGAAGGGGGGAGAGCGAGCGAGCTGAAAGGAAGACGAAAAAGCATCTGGAACATCAGTTTTCAGTCTAATGTTAATAATTTATGTTGTCTGTGCTTTTTATTATTATTATTTATTTATTTACTACTTTCTTTTCAGCTGCCTGTCCGTTTTTTCAAAGGCATCACGGAGAGGGAAGCTGTATCAAACTTTTGAGTTTAGTTTCAAAAGGCTTTCTCCGCCTTTTATTTATATATTTCTGCTTCTTTACACTTGTCTTGTTGTTATTTGGCGAAGGCAAACACATGAAGCTTTGATGAGGAGCAAACCTGACTCGTTTTCTTCTCCACTGACCCCGAGGAAATCTAAATAGATTGCTGCGTGCTGTGCGCGAGACGCTTTTTATTCTTTTCTCTCATTAAACGCATCAAACGGCCAGCAGGGTCCATTTATCTGTCCACCAGCCAGAGGTCAAAGGTCAGATCAGTGTCTGCCACCTTAAACGTGAAGCTCCGAGAAGTCAGGGACCTTTATGTGGGAAGCTTGAACAGATGAAGAGGAGTCAGCCATGTTTTTAGAATTATTGTGTGTTAGAGCAACTCATGACCTTCGACATCGGCCTTTACCTGACATCAGTTTGTCAAATAAATCCAACTTTTCATGTTTGTAGATTGAACTGCATTTATCAATCTGTCACACAAAGGCAGTGCGGAACAAATCGGCCCCTGGCTGCAGTAACAGAACACACACCTCCTCCATGGTAGCAGCTGGGACATACAATTCAGCATGGAGGAGGTGAACAAGATGCCTTTGCTTGCCTTTTGTGGAGACTTCCATCTTTATCAAGTTTTTGGTCGTGGCCAAAACCCATTGATCACCCCCTGGTGGCTAGCTCCAGTGCAACACCAATTTCTCGAAGAGGGCTAATTAGCCAGCTAGCATCTATCCGTGTCTCTTCTGATGTCTTTTCTAAAACAAAAAGGTTCATCTTTAACTCATTATAAGTGTAGTCATGTTGTTTTTTCAGAAAAGACACGAAGCTCGTCAAACAATTGTTTATTACTAATTATGGTACAAATCAATGTGACAGACTTGAAGCTTTTTTTAAACGTTTTTTAAGAAATACACAAAGTGCTGCTTAACTGACCAAACAGATATTGCTCTATAGATTAAGTACAGTTTTCAGTCTATAAAAAAAATCAAACAAAAAAACAAAACAAATCCCAACCTCTGCAGGCTCCTCAGCTTTGGTTTCAAGTTCTTCAACAAAAACGTCAAACCAGGTTGTCCGTGTGTTTAGTAAAATTTCACAAAAGTATTTCAAGGTGATTCGAACAAATCGTCTTAATCGGGTCAAGCAACATCTCCCTCTTCCTCTACATGGGTCTACGGATGCGTGGAGACCGAGGTGGGTGTCACAGCCAGTCAGAAACATAACGCAATACAACAATAAAAATAAGAATTGAGAGTCACATGTGGCTCTGGAGACCACTTCACAAAACTAAAACAATCATGTGTCCCATCATAGTAAATAAAAGGTGAACACTGACGACACTCTCAGCCCTGCTGCTGCTGCCTGTGCGGCGTCTGTAAGATTCTCACATGACAGTACTGAGGTAAACCTTGGATGATGAACTACTGTACACTTCTACGCTTCAGTTCTTTTTTTAATATTCGGATTTGAAAGATTGTCAACACCATGAATCTATTTCTCTGTACAATGTGCATAACTATAGAGCTTTGGTCCAGCATTGAAAAGTTGAGCGAAGGCGTAACTCCTTTTCGGTGTCTGTTATACATATTTTTTTTTTTTTTTTTTTGGTTTTGGTTACAGCTTTTATTGTTAAGCCTCACAACTGAGCCGCCTCTGCTGCCTCGTATATTCATCTGACGGGTGGTCGGCGTAATTCTTGGCCCAAGATTTGCCTGAAGAAGTTAATTCCTTTTACCAAAATCAAATGTGAGGAGGCAAAAGACTCTTTACTGTGTGTGTGTGTGTGTGTGTTTCCAGGCTGGGGCGATGAACACAGCGGGGCACAGGGGACTGAGATAACCAAAGTGACATGGAAGGACAGATATCAAGCAGACACATGATTCTGAATAAATTGCATCAAATTTCACCTCACTTCAAATTAAGTTCACTTGTTCTGAAAAGTGACACTTATTCTCAACATTCACCTCTTTTTTTTTTTTTTTTTTCCTCCCATGGGTTTTTGTTAGAGCCAAATATTTATAGTGACAGTCTGGGTTTCTTTTTTCTCTTTCGCCTGCATTATTGACATTTCTGACAAAGTCAAAAGCGAGTGAAATTAAAAGTGTCGCACTGCAGCGATCGAGTCAGTAAAAAATAAATAAATAAATAAATAAATAAATAACACATCTCGGTGGAGTGAAAATTAATTTTACCCGTGAAAATGAACCAAAGAAATACAAGAGATCTTCGAGATAATCTGCAGAAGATGAAGCTTTTTAAACAGTTTGCTGTCGTGGAAATGAATTCAAACACTGATTGTAAATCTTCACTCAATTGACAGGAAGAGAGAATGAAAGCAAAAAAAAAACATTCATCTTTGAAAAGCAAAACTGAGTTGAACTTTTCAGGTAATGAAAACAGCTGACCTAACATGAGCTCAGAGACAAAAGACAAAAAGCCTCAACCACCAGTTTAAATAATCTTTGGGGCTCGTTAAAGGTTTGTGGTGTAAAAATATCTTCAGTGATTTTGTGAAATTCTTTATATTTGGACTGAAAACTACTTCACGTGTTCTGAGTCGAAACATGCCGACGCAAATTAGCTTAAAAGAAAATGTTTCTGACTCAATGTGTTTAACAAGATAAAGAGATGACAGCAGACGGCTCCGCTCTCTGACATGAGTGTGGTTTTTCTTTTTTACTTACACAATATAAGAAATAAAGAAAAGAGGGGGTAGAAAGTGAACATGTGAACAAAAAGGTAAAATCGTTCCCTAGTCCTTGAGCTGAATGTTTGTGTTCTTTGGCTATCAGGCTTTGGCGACAGAATGATGACACACGTTAGCTCAAAACAAAGCTGCAGTCGACTCGACCGACCCCGAAACCCTCCTCCTCCTGCTCCTCTTCATCGTCACGTGACAGTCCTTCATTTCGTCCTCGGGAAAACAATTGCGTGTGATCGTTAATAAATTCCTGTAAAAGTCGTACAAAGTTCCACTGAAGAAACACAAATCGGAGGCAAAACGACATTATGATGCAATTTAACAGCAAAGGTAATTTTTTTCATCCAAAAAGAGAAACTTTATCAGTGTGATTTCAATTTGAAGACAGTGTTTTCTTTTTTTTTGTTGTTTTAGATATTTACATACAAACAATGAAGAAAAAAGTAAGCGAGACAAAGATAAAATGTATACTCAACCTCACACATATAGCTTAGATCTGCCAGTACAAATGTAAAAATTTAGAGCACATTTACATTACAAAATTATTCTTAGTACTCAGATGCAACAGACTTTGGTAAATAGTGTTTTGATTTGGTATGATCTCTTTATTAAATCCCTCCTGGTAGGAACCAAAATTTGGGTTTCGATAGTCTGGTCCGTACGGCCAGAATCTAGAACTCTTTGAAAACAGCACACCATATGTTTTTACATAATTCTCACATATTAATCTCTTTTTTCTTCTTTTTGGTTTTCGCCAAGGTCATTTACACAACTGTGGTAATCACTGACAACACATAGTTTTTGTTTGCAAACTCATCACTGTCCATCCAGGTGACTGGGAACATTTTCAGTTCTCATTTCCAGAGTTCATCCCCCTTTTCTTGTTTTTAATGGCTGCCACGTCTCCGCTCCCAGTTTTTCTCTTTTTTTTTGGTGTCGGAGGCCTCGTTCACTTCGGGAGCTCCTCTAGAGAATCGGTGAGAGGGTCCATTGGCGCAGCCGCGCCGAGTTCGGGCTGTTTCAAACGCTTTATCGTGTTTTTCAACGCTTGTCTCTTGTTGCAGAACCAGACGCGCACGACCTCCCGGTCATAGTTCAGCTTCTCTGCTATTTCCGTCATTTCCTGTCCGGAGGGGTGCGTGTTCTTCTCAAAGTGGCTGTTGAGGATCTCGAGCGCCTGCGGGGTGAAAGAGGTCCTCCGCTTGCGTTTTTTTGAAGGCTCGCTGCCGATAAACTCAGTCAGGTTCTGCATGCCGGATCTGTGGCGGGCTTCAGCCTCGGCCATCCAGCGCTCCAGAACGGGCTTAATCTTCTGGGCGCTTTTAGGGGTGATGTCCAACTTCTCAAACCTGGCAGGATATAAAAGGCCAGGGTTCAGTTTGCCTGTCAGACTGCTACCTATAGTGTTCTCTTGGGCTTCCTGTGGTAGGAAAAAGTGGCTTCTCAGGATGGTGTGTCTGGGGAGAATTGAGAAAAAAGAATCTTACTTAGGTGCCCTGCCAGAACAAGGGATAAGCTGCCTGCCTTTTTTCTTCTCCTCAACCAGAATGCCACTGGGACTGAGACTAGCATCCAGGTTCACATCCGGGCCAAACCCTTCTGGGCTCTACACCTGGAAACACCTCCGCTGCAGCAGCTGGAGGTGTCGGCTGCCAGTGGTGAGTTAATTTTCTGGAGGAGGCTGTGGATCTCTGTCCCAAATTGGCAATGGTGGAGTAAGGAGATATCGCCAATAGCTAAAGTCCAGACCAGTTGAACCAACAACATAGCAAACATCTACCTAAAGACGGTAATTCCAAATGAAACGAACAGAAGAACAAAACAGGAATTACAGGATTTACTGTCAAATATTCAATTTCTTTCCCTCAGGTGATAAAAAGCATGCAGTTAAATATGGCCCCATCATTTATTTACAAAGAGAGCTTGAATTATTGATCAAAATGTACATTTAATACATTTTTCAAACTTTCTTTCATCCTCTCACAACGTCTCATTTTATATTTAATAAGAATACATTTACACACTCTAATGCTGAAAGTTCCTGAGACTCTGCGGCTGCATGACAAATAATTCTGACTTCAGCGTTTCATCGAGTCGAAGGACGAGTGGAGAATGAAGCTTTTTCTAAAATAACACGGCTGTGACAGTGACTGTGTCTGATATGAACAGACGATGATGATTTAAAAAGACAATCGTCAAACCTGAGACCTGATATTTTCATGTCATACAAAACAAATGAAGCTAACTGATATTTTCTATACACTAAATAAGATTAAATACATGAGATATGTTTTATATGAGCAGCATTCAAACTGTGAAGCTGCATTCATGAGAGCGCTGTTCATGTTTTCACTCGCTGGTTGTGTTTGTCTTCTTGTCCAGAACCAATTAAACTGGATCTGTTTGTTTTTAGGATTTACCCAATGAGCAGCACAGAGTATAATGGGGGCCTGTTCCAGCCTATGAATCACAAAGTGAATTATTAAACTGCTCAGCATGTTTACAGGAGCTTAATTAGTTTATCAAGGAGAAATCACTACTAAAATATATTTTAAAAACATGTTTTGTTTATCAATTAGACCACGAGGAGTCTTTCCCAGACACATGAGCATCTGTGTGGTTTGCTGTATGGAAACCTATTCAGGTTTCTTCTTGTTTATAAAATAATTATCATAATCACGTCTTAGAAACCACTAAAAATATATATTGGCAGTAAATGATATCAGTTGGCTGATCTCGAAGATCTGTTGTCCAGATTAAATCGATAAGTGGACGACCGTGTCCACGGGACAGGCAGCGGCGTGACGTGCGTGGATGCTTTTAGTGAAATCAGTCCTGAGCTGACAGCGCTGATGGAAAGACAGCGGAGAGCTCTCCCAGGAACAAACAATGCACACAAGACATTTTTAATGGCGAGGTGAGCTGCTGCCAGATGCCCATGCATGCATGAACTTCCTCTGTTTCTACACCTCGGCGGTGCATTCCTGCTTGTCGACAGGCAGGGATTATTTATAACCCCGTCCTCCCCCTAAACAGTGGGAAGAGGAGAGATTCATACTGCGGGGAATACATTAGTAAATATGAAGAGTCACCAGAGACAGGACATTTCATGGATCAACAGGAACTGCAGATACTAAAATGAGTTGAGAGCTGCTCAGCTGGGGTATGCACTCCCTCCTCTAGTGCATCAGCACAAGGGAGAAGTGGCCCTGAATGCACCTCCAGTCTTTTCTTAAAAGTACCTTCGGAGCTGTGCTCAGACGTGCTGTATGTTTAGAGCTGGGTTCCAGTTGGCCCGAGGCTTCACAGCCACGAAGAAGACTTTTAAACCGAGAACATCAGTGACCCAAAATCCATGATCAGATTCACAGGAATTCATGACATGTTCATTCTAAAGAAACCTTATTTAAGCAAATATCTTATTCTTGTGAGAGCCAATACTTGATTTTGTAAAAAATATTTTTCATTTTTCAGAAAAGTATTTGTTTTAAGTTACAGTAAAGGCATCAATATAAAAAAAGAATTGAGAATAACAACCAGATTCTCTCAAACAAACATGAGACTGAGAGACTAATGATTTACTCAGAGATCTTTTTAATCAGCTGTGTATTCCTGGACGTTCATTAAGTTCAAATTTTAGAAATGTTTATTTAGTCAAACGTGTCCTTTTACAGATTAAACTAATGAGGACAGTAATCTCAGAGTTTGTGCTGAATTCTAAACAGCGGGGCTCATTAAGGTGAGTAAATAATGTTTCTATCTTAAATCATTTAATTAAAATGATAAACTGGACGATCGCCTTTAATTCCAATCAAGCAACTTTGGAATGTTTCTGAATTCAAATCAGCAGAAGCAGACGAACTCCAGCGAGCGGAGGACAGAGCGGCACATCATTGGTTTGACGATGCCCTCATGTAATGCCTGTGCCTGTTTAGATAAACTAATAAAGAGCATGGAAACATACTGAGCAATGAAAGGAGACAAGATGGAAGCATCTGTCAGTGTCTGTTCTCTGTCTGGGTTCAGAGCCGGAGCCCCTGAGCGACTGTGACGTCCCGCTTCTCTTCAAACGTCATGTCTGTGTTGATGTTAACTAAACTAAAGCATGTGAAGTTTAAAACATCAGGATGTCATGTCCAGTGTTACACAAACAAAAAAATTGTCTTAACTGCATGAATAACAGCCCACAGAGTGTTTATTTTTGAAGCTAATGGCTTTTAATGTATATTATAAATATTTGAATTATGCCCGGCAGTAAATATTTCATGTGTGATTTTTAGACTTTAAACATTAGGCGGAGGCGGCCGGGCCTCGTGCAGCCCCAGCCGCTGTTCTGTTTCACATTTTATCGGGCGTTTGATGTTGATGTGATGAAATTTTTAAAAGTGCGTGGCAGCGCCGTGTCACATAAACAGCACAGGTCATCAGAGAAGAACATTAAACATTAACATTAAATTTCATTTTTGAAAAAGGAGGTGAATACTTGATTCACAGCAGGCTGGGGCTGTGGAAGGTTCTGTGTAGTTCATGACAAAGAACTGGGCTTAAAATGTGTAATTTAATTTGATTTCAGAAAATACATTTTAACATTTATTAATTGAACAGTTCATTTTACACCTAAAACCATTTTCTGCATCGAGTACGAATGACATGCTGTTTAGTTCTCTTCAAAAATTAATGTTTGGACATGATGTGGCCCAATTATTCTGCCTTGAAAGGGAAATGTAGCTCATTTGGTGTCTTCATGCAAAATGTTAGTGGAGTGGAACGACAGGGGGATGAAACACTGATTGTCTGATTGTCTCATGAATATATAACGCACCATTTATGGCTAAACTGTCCTGGTGGCAGCAGTAAAACATGGCAATCTTATTAACAGATCATCACCGTCAAGCTCCCTCATGTTCGGGCAGAGTGAGCGGCAGCCGGCCTTAGTAATTATTAAATGCTTTAAGTGCTTCGTGTAATACTCGTGTATGTATTTTGCATAAGTAACACATGGCTGTCATGTCAGCGGGTGAGAGGACGCGGGGTAAGTAAAGACATAAGAGCTTTTGTTTGTCAGGGCGGTGATAGTCAATTATGTATTTTAATACCTTAATAATGTCAAACATGGCATGAAAAATAGATGGCAGCTATGAGCAGCAGACGACTCGCCGAGGTTACGCGACTTCCTCAGGATGTTTAGAGATAATGAGCCGTTCACTTTGTTCCGCTCTTTGTTTCAACCTTACCTGCAGATGGCGGACTGACTGTAAGCCGGCCCCTCGGCGGCGCTGAGCGCCTGGCCCACCTGGGTCTGTGTCAGGCCCAGGGACAGCCGGCGGATCTTGAATGCTTTGGCGAATTCACGAATCTCCTCCAGGTTGACCCCATCCACCTCGCTGGGGGCGGTCTGTGGGTCTACAATACAACAAACACAACTCATTTTATTAGACCTCTGCTCTTCCTCCACTCTCCTCATTCTCCGCAGTGAATGGAGCGGCATTCCTACATATCACAATCATCCGTAAACAAGTTCAGTAAACAAGTCCTGGTCCGGGTCAGAACTTATTATCTGTCTTTGTGCTGTTAAACTATACGTTTCTAAGAAATGTTTTGAGGACTGAATAAATGTGGGGGATGAATACAAGCATTTCATGGCTCTGACTTGCCAATGTGTTTCTTCAGTCGCACACACACAAAAGCATATGGACAGAGCCACATGACACCCAGCTCGTTGATTCAATAGAGAGACAGATCTGGAGCACAAACATGCTGTTGTGTCGTAGTTTTCTGTGTGAGTGCACGCATACTCCGCAGCCAGCTCTCACACACAAACATTAGAGGAAGTATAAAGACATTATTTCATCCATCTGACCCTCGGTTCAGGTTTTCAAACAAGCCGCGAGCCTCAACAGAAAAATGATCCGCAGCTCCAGACTCCCTCGAACACTGGTCTGCACAAAGACGCGCTGTTTGCGAAGCTCCGCATTTGAGCACATCTGAAAAACTTCACTGAGGCATTTTGAAGAATTTCCCTGCTAATAAAAAGTGATTTCACATTGTACATCAATGTCAGGTGCCCTGGCATCCTGCTTACCAAAGCAAAGTTTGTGCCTCTGAATTATTCATCTTGGTCATTATCAATGAATTATTAAAGGAATCCTCCAAGCGTATTTAAGCAAAAATCTATGGAGCTGCCATCTCGTTGTGCCTCATAAGTGACGTGTAGCGTATGCGGCGTGCTCCAGACGTGTGAACACTTGGAAGACGGGGGACTAGAGGCTCCAAGCCGCCTGAAATGGGAGGGATGAGCACTCACAGCTTCGGGTCCCATCATCTCCACATTGATGAGCATCTCTTCATCATTCCCAGCGGAGGCTATTTACTTAGTGGTTTGAAAGACTAATGGTTGTCTGGTGCAGCAGATCTCAACTGGTGTAGCCTCTGGATCCATATTTTCCTTCAGACATTAAGTCACAACCCAAATATGATTTAAGGTTTAAACCTCCTCTAATTTATTTTGCAGTAATGAATGGTGGAGCGAAGCTCTCGCAGCACAAACAGAACAGTGCATAAATGGTTTTAAAGGCCAAATTTAAAAACAGTGAAACTGGACAGAATCATTTAACTGGCTTCAAAAAGGCTGGCTTTCTTCACAGCAATAATCATAACAGAAGGATACCAAGACGAACACACGCAAAAAAGGCAAAATGAGGAAATTTTACTTTTATAAATAAGCAGGAAAAACTGCTTTTATTTGGTAGTACTTAATGAAACACCACAAAGTGTCTCATATTAAACGATTTAATTCATTGAAACCTGGGCACTTCATCAATGCATTTCCATCAGTGTATTGAGGTTAATTCCTGTCCAACTAAATCTTTAAAAAAAGATTCTAGAAATCAGTACATGTCTTTCTCAAGATGGAAGTAAACATCGTGAACCTAGAGAATATAGAAGAAAATATTATCGATAGTTGTCTCTAACAGGGATGGGCACTGAAGCTGGCCTCCTCAGTACAAAACATCTCTCTCTCTCTCTGTGGGAGCGGAGGGAGAGTTGCAGCACTGTGTGTACGTGCACCAGCGCACACAAACACACTGAAGTGATTGTGAACGTTGCAACTAGCACAACACATTTTTTGCTTGTGAGACCGAAACGTAAACAATATGTCAACAAAAACTCCAGTTGTTACTTCATCTTTCATTTCACACTCGGTGTCAGAGCACTAGCAGCCTGGAGGCCGCACACACAGCTGACCAAGTTACATGAACATGGGTTAGTGGTTGAAAATCTCCATTAGTCAGCAGGGTTTCATGAATTCAGTCTGAACAAGCGGCGCCTGAGGTGTTCAGATATTCAGTTTCAGATTAATCAGAGAAGTAGATTAAGTCTACGAGGAAATAAAGCAAACCTAATTGTCTTCTCAGTTTGTTCTTTTTCAAATCTTAAAATTAAAAACCAGCACTTAGAGTCGGGGATCAATAAGCAGTTTTACAGTTTTAAAATCTGTTTGTGGCACTTTGTTTGAGGCCAGAGAATCTAATAACATTTTAGCATCTCTACTCTGCAGACGGCTGATTCTGTCATGGGATTTTTCTTTGCATTTATTTGCCCTAAGTGACATTGAGAGAAAGTGATGTGGCTCATACTCAGCATAAAGCATTAATCCTATTTACCACTGAAGTGAACCACTGTGATTTTCTGCAGACTCAAAAACAGGTTATGGGATATTTTCTCTGAGCTGCAAGTAAACACAAACTAAACACAATGTCTACAACAAGTTGATCAATGGCGACTTGTTTTTTTTATTAAATTCAGTGGGACTGTAGCTGCCTTTGAAATTAGTTTACATGGAGTTTAGCGGAATCGACTCTGACAAATGAAATTTATCTGAATAAAACAGAGTTTTTAAAGGCAGTAGCTGCATGCTGACAGGCTGTGGCCCGTGATTTATAAGTCTCTGCCAAAGGCCCCCGCTCTGGGAGAATGAAACTTATGTTCATTATACATAACACACGCCACTTTGGATTGTCTAATAAACCAAAGAAATGACAGCCAGGGAAAGTAAAACAATCACAGGAGACAGAGATCAGTCACAAGCTGTCCGCACTGAATGCAGCTGCTCCCATTTGGCTCTCTGGTCAGCGTCAGCAGCGGAATGATTCACCCGAAAAATATTTTTTACTCTCGAGAAACACTGGTGGTTTCTAGGCACCCGCGCCTTGGCTTTATTTGCTCTGAAGGTTTTGCTGCCATCTAAATATCATGTAGGTGTTTTGAATTTAATTTGTTTACAGGGGCAACATTCACACACCCTGTTACTCTGATGATACAAAGAAAATGCTGTCAGTGTAAGAGAGACCAGGCAGCGAGGTGTATTAATGCAGCGCTTTCTTTTTTCCTCTTGAGACACTGATAACATAATAAAAAACTAACAGTTTTATATTTAGGAAAATAATATCATGAAGAGAGAAAAACAAGATATTCAGAGTCCAGACCCTTGAATACACATAATATGTCATGTAGCATCAACAGCAGGGACAAGGTTCTTGATTTCACGTTGTGTTTTTGTGAGCTCTGTCGGACACTTACTGCTGACTAGCTGCCCCACGCTGAGAGCTGAGGAAGAGGAGGAGGTGGAGGAGGAGGAGGAGGCCTGGTGGAGAGGACTCTGTCTGTGGGGCATGTGGAGCAGGTTGGGCTGAGACGATACAGGGCCGGTCTGAGTCTGCTGAGCCTGAGGCAGCTGGACACACACACACGCAGAGCTGAAGAAACATATCGACATCGTGTGGTACAGAACAATGTCCATTATAGCCTCTGTACATCATCATAACAACCACTATTTACAGCCATCATGATATTATGTTGATTAGGCAACAATATTAAATCTAATCTAATCTAAAAACCAATCACCAGCTATTAAATTAGCCACTTACAAGCTGAAGATAATGAGATTTACCTTGTACCTGATGATGAATAAATGTCAATTACTGCCCGCGGTATTTAGTCTGACAGAGTGGAATATAGTGTCAATAGAGGGCTCAATAGACTTCCACGGTGGGTTACGATTGGAGAAAGTAGATGCTGGCTCAGCTCAAGTACTCCACTGCCTCTACGAGTCTCATAATCGCTTCTCTGTAGCCCGAATAAAAGAGGAGCAGCTCGAGACAATTAGAGTCATCCGTCTCGTCATCAGGCTCGTGAGGATGCTGATAATGGCAGCCCGACTGTGAAACAGAAAACGTGTGGACACAGCAGTCCCCGCATCAAACATAATTCATGATCCGCGGGCGTCGTGCTCTGATGGCGAGGAAACAATGTATTTTCATGTTTTATGCACATTTGAATTGCTTTTACAAGATCAAGATGGTGCGTCTTCACATTTAAAGCTGTCTCTGCTATGAGCTGGGCCGGATTCCTCCTCTCCTTTTTCTGCTATTAATTATTTTCTCCGTGGCATGTGTTTGTTTGGGTGGTGGGGGGTGTCAACAGCGATGCACACACTGTCAGGACTGTTGACAGGCTCGGAGAATCATCTAGCTTCACTGGAAATATTCTAGACTGCAGGCTCTGACAACCGCAAATTATGCCCGTGGAACGACGTGTACACGCAGGCTTTGAAGTGGAGACAAAAGCATAAACATTATTACAAATGCATTAATTCATTCAAGAGTATGATCTGGAGATTCTGGGGAGCCACAATTAGGTGTCCATCTGCCGAAAGTTCAGCCATTCGCCACTGTACCCGCCTTCAGTGGGAACTTTTACCCTGTAATTCTGCGCTGACATCGTCATTATCAAGTCAATAACATTTTCATGGTGTGAATCCACTCTCGAGCGCCGTATGGATCTTCAAAGTGGGAGGAGGAGATGTTTGAGTCTCTGCGCTTACAGTAAAAGCTGCAACTGAGTTGAAAACTCCAAACAACTTGTGAGCGGCCTCCATTACATCAAAACAAAATACTTGTGGCACAGGTCAGGGAGGACGACTGAGGAAGCAGGTGAAGAACAGAGGCAGGAGTGTTTGGACTTAAAGAGGTGGAGGGGTGTGATGAAAAGTGTTGTTTTGTTTTCCCCCTTTTTTGGGGTGGGGGGGTGGGCACAGCAGTCACCCTGAGACTGAGTGTGACATGCCTGCTGACAAGTGCCTTCTATCTCACACACACACACACACTAAAACTTTCCGAGTGGAATGATGCAAATGAGCATTATAGGTGTCGAAGCGAGAGAAATATGGGGTGTTTAGCGAAAACACACCTGACTGACAGAGCTGGAATATTTCATGAATAAACAGAACTCGTCTGACGTTTTAGTGATTTAATAATGTGCTTTACATTTGCCTTCACACTGTGCGACTGTGTGTGTGCGTCTGCTTATACGTTACCTGCTGTCCGGGCTTGATTGGTGACAGTGTGATTCCCTGGGTGTTGATGACAGGCAGAATCTGATTGCCGATCACCGTGGCGATGATCTGGCCTTGAGCGTTGGTCAGAAGCTGAGGTGTAATTGGCTGTACCTGCAGTGCCGGGTTGCCACCCCCTGATTGGCTGGAGGGCCCTGCAGAGTTGGGCATCAGTGGGATTGTTCCAATTATCTACAAAGGGGGTAGAGAGGAGATGAAATCAGCTGGGCGGTTTTAAAGAAGAGGAAGGCAGAGAGGGTAAACGCAACTGGAGGTATCGGTCTTAATCATCCCTGCTGCTGAGACATTTTTTTTTTCTTTTTCTGACCCTTGGATGTGACCAGAAACAAAGCGTGAGCTGGTGACTTGCTGCGTAATGAGGCTAATCAGAGCGCTCTGCTTTTGAATTGGTCTGAGTGTGGTTTGTAGAGAGAAACATGCGTTCACTGATCATCTGTCACCGAGGTGGTTTTACAGGCAAGAGAGCAAGAGAAGCCAAAGCAGACTGCTGGGAGCACACTGCAAAGGTCAGCGCTGAATACCTGTGTGTGTGATGGTGCACACCACTGACTGTATGATCCATCACCAGGCCAAGCCTGGGATGTGTGTGTGTGTGTGAGTGAGTGTCTTTGTCTGTCTCGGGTAAGAAGGACTGGTGGTGCTGAGACACAGTCCCCCATTTCACCCTCTCTCTCTCTCTCTCTCTCTCACACACACACACACAGACACAGACCAGAGAGCAGAAAAGAAAGAATAAGAAAAAAGACAATAAGAGGGAGAGAAGAGGTGCATCGGAGAGTAAGACAGGACCCTGTGTTTTGAATTCAACTCTCAGGGTCCCAGGGGTACTTCACCCCTCCTCCACCCCCTGTTCTCTCCCCTCTGTCGCTGTAATCAGGAAGAGCAGATCAAAGGGGGCGGCAGAGTGTCACTGCAGCGTTTTAGCTCTCAGGGCTGCCAGAGTGTGGCCAAGAGTGGCGCTTTAGGGGGGACTTTGCGCCTCTTCACCATGATGAAGGTTAATGTCATCTGGGGACTGGTTCTGGGCAGCTCCCGAGCAGCCGTTACTTCTGCCCCCCCGCTGACATGGGCTCCTCCACCGAGCCTCATTACTCCAGAGAGCAGCTCAACACAGAGGAGACGCCCATCATTCTAACTTCTGTTATTTGGCAACACGGGCAAAAAGACGCGTCTGTTAAAAGTGAGATTTCTTTGAGTTTACATTTCATGCCAGAGCCAAAGCAGCACGGCACCACAAGCAGCTTTCACGCAGAGTTAGCGGAGCCTCTTCTGGCTCTGCAGTCTCTATCTCCACCACTTATGTGTCTCAGAGCGTGGTCCACCTCCCCCACCCCCTGTCCCCCATCCCTTTGACATAATAGGGAGGGATCAGTGAGAGAAAGGTGGGCCGACAATCTGTAATTCATCCCTGCCACGGCTCATTTGCTTACGTTGCTTCGCATTAGGGGACAGATAATTTATCTCTCTCTCCGCGCTCGCTTTACAAATTCCCTGTAATGCTCTCCTGCCACTTAACATATTTTATTGCCTTGCTTGACGCTCGTGTCTCCCGAGTCCCACTGATCCCGCTTTGCATGCCACAGTGGCAGGGAACTTGTTCCGCTCAATTATTCATCATCATTGGACTAAGTGGTTGTTCTATAAGCATAATAAAAGAGCAGGCAACTGACAGCTTAGCTCTCGTCCTGGGCCCGCGAAGCAATGCTTCTCCATCTGACTATCTCAGGCAGATGTTTCACGGCAGTGTCACACAGCTCTTCTTATAGGAGGGAAGAGTTCTCAGCGGATTGGAAGACTTTGTTCTACAATCACCAGATGGAAAGTATGAGTTGAGTTTTTATTTCATCATAATTGGATGCTGGGTGCAATGGAGCATCATTTTTCAGTAATGGCCCAAATGTGTCTGCAGCACTGAGTGTTGAACAGGACAAAACACAGATTCTTATTCTATCTAATTTTGTTTTTTTTTTTTTGTTTTCTATGATTAGATATTTGCATTTTTAAAGCGCAACACTCTCAAATAGCCGGCCATTGGGAACTTGTCTCATTCATGGCTAAGTTCCTCTTTTCAGTCAACTTCCAGCCCCCTCTCCTTTATTTGGCTCCCGGTGTTTGCCTCCGGTTCGGATGGCAAGTGAGTAACATGCTTCTCTCCACCCAGCAGAAGTCATTAAGATTACGCTGCTCTTGTTTCCTCAGAAATGTCATCTCATCTCTCCAGCCAGGGCAATCTGTGTCTTTAGCCATGGTCGCCAGGCAATATCTCTGCCCAGTTTCTCTCCTCCGCTGTTCATGCGGAGGATCGAGACCCGAGAAGGAAAAACGTTTGGGATGGATTCAGCTCTGAATCAGAGCAAAGTAGAGTTTGAAAGCGCATACTCATAATAATGGTGCTTATACAGTTTGTGACGAGTATTTTCTATCTAGGTTTTAATTTTTAAAATATATACGTAAACAGTGATAAGTTCAGCTACAGCTGCCTAATTATGGATGAATTATCAAACAGCTAGTGGCCACAGCTTGGATAATGTTTTTAATATAAATATAACTTATATTTTTTTGAGAGTTAGTCAGACTAAACAAGCAACCTGGGAACTTGGAGGGCATTGACAGTTTAATTGATAATCAAATAATCAATGGCTGCAGCCTTACAGTAGATTTACAACTATAAGGTCAATAGCCGTTTACACTGTGGCTGCACTTGATCTAAGGGCTGGAAGCTCCCATCAATAAACCGGGCACGCTCGTGTTGTGGCTCAGCGCCGGCTCAGCTCTGGCTAACTTGCTGTGGGTTAACTGTGCATATGTTCCTTACCTGTTGTTCACTGCATTAGTTGCAGCACGCTTTACCCAGAGGGGCTCAAGGCCTTACTAAAGGCTGGAAATGCTGGGAGTAAACTAAAAAGGATGGACAGAACACTGGGAGGGAGAGGAGGAGGGCAGCTCACACAATTTGTACTGAATAGAAGTGCACAAAAAATGCCTCAGATTCATCAAGGAAAAAAAATATAAAGTGCAAGACTGACTTGAAAATATTCTGGCTTGTATCCACAGCCTTAATCACTGTTGTAGATGCAGTGAGGATAAAAGAGCCTCATTGATTCTCCTTGGAGAATAAAAGGGCCAATATAATTAAGGTTTAAAAACCCATTGAACTCCAAACGTCCATCAAATCTGGTACTTTTCAAGGTCCCCAGGGCTCTCGCTTATGAAAAGGTCTTAAGACAGAATTGCAGAGGAAAACAGGAGGTCAAAAGACACCATAACATGTTCTAAATTCAAGGAAACTTTTTGCTCAGAGACTCACAGGAAGGCTAAAGATTGTTCCGTAAATTCCAACCGAATTCAAGCCTAAATGGATAAAAGCGTTTTTTTTTTTCTTTGGAGAAACATTTAAAAAACTGATTCTCTGCCTTGCTTTTCATTACTTCTCTGTACTCACAAAAGTTCCCAGAGCACATTTGCTGGACCTCCAGCCTTGTTTGAGGTACGTATTAGCCTGTATAATCTCCTGTGTGTCAGGGAAGGGGGGGGGGGCAGGACCCTCTGATAGGGTAGTGCATGTTTCAGAGTCCTCCGTCTGAATAATGCTTTGGAATAATGAGGTGGGGAGCAAAGGCTGTAGCCCAGGGCTTTGACCGTGTCTGTGACCTGATTATGTCAGGGAGTGTCAGCCGCCAAGACACTACAAAAGCACAGAGCAGCCCATCAAGTCCATATCCATAGTGATCTGTCCCCAGTGCTCCAGGCACCTTGTGAGCCAGGGAAGTCCATACTGTCTCATTAGCGACGTTTAGCATCAAGTGCTCGCACGCGGACTACACTTTGCTATAAATGGTGAAGCGTGGTCACACGGGTGGTACTGTAATCTCGCTGCAATGGGTTACGGGTCATGTGTAAAATTCCAAATCAACGGTTTTTAAATAGAACTCCTCCTGCTTCAGTTCCTCTACATCTTTGTTAACCTTACGCCATGAGCACTGAGCAGGTGAAGATGAACGAGGGTTAAAGTAAATAACACAAGTGGCATAAAAGGGCACACTGTCCATACAATTTTGCTTTAATATGTGCTGTGTGCACCTGCGATAAGATGATTCATTAGATAGGGCCTCACAATGACAAGCATCATCGTTCAAGCCTCTGGCTACTGATGGAACAATTCTGCAGCCACCCTGTAAATATGACAAGGTCAGCGTTTTACTGCGTCAGGCGCATGCGGATAAGAGAAAGAGGAGCTTTGTTTATTCCCAAAAAGCTTAATATATGGTAGGGTGGCCACTAAGACTATAGACAAACAGCATCACAGAGAGCCAACAATGGTAATCTATGAGGAAAGATCAGAAATACTATGAAAACACTTTTAATGTAGAGCTGCACACTCAAACAAGATAGAGGATCCAGACGCAGATTTATAAACTGCTTTTTTCCATTAGGTGGATTTTGTTTTTTCCTCTCGTACGTAGCTGCATGGCTCACCTGTCCTTGTGCATTGGTGACCAGCTGCCCGGTGGCTCCTTGCAGGTTTGACAGGGTGTTGCCAAACACCTGAGAACCGGCGATCGAACCCATGGCTGCTGCTGCTGCTACCGCCGCCTGGCTGGCCAGAGGATTTAGCTGGAGAGGGGAAAATAAAATCATTCATTAAAACCGCATCTGCTTAGATTACCAGTGCAGCCTGTGCAATGCTTCTGCTTAAAAAAAAACAACATTGAAGGGGGGTATTCACACTTGCATTCTTTGTTGCCAAGGTCACAATAGGCTAACTGTTGTGAGGTCTGTATGTACCAGCAGTGAGAGCTACGCAGTCCATCATAGAGTTCCCCCAGGTCGGTGCTGCTGAACCCAGTGGGAGGATCCTGGGTAGGGAGGAGCAATGAGAACGAGTGGGTGGCTGTGAATAAGTGGCCATTTTACCACTCTAAGTGCTTCCTCTGGCCCACGGGGCTCCCCATGGGCCGAGCAGAGCCTCTCCACCCGCAGCAATGGCCCAACAACATCCCACTCTCACAATAGAGCCAGGCAGTGTGGCCATGCATCACTGTATCGTCAACAGCTTCAATACGCTTCGACTGAGAATTCTTCCTGCGTCATAATGCACGAGCGCACCGTTACTGTTGAAGGAGAGGAGGGTTAAATGACCATCTTTACCCCCGCTGTAATGGACTCATCTGGTCTGGCCTGTGGTTGCGAAGAGAGGCTCCTTGCGTCGGGGAGAGGTTGTAGAGCCCTGCCACATCGCCAAGATTACCCATATAAATCAAGCTAACCACTTATTAGGGGCCTGAAAATGCACTGCTGATTTGGTTGTAGTGCAGCAGAGCAAAGTCTTATTAGGTTGAGTAAGTAGATCAAAGACCAAGAAGAGATAGGAGACCTCCCAATTACTCAACAGAATAGAGAAATAATAGAAACACTGCTTAGAAGCAGGCTGCCTGCTCCCTGCTGTTAATACTGGTCGGCTTCAAACAAGGCTACTGGAATTAAAAGTAAGAGTCTATATAAAGACTTGCAATAACCTAAGAAAGTCATTTATTTCATACACAGTTTATGTGCTATACAATGAGCCGCCAGATAAATTCTTCTCCTGAAAACGTAAACTTTTCTACAGTTCCTGTGCTCTGCAGGGAATTCAGCATTGTTGCCGTTCATCTTTTATCCCGGCCCACCACCATATATTATTACACTTTCTGAAATCAAATGATGAAAAAATGCCACCGAGCAATCAATACTTTTTCATTGACAGTAAAGGTTAAGCACATTAAGAATGACACTGCATTTGTCTTATGAAATCATATTTCATGTTGGTGCCCTCAAATTGGCTGTGATTGATATTGCCTCCCCTCCTCTGAAAGTCATCCAGTTTTTCCTCGATAATCGCAGGATCGTCTTTTATGTGTCCGGCCCTCGTCCTCTGAAATTCTTCACATCACAAATGTTAAAAAGAAGCGACTGATACTGACTTTACATGCAAAGGTAACGAATCAAGAATCAGAATCTCATCCAGATTTGATTCAAGTCTTTGATATTCATCAGCCTGTATGTGCTTAAAAATGATGCAATGTGGGTTTTCATGTTCTGGCAATGAGGCAACATTACTTGAAAGATTTTTTTAAACCTTGACACAAGTTGAAAATGTGATGGCAAAAAAAAAAACCTGAAACTCTGAATTCATCATAATAATAGTTACCCGATTGTTTAACAAGATGAAATGTCCTTTGCATCACAGAACAGACTCTGACTACAGCAGAAAATAATTCTATCAGAACACAATTTTCACCAGCAAATATAACTACACAATTTTTTGATTTCTGAAAAGCAGCAAAACATAAAAGCTGCAACAAGCGGTGCGCACTGAAAGTAAAAGAGGACTAAACGAAAAGCAAACCAGGCCAGTTAAACAGTGGCTACAGATCAACACACAGATAATGGGATCTGCTCAGAGGAGCACAGCCAGAGTCTCCCTGAAAATCTGCTGTGCTCGTGTCATTGTGCGAGTGATAGGTTGCTGCAAAAGCTCTCAGATTGATTTGAAATATTGTCATTGTGTTTCATTCGATGATAGCCCTTTCACATGCTATGTTATTCTGGGAAATCTAGGTGAAAAAGAGAGCAAGCGTTATTGCTGCATCTGCTGGCACTGGGTATTATGGATAGCAGTTGGATCGAGAGCCAGGAATAAGGAGAGGTGAGGCTGTGTTCAACACCTAAACAGGTGATTTTCCGCCACGGTGACTCCTCTCAACACCTCGGCGGGAGGCAAAATGACAGACCTGGCCTAGCATTTGTACTGATTGCATGTGTTGGTGGAGATAAACAGTGATCTTCCAGTTTGTAGACCCTGCATGTTAACCATCGTGTTTCAGCCTTTTCATACGCTTTGAAAAGGGCATTACCAGTATTTTCGGTGGCATAATCCACTCTGGTCCACCACACAAGCACCGAAGAGAAAACACCAATTCTAAACTAGACAGAAGTATCTGAAAAACTCCATCACATCATTTGACATCATCCTGTCACCTTTAAGTCACCACATCTGCCATCACGCTCTGCACAATCACAGTTTAATATATAGAAATATAACAACACAGAATAGCTTGAAAAATAAAACCCCTGCAAATTGTTAAAAATGCAGGTTTTCACGGCCCGGTCAGTGTGAATCTAAACTCCTCCGGTTTCTCCGTTGCCTGTTTGACCATGAGGGTCACCTGGTGCAGCAACCCGTGTAATCTCAGGAATAGAAGGAAAAATAGTGTCCCTGCAAACCGTGGAGAGAGCCCTGGAAACCAAAATTGTTTGACACATACTAACTGGAGTTTATTCTTGCTTTGGCTCTTTTCATGTGGCCATTTTAATTGCTTTTTTTGGGGGGCCGTGCACATGAGATAGAAGAGAAAAGATAAATGGATAACGTGGTGAAGACACCAGAGGCGGGAAGATTTGGCTTCAGTCGGCTGTAAAACTTATTTTCGACTCATCCATGATGCAACAACAGAATCAAACATTTATCTTTTATCAAGAAAAAAAATAAATGAAAAAGAATATACAACCAGTGAATATTATTTAGTAAATTATTGGTTTAATTATGTGAATCCACAGTGAAAAGCTGTTGCATCTAAACTGACTGTGACTGAAATGATTTAGAGGCTGTCTTGGTTTGAAAAAAAAAATCAACAAAGTGGAACAAAATTAACAGAAGATAGTTCTGTTATTTGTGGAGCAACATGGAAGTTTAATTCGTTCGTCCTGTCTCCCCATCTCCTCCCTGCTCTTTTCTCACTCCAGAGTGAATGTAATCAGCTGTGACATGAAAAAACACGTTTACTGTCTGTCAGGCCTCCGCTAGTCTTCCGCTGACAGTCCTCTGTTGACTCTCTCCCTCCTCCCACCCCAAAACGCGCTCTCTCTCCCTCGACTCCCCTCCCTCACATCTGCTGTGTTTATGAACATCAAAATGCCATTAGGCCCTTCAAAAACACCTCTGTTCCCTTGGTTAGCGGGGCCTTGCGCTGCGGTCGTGCACTCTGAGACCTTTCTCACTACTGGGCCTCTGTTCCGGCTCTTGTGAAAAATAAACCCTCCCAAAAAAACCATTCTTGAGGAAAAAATATTGGGAAGTGAAAGACTGATAGAACAACTGGGACGGATAACACCAGCCAAAATAACGCAATAACGTAGCATCCGCTGACAGTTGGACATTGTAATTGCTCAAGGCCGGCGAAGGGATGGTGGTGGCAGGAAGTGTTGGACATGGAGGTGGCTGAGGTGGCATGGCGGGTGCTAATGGAGTGATGTCACACAAAACGCCAGAAATGACAGCTTGTTAACTGGGGAGGTTTGGCTGATCAAATAAAATGCATTAACTCCAGGAAATGGATATTGCAGGCGGCCTCAGAAATGGCCATATCTAATGAGGCAAAATGCAAATGAAGGAGGAAAAGAGTCATGAAAACGTTTAAACTAACTATAAAGGGATGATGGAGTGTCGGACAGTGGCCGTCAATCTCCCCGCTCATTACCTTCATGTGAAATTAACAGCAGCTTTAATCATTACATAAAATCTGCTCCAGCCCATTTGTTGATAATTGTGAAGCACAGAGGTTCAGAGCGGGTACTTTGTCATCAATCACAGCAGCAGTATATTTCCTCTGGTTAGGGGACACTGCGAGTAAAAATATAAGTTTTACTACATTGCTCATACAATCTTTCTTTTGCAGAGGAATGATCTATAATATTTAGCAGTTTCCAGATGTATTAAATTTGAAACTACTTGGTGATTAAGTATCTGGAGGAAAGTGCTGACCGCTTCAGCTCATGATGTGACATATTTGGTGCAGTTATTTCTGTACCGTGCCGGTGTTGGGTTGAAAATCATAGCAGCGTTAAACTGGTGTTGTAGTAAATCCACTGTGGCCATGACTTTAAAGCATGTACCTGGCTATGCTGTGAGAAAAGTAATATCATCAGAGACTGGTCAGGAGACCAGACAAAGGGAGATTATTATTTAAGTGAATTATCAAAGACTCTTCTCTGCCTTTTGAAATCAATTACTTGAAATATTCAATATGCAATACAACATTTTTCTTGATTTTAAGGGTTTTATTTCAGCTGCACCAACTAAAAACCATTTGTTTGTGTTTGGAGGGAAATGGCATCTCTTTTCACTCTGCTGTTGTTTGACATATAAATAAAGCATCTGAATGACTTTAATATCCCTCTAATCAATGTGCGGTGATCTTTTGATGTCCTCAATTCAATATAGGAAGGGTCATCCATGCTGCAGCTTTATAAACACAATAAAGGTAAATGATTACTCTGCACTGTGGTGTCCAAAAATACGGCCGGTAATGAAGAGAAATGGAGGAGTTTGAGGGGGAGGCCTGTCATGTGTCATTGGCCAACTCTAAACCCCAAGATTAATCACAAGAGAGGGGCTCTGTGGCTAACATGTGGTCACCCATGATCAATAAATCCGTCTCCCTGCTTCCCTCGATGTCTCTCCCCTTCGCAGTCTCTCTCTTTTTCTCCAAAATATACGCAGTCGTTGGCACAAGCCAAATCCGCATAAGTGAAGAGATGAATTGATGACATTTGCAGTCAGTATTTGTATTGATTACTCGAGTTTTGACTTCCCAGGCCCCCGTCTCGAACAGTTCACTTAAGAAAATGCACTGTTCTTACATTCTAGTTGAGTCTATTTACAAAGCCATCAATTGCACATTCCTAATAACTAATGAAAAAGGGCAGAAAATCACCCAATGGGAAAATACAAAGATGTAAAAGGGCCACAGAGAAGTTAAGAAGTATCTAAATTCATTGAAAAAATATGTAAACACCAAATCTACCCTCAGCTAACCAAAACTGAACACACTGTGGAGAAGAATTTCTGATAATATTCTGCAGGGACCACAAATGGGACTTTTGACTTGGTCTATGAGGAGGGCATAATGCAATAACATTGCATTAAAAGGGTCTTTTTACAGCGTGGCAGCGCTGTGCAGCTGTATTCCTTGTGTGAGCCCGGTGCTCTGTTTGCGGTCACTAATGGGCATCAGAAATTACAGGCAGTGGAATCGCGCCCCGCGGGGGGACTGGCCTCCTCAGCGGAGCGGAGCACTTAGACAGTGTCTGGGAGGCTGCTGGAGGAGGAAGGGGGGGACTCAATGTCACAGCCCTGCCTCATAATTAAAGAAACCCTATTCCTTATCCACTGTTAGGTGAGCCCTAGCTTGGTTCTCCATCTCAGGGCTCCCCTGTGGGTGTCTAATGCGTGTTGCCCCAAGTGTGCATGTGGGCTGATCAGGAAGCTGTGCTTTGCTGCTGGGTGCCTGCGCTGGAAGCCCTCCGCCGACCACGAGGGCACATGGGGCCAAGTTTTTAAGAATCACAGACCTCAAAAAAGCAAAGGAAATACTAACTTGGTGAGGTCTGAAAAGCCAAAAAGTAAGTGCAGAGCAGCATGTAGGTGTAATTTTAAAAGTGAAAGTACCGGCACCGTTTTCCAAACGATTCTCCAGAAATATAAATTTAACTTTCTCCTTATTTAGAAATTCAGGACTCATCGTCGGTCTTTAAGTCTGTAGATTTACTTTTTTGCCTAATCCCTCATTTGAAGTAAATAAAAGTAGTAGAGCTGTCATGGTCAGGTTGTTTTCCTCATCTAGCTCCCATGCTCTATAATTATTCATATGAAATGTGGTGCTGTTGATGGGCAACAGTCTTATTTTCTGCTTCAGTCAACAGTGCACATTTGTATTTCTAAATTGTGGAGCGCTTGTTATGTAAGGCAATTTTCTGCCTTCTTAAGAGCTGGATCTCCTGTGCATTAATAAGAGGGAGGGCTGAGCTGCTGGGGAGCAGAGGGGCCTGTTCATGCTCTGAACCACACAGCCATCATCATCACCACCAGCACCAGCAGCAGCCATTTACACAGTCTGGCACCTCATACCATTGACACATATTTTAGGGTTTCATTAAAATATGTGATTTAGAAACAGGTGTTAGCTTGGATAATGGTCAGATGTGAAAATGTTTAAGGCTTAGGCGCGCTCGAAATATGTTCAGCTTTATTTCGAGTTAGAGGAACAGCACTTTTACATAAGTAAAAGTAAAAGATTTTAAGAGTTCATGACTCCCAAATTCAGCAATGTCTTCCCACGTCCCTGTTCAATTACTTCAATTTCCCATTTATGGGACTAATAAATAATGACATTGAATTAATTGAATCCACTTCCAATTCCATGAAACTTGGTTCATGCAGTATGGATCAGGGAATACATTTTGGTGCAGATCCAGATTTTGTGTGGCTTTATTTGAAACAAAGTGGACTCCCCTCTGATTAGTTAATTATTTTTTCCTGTAAATCATTTCTCCTGCTATATCATTCTAGTAATATTTTACAGATAGTAAAAGAAATATTATAGAAAATATATAAAACCTGAAAATGAGAAGAACATGACCTTCATTGAAATAAAAGGTTGCTGCAGTTAAGTCAAAGAACTCATAATGAACAGCTGCCAATAAGCAGAAATAATTTTGTGACATTTTACAAATGTTGAAAGAGGTACCACAGCAGGGTAATAAAACACACGAGTGATAATGGACTCTTCCCTACCAAGCATTGACAGTTTCATTGACAAGCACAGTATCAGCCATTGGGTCCACGTTTGAGCATGTCATTTTCATTTTGATTTAATACCCTGAAGAATGACAGCGGCCCATTTCGCTAAATTGACAAGACATGGAGCTGATCTGGAAAATCAATTAATCGATTTGCACGGCTCATTTAATACACATGTTAATATAATGGGGGAGACACCCTGCGTCCATAAAGAGAGAGACATTAGGAGCAAATTGGACAGTGGTGATTTTAACGGCAGTTGACATAAGTAAAAGTGCACTGTAGCGGAAAACAGTGACACGAGCGTCTGAAGTGGCCTCAGCTGGAAACAAAAGCAGCAGAGATGGGGCCCAAGACTTGAGGAGGATGGTGCAGTGAGTGAGAGGGGGGAGAGGATGGCAAGGAGGTGAAAAGAGATGGAGAGTGCAGACAGCCAGGCCTCTGAAAGGCCGCCGTGGTTGGCAGCTGCTGACCTTGGTGACGATGGGCTTTCACCAGAGGCTTCTAATGAAGGCTGATTGCCAAGGAATAGTGAGGGAGCCAAGGGGTAGAGAGGGGTGCAGAAGGGAGAGATTGAAAAGAGAGAAGGGAGGGAGAAGGGAGAGAGAGAAAAGAAGAGAGGAGAGGTTCAGGTAATTGCAGCACTTGTGGGTCTGAGGCCCTGCGGTCCTGTGATGTCGGGGTGCAGTGGGGAAGAAGAGAGATGTCTGTGGACGCTTTGGTGGTAAATTGTGGAGCACAGGGATTGGAGGCAGGCCCCTAGGCTGTAATTACCCCTATGAGTGTGCGGCTAGAGAGTGGACAGGCCCAGTGTGAGGCTCTGACAGCGATCAAGGAGACGACTGCGAAGGGGAGCAAGAGACAGACATACAGACAGACAGACGGCAGGAGTCTGGCAGAGGGGGAAGACAGGACACATCTCCGCCAGGCCGTCCAAAAACCAGCCAGCCAGACAGTGGCCCAAGGTCAGAGGCTATTAGTGAACACACAACACGCTAGTGACAAGACAGCCATGACAACAACAGCAGAAAGACAGGAGATGCAGTTCCTGGATGGAGTGAGACATAACAGAGAAAAAAGGCAATAAAAAGCAACTAATTAGACCAGAGCCCGAGAGAGAGAGAGAGAGAGAGGGATGTTGGGGCTCCACTGGATGGCGCAGCAGGGTCAGGAGGGTCTGTGCGTACAAACTGGAATAAGAGAGTTGATAGGCTGGCCTAAGCTTCCCGCTGCCACAGATCAGTATGTACTGCCGCTCCTCTCCCTGCCTGGGCTGATGTAACTCACTGGAGTGGCAAATTACACCAGACCTACAGCTGTAGCCCGACATTATGATTAATTTGATCAGTAATTTCTCCTGTTTTTCATTTTAATCGCCGCGACCATTCTGCTGTGGCAGGTCTTTCAGATCTAATTAAGATCAATTCCGGTGTAACAGACTTGGCGAGCGTTTTTACCCCGTCAAATCCCTGAGCTCTCCGGGCGTGGAGAAAACCTGCAGCTCTAATCAATCAACTTCCAGCAAAATCCAGCGGGCTCCCGCAATCAGCCCATTAACACACTTAAGCAAATTTCATAATCTCCCCCCGTCTATTTGTCATCACTGTGCTGGCTATTCCAGGCAGCTACAGGCTGCATCTCACTGTACTCCTCATTCCGGGGAGTGGAGTGGGTGCGGACTGCATGGTAGAAAAGTATTGCGCTGTAAGTCCATTAAAACAAATTAGCTCCACTAATCTGAATATGGACCGTTGACTCAAGGGGACGGTGCCTGTTGTGGTGTGATTTGTATTCTAATAGGGATATTAATTAATGAATTATGTTTCACAAATTAAAAACACCAAATACCAAAAACATGAGGGATGTAATGAATGCTCAGGATTTCCTCACCAGTAGTTTGAAAAGAATATCATACACTTCCCATGAGAGGAGAATTACAATGGGACATTAATTGGAACATAATGAGTGTTTGTCTCTCAGCAGCTCTGCACTGTATTTGCTGCAAATGGTTAAATGGCTGGCTGATTCTGAATGTCTGAATAATGACAGAAGGAAATAGGGGTGTTATCTGTGTAATGCTGATTGTGTTATGGTAATTATGACTCGACTTTACTGCAGAGACCAGCTCCTTTGGGTAAAGTATGGAAACCCCAGAAATGTCCTCTCTGTCTTCAATTAAAACATAATGGTGACAGTTTGTGTGTTTGGGAAAAACTCTGTACTGTGGGCCTCTTCCCAAAATTAAAAACTTCTGCTGTGAATTAACCAATGAGGTGCTTAGTGACTCTGGAACTGGAAATCCAATCACTGACCCAGAAGGTGGAGCTGCTGTTTAAATCCTATTGCTGCCTTGAGTGGTTGGAGGCCACGGCCTGTCCTTGGGCAGGATCCTCGCTGGGTGACACACTTTTTGATGACCCCAGCATTGACCCAGAGAAACTAAACCTTTTATGGCCATTCTGATTCTCTCACACACACACACACACTTTCCATAATCCCATTTGATGAGCCAATATCTTAATGATACCTGATGTGGCCCCTTCGTCCCTCCTCCAGGGAGGTCTGTCCTGTCATCATAATCAGCTGCACTGCTTCTTTTAGAAGTCAACCATCTCAGGGTCTCAATCTTAAAATGACCCTGTGACACAGAATGATATTCACAAATTCTTACAAACTGTGTTTCCTTTTAAGTGGGAGAGTCAGGTTGCAGGAAGGCACAGACATAAGTCTACAGATGCTGCCTAACGCAAGCTCAATGAGTGAATCTGTATGTTGGTCACTGTCCACACTTAAGAGTGGACAGTGTGTTTGGTGCGATGCAGTGGCTAGCCTTTGGAGCCCATTAAATCCAGAGACTGTTTTTCCTGCTGAGTCTCACTAGGCCGTGACAGGGCCAGAGAGAGCAGCATGGGGGGAAACAAATAGCCCAACTCATCCTGGCCATAAAGAAGGTTGCACCACAACCCAATAAGGGTCTGACGCTGATGAATGTGGCCAGGGACAGAAAGGCGACCCTGGCCAGACTCGACCAGAAATGAAACCACAGGGATATAAAATAGGTTATTATCGTCACACAGTGACAGCAAGACGGACAGAAGGGCAGAGATGGATGGACAGACAAAGTGACTAAAAAGGGGGTTGAGGAGGAAGAGCAGCAAAGATTAAGAGACTGATTATGGCTGGAAAAGATAACCTCAGAATGTCGACTGAATCTGCAAGCAGAGGATGCGAATCTCAAGCTGCTTTGGTCATGAGGTTTGATCTAAGTGCTGTAAGCTTCAGCAACAAGATGCATATTCTAATAGCAGCACATAGACAGAAGACCTGTCAGCCTCCTTTCAAACACGGCCACTTGATAAAGATGAAGTGCTAACAATTAATCAAGCACCAAGCAAGCTTAGGCGTTTTTCTCAAGGTTGACCTGCCAGGAATCACACCACTTTCAATGGCACCATTCAGACTTGCACTCCACTCTTTTAGTGGAGCAGCACATTAAATTTTTAAGTACTTAATTTCTGCATTTGGATTTTGTGCTTTATTAGTTTAACATCAGGAGTAATCCTTTGGCCTTGTTATGCTGCTCATAATACAGCTCATTCAGTGCCCATGACAAATTCATATGAATAGGGATCAAGTTCCTGATTATTTCTGAGAGCCACGCCTGTGTAGCAGTTGACATAGATACTATTTCCATGAGAAAATACAGAAGGTATTGCTTATGACACGGTGCTGGATGATTTTTATAACGAATACTGGTGAACTGGTTGGACTGTGTCATCAGTGGGAGAATGACTGCATGAAAACGGTCAGAATGTGCATTTAAAAAAAGAAAATACTGTTGGTGCATGACACTGGATCAATGTTGACTTACCGGCAAAGGCATGGGTGGGGTGACGGGAGAAGGGAGGCTGCGGACCGGCGACTGGTTGGGTCGGTGTGGTGGAGACTGCGGCTGTCCAGAGGTGGAGGAGCAGGCAGAGCCTGGAGACGGGACCGATGTCTGCTGATGCTGGTTTGGCTTGGTCATGTGATGCTGGGATGGCAGTTGATTCTGGTTGTGGGAGTGAGTCTGTTTGTGAGGGTGTTGCTGCTGCTGATGCTGCTGTTGCTGCTGCTGGTGGTGCTGCTGCATCTGCTGGAGCTGCTGCAGGTGCTGGAGTTGGGAGTTGAGTGATGAGGTAGCTGTTGATGAAATGACAGTAAGTTGCTTTGTGTCTTCTTTTTGCACTTGTCATATAGAGTTCAACAAACAAATTAGGTTGGACTGACAACATGACAGGTGCTCTCATTATTTCAAGCATATGCTCACACCTCAGATAGGAACACATGCACATATGGAGGTGCGAGATGCATAGAGTGAATAGTGAGAGACAGATGTAAATTGCATGGAGCCACAACAAGGTCCTCCAGGGTTTTTAGGCCGCATGATAGACTCAGTGAATTTAATTTCACTAGTTGGAGGACGAAGCTATCAAGCCTGACTGATATAATTGCTCTCCCTGGAGCCAAAAGTCTTCATTGTCACTTGGAGAATGTCAGAATCTTTGGTTTAATGGCTTAAAATCTCATAGGAAAAAAACCATCTATCTTCACTGCAAGAGTTCAGAAATAAACCCATTAACTAATTGGCTCCAATAATGGCCCACCATTAGAACCTAATTTCTACGTTTAAATGCTTATCCATTTTACACTGCTCAAAAAGAGAAAACAAATGTTAAAACTCAGGCTGAAGCAGAACATTCTGCAGCCTCACCAGCACACAGATACTATGGAGCCACAATTTAGATTTAAAAAATGATCAAAGATAATTATAAAAATATCTGTTTTGTGTTTCAGTGTCTTTAAACAAATGTCAGAAAAAATACACCAAATCATGCCAAACAAAGGGTATCAACAATAATATGATGTGTGGAGAATTCTACTGAAAAACAACATCTAAGATGACCTTCATAAGTAACAAAGAAGAAAGTCCAAACTGAGCTTCCATACAGATATGATGGACAGTAGATTTCTTCTTTCTCTTGTCTGGCAAAAGTAAAACTTTTGAAAGTAGGATTTACCTAATTTATTTACTCTATCATATACATTGTTAACCGTCAAAAATAAGTTAGAACACTGAACATTTGCAAACATCCATCGATAACACAGCTAAACACTCACATGGCCAAGCTTGTATACAACAGGATCAATGCACTTCAATTATTTAAGCATGGTTGTCTCATAAAATATGAATAAAACATCGGGGCAGACAAGTCTTTGATTGATGTGGCCACTATGACTCCGGGACAGGCGCAGATGAACATTTGATGAAGATCAGATCATCATCTTCTTTCCTCACTCCGCAGAAGAAGCTCAGCAAAATAAAGCCAGCGTCTGTTGCCCAGTAAACAGTACACTTTTACATTTCTTCTATACCTCCTGACACATTGACACCTCTCTCACACCCCCACCATGAATTATATATCATCTGTGCAACGGCGAGAGTCCAATCCTCGCTTGAAATGTTGGGGCAAGTTGTCTAGCAAGTGCTGAGCCGCTGACAGGACCGGCTCTTTTCCTTTGCAACTTCACAATGACAAAATGTTGAGCCCCATTTAAAGACAGAATAAAAAAAAAGAGGGAACAAAGACGGAAAAAACAAAAGGGGGAGAAAATGAGATTTCTGTCAAAAAATTATCGAAACCAGGCGAAGATCAAAGAGGATTGGAGAATTTCCTCCAGCACCAACCATTACGCCGAGGAACAAGAGGCACAACAAAAGAATATGAGGCAAAAGAAAACAAATACAGAGGGAATATGGAAGAAGCCCCATGTGGCCTTATTATACGGGCTACACCGCAGGTAACTATATTCTTTAACAGCAGTGCTTTATAAATTCTGTCATCTTGTTAAGACTGTCAGGACCACTGACCCTCCCTTACTCTCTCACTGGGCAACTGGCATTTTGAAGCTCATTCTTTTAACCATGGCTGTCTGATTGCTTTGGTTGAGCACATAATCCAAACGGCTTGTCTCAGTTAATTGTTTGTGCTCCTTCCTCTAGCAGGCACAGGGCCGAGGATGAGAGTGGGAGCTTCACTTATGATGGAGAGAGGGCAAAAGGGTGCCGGGATCCTATAGTGCTCATTATATCTCCCACTGTCTCTTTGTTGTGTCTCATATTCGCTCGTCCTCCTCCTGCGATGCAAGCAGAGCTCCCACTTAGTCATCACGCCCGAGGGGTGCAAGAGCAACGGTCCCACTTTCACTGTTGTCACAACTCGCCTATGTTAATGTTTATAATGAGAAATGAGCCACAGCGAGAGGTTGTGCAGCTAAATTTTAAGATGCTAACTGAACTGTGGCATTTCGAGCTGCATCTAAAAATTTGACAAACAATCATTTGCGAGGACGAAAGACCAGCACCGGGAACTCTGAGGCCTCCAACCTCAACGCTTTGAGAAACCGTCTGCCATCTCTCTTTTAAAGCATCTCTGCTTTTCAAGCCTCAGTAAAAAATCAACTGTTATCTCGACTGTCCCAGTCCTGGCTTCTGAAGTGCTGGAGGACGAAGCGAGACTGATTGTCAGAGGTCGAAAGGCTAGGTCAAAGCTAGCACATTCGTCAGACAAAATGCTATTTTTGTTTCCTGTGCGGTTGAGAAGTGAGAGGGCTGGGGGTGGGTGGGGGCGCAGGCTGCTCTCTCATTACCAGCGCTATCTCAGTATAGTCCCTGCCAACCCTCCTATTACAGCACTTTTCTCTCCGGGGCTGATTCGAAGCTTGACTCCTTGTTTTCTTCTTGACGCACAACACCGACGTTTACAGCTCTTCCCTGTGTGTTATCTTACACATCCTTTATGTTTGGGTACAGGTGCATTCAGGAAAGGTGTCCAACACTAACCTGGGGCTGATTTTTTAACAAGATGGTGAAGTTGAATATTTAAAAAGAAAATGACACAAATCATAAATCAGTGCTTTGCAGTTGCAGATAAACCCAAGATAGACACTATACAACACATCCTGTTCCATTCCAAAGGAGTTACAGCTCAAAACAAAGTCTATTAATGAATTGTTCTTAAACATATGGCTGAAACTTGAAGTACTTCTCACAGTTGGCACTGAAATAAGTCCACTGTCTTTTCTTTTAAACATTTAGAGATCATCAGAAAGTGCACAGGAGCATGTCGGGCAGCAGTTGATTGAATTGTCCAATGTGACCCACCTTGTATTTTTAGGACCTACTCTGGTCTAAACACAGCTGCCATTCTTTAACAAGAGAGGTGAGGGGGGACAAACAAGCTCCCCATTACTGCTCTGCCTCACGTTCCACGGTGGGAGTCCATAAACCACTGTCTCAATTGCCTTTTCAGTGAGTCACACTGATAATTACCCCACTGGAGGTAGGGAGATTTAGACTCTATGAGATCTGGTAATTATGAAGGTGGTCAAAGGAAGGTCATTTTTTACTCTGTGGATTAGACCGGCGCACAAGCTCACTGATGAGCTGGATAATATCCCCGTTTCTGCACTGCCTTCTTAAGCTCACTCTTGACTCTTATCACTGTCCATCATTGATAACGCTTGAGAGTGTGACAGAGCATTGATCAACTTCAGTAACGATCAATCTATCCAGGAGATTTTGTAAAGTTCTTGGAATTTATTTGACATGTTTAAAGATATCCATTTAGCTGTACACATTGGTGTGTGTGTTTACAATATACAGTTAACAAAACGTAGAACTGTTTTAAATGCAACCTTGAACTCAAACTGCATTTGTACTTTCCATTTACCAGACTCCAAATAACTGATAATTGATTGATGACAGAGAATGGATTTCCACCTTTGCAATGGCTGTAATAAACAAGGGGGAAATGAAATGGTAAAGAAATTAGTTGACTTCTGAATAAAAACATGACTCAGAGCAATAGAAAGTAATATCAGTGTTTCTGTCCTGCTGCAGGAGGAAAAAAGGAAGAATTTATATGTATTTATTTATATATATCGGCAGAGTAAAGTCGTGAAGCTGCAGGATTTTAGAGACCAAACCACATCACTTGTAGGATTCCAGAGACAATGCTTTCATTTTGTGATGCAAGGCAATATCAAGCAGTGCTGTAGAATTCAGACTCTAGGGAGGGAGGTGTTTCAAAGAATCAAATCCTCTCCATGGAGATGTTACACATACAAGAAAATCCCTGTGTACTCGATAACACTGCCTCCTTGGCATTGCTTGCGCTGGGTTATTGATTTCCAAAGTGTGGTCCTGGGACCTCTGAGAGCCCTTGAGGAAGTTGCAGGGGGATCCCAAGCAAAGTAAGCTTGGGTCTGCTGTCACTAAATACGAGAGTGTGACCTTTTCTGTCATTTAAGAGTGACCCCGTTTTGCTAAAACCATGAACTGGATCTGCACAAGCTCCCCTTTAACTAAAGACTACACAAGTTAATTTCATATTTCATTCTCTGCTTGACGGGTTAAATGTCCAATGACTGAGATAAAATACATATATATTTAAAATATATAAGTTTGTGTGACCTATATTCAACTGTATTTTTTCTTACAACACGTCTAAACCCTCAGGCAAAGAGAACCCTTGTATGTTTCCAGTAACTGCCCTGACACACACACACACACACACACACAATTTCACTGCTATATCAAAAAGCTATGTGACACTATGATGCTCAGTCAGGGGTCCCTCACTTTTTGTCCTTCAGAATCCAGAAGGTGTTGGACCCACAACCCCCCCATCCTCCCCTCCTCTAAGAAAAAAAAAGGGTCTGTCTGCTCGGCAGGACAGACTGGGTTATTACAGCGTGTTCATGGCCCCATCATGTGTCGTCAGACCAAAGAGGAGGCCGCGAGTAAAAGCCTCATGCAAAATTTATGTTCATGCGGCTGTTTCAGTGGGTGGAAAAATCAATATTGCGGGCCTGATGCACGGAGATGACTGAGTGCTCTCTGAATGACAGTAAAAGCTGGGGGAGATTGAGGGGCTACATTTACTGCTCTAGAAATGGAGTGGAGTGGAGTAGCCCTAACAGTCTAGTTCACCTTAAATTTGAATTTCATTGTGGATTATTTTAGTGAAATTACACCATGAGGGAAAGCGAGACCAAATGAGGAATAAGCAACCTTGTTTTCAAACCGTGCAAAACACATTGTTCTGAGCAGCTACAGTATCGTATATTATGAGGTCATTAAGCCTTCCCTTCCTTTCCGACTTACACAGATATAAAATGATTGTAGAATAATCAAAAGACAATGTGGGTATGAGGAGGACATCATAGGGCTTTTGTTCTACGCTGCTTCGCTTACATATGCTTTTGATAGCGTGCCACATACCCACAGTGCATTTGGGGGGAATGTGAGAAGAGAGCGAAAAGAAAGTGAGAAAAAGAAATTCAGTGGGATGAAATAACCCCAAACAATGGGATTTGCTTTCCATTCTTCTGCCTCCATCTTCTGTCTTTAATTATTCCCTTTGGTTGTCTGAGGGAGCGTGTAAGCACTTTCACACAGCACAACATGCCCAGCAGCACAACACTGTCTGCCTTAGTGATGTGGAGACTTCTGAGTGACACTGAGCCTCTTGTGATTATTAATGCTGTTTAATACAACACAGAGCAGCCACTATGATTGAGGGAAAAAACAGATTTCAAAATGCATGCATTCAAAATGCAATGTGAATGGAATTATGTACAACATGAGCACTGCACTTGAGCTATAACCCCCCACCCTACATAAACAACGTGCACGCCATGAAATGAAGGCTAATGTTTTGTAGATGCAACACTGAAAATGTGTTTTTTGACAACAAGTACCAATTGCGTTCTGTTTTGTACACAGTGCTTAATGGTACCTTGGCTGATCCTGGTGGGATCCTTTGTGCCGGTTTAGTAGTTTCTTCCTGAATCGCATATGAGATATTTGAGAGCCCAGAACGATGTATGATGAATGAAGTGGCATGCTACTTATACGCTTATCGTGCTCACTGACTAGCAACAGGTTCAGCAAAGGGCAGCGGAAGTAAATGAAATTCCGCACTGGGACAATATATCATCAAAAGAAATGTATGCACTCGAAACTTACAAGCCTTCCTCAGATGCGGACAAGGTGCCTGACGGGGCTGGGGGAAAGAGGAGGGAGGGGGGATGGAATAGTGGAAAGATGAGAAAAAAAGGGGGGAGGATTGGATATTGGGGGATGGTTTTTTTTTTTTTTCTTGCTGGATGGGTGAGGAGCAAGCAAAGGGAAGCAGCAAATTTTGTTGAATCAGTTCTATTTTCATACTGGCTGATCTGTGTCTTTTAACCATTTCACTGCAGCTGGAAAATGAAAGTACCAGGGCTAATTTCACAGTGAGAGCTCACTGAACAAACCCCCTGCAGTCTGCGGAATAAAGGTGACAAAGTCGACTTTGTCATTGTGAATCACAGCAGTGGAATTCAGGCGACAGGCTGATGTGTAGGGGAGAGAAAAGCAGAGAATATGTGAAAAATGAAACGCAAGAAAAGACCCTTTTTGGTGGCATGTCCTCAGTGAGGGTTTCTTATGATGTGTGAGTAACAGATAGCTCTCTCTTCAAACTTGCCATCCTGTACTGATGCCACAGGATCCATCTGTGATGGGTCTGCAGTTAGTACAGAAATAACACCCATGGGGCCTCCGCACTCCGCACGCCTCCTGTGGGACCTTTTAAGCTGCTCTGATACTGATAAAAGCCCCGACAAATCTGGCCCCCAGATACCAGGGCCATTAATTAAGGTAATTAGGCCCTGGTCAGCAATTAGTAACCACAGATAGCTTTTAGCAGCAGCTAAGACATCCTAACTGGTGAGGGGTTTGGTTCCACACCATCTGCTGAAAAGTGTCACCACAGACTCTTTGGTTTCACACACAGGGAACTGGAGAGCTGTGTTTAAAAATGACCTCTGTGTAATCCACGTTGGCTCCCAGACTCCCACAGCCTCTCTGCTGCTGCTGCTGCTGCTGCTGCTGCATGACCACTTTGTTTGTTCTCCTCACTTCTTGGGCTCTTTTCTCTTTCAAACACGCTCGCTTTATGAAAATCCATACACGTTGTGCACGGACAGAGTGGGAATAGGAAACGTTCACTGCACAACGTATTGATCAAAATTAGAACATCTGGCTGAGTGTAAGTAGAATTGATTGGAGAGTAATGCTACATTGATTTGCTTGTATTATTAAGTCTATGATAGATTCACATTGGTAAAGCTTAAGTTTACATAATAATCTAGAACGCTCTCCTTGATAAATCAAAAATGATGCTGATTATATCCTACAGCAGTTTTTAGCTTTAAGTGCAAATACACCATATGTTTTGAGCTTCAAGATAATTATCTATAATGGGGCATTAATATCACCTGGTTTTACATTAACTGACCTGTAATATGCAAAAAGCAAATATCTACCTGAAACACTATGGTATTTTCACTTATATCCAAACAGCACAGTGTGTGTATTTCATTGTGCAGTAAATGTACGTGATATAAGACCTTCTGTCTAGAACGCACTGATAAAACAGGCTGCATACACATTCAACCTGAGACGACAGATCACGCAATAACTCACATTACCGGGAAATAGGAAATAAAGGATGCAGCTGTGCTACTTTACACAATTCCGCATTTGAAGCAATCGGTGATAACACCATTTTCATTCCAGTTCAGTCCCATAAAATTACCATTAACATTACAACTCATGCAGAACACAGATAAATGTAAAATGTCACCCAGTTCTGCCAGGCGGGAATTCCAGTTCCACAAGATTACCATCTCTGTCTGCTCTCTCCCACTGCACCTTGTCTAATATTTCATTTACAACATTTCATAAGTTCATTTTCCCCTCACTGACCATGTAAATCACAAATCAATTTTCATTTAAAATGCTTGACTACAGATTGTTGCTGAAAGCTCCTGAATTGCACCTCAGCAATATGGCAGACCTTTAGCAAATCTTTCGGAAGCAGCCTGGCCGAAAAAGCAGAAGACAAAAAAAAAAAGTGAGATGTAATTTCTACAAAACAACTCCAGGGCCAAGTGGTCAAGGCATTTACTGAAAGCATTTTACAAGTGTTGAAATAACATGAAAACAATACACTGTTATGTACTGTAATTTCTATCACACTCAATACTGCTTCATTTACTGAAACCTCCGGCTTGTGGTTGACTGCTCTATTAAAAAGGAACAAAAGGCTGATATGGGATAATGAAAATAGGAACTGTATGGATTAAATAAATTATTTATGGAAATACTTAATCAATACATGCAATTATCTCAAATACTGCAATATGAGTGTGTGCATGAATTGGTAAAGATTATAATAAAAAAAGAGAACTTGTGAATTTAAACATGCTTTTGAAAGGAGAAGGTATGTGCTCCCTGAGTGCCATAATATTTTCAGTGTTCTTTAAATGAACACATGTTTTACATCTATCACATTAATTGCATCAAGCAGGGGTACGTCTGTTGCCGCTCAGGTGCTGAGGGAATAAAGAACAGGTGGATTCATAAGGAATCTTTGAGCCTGGTTCATATTATTCACGTAACTGCAAGCTAATTATGAAAACTGCCATATTGGAATTCATGTTAAATCAGATAACCATCCCTCTCCTAATACACTCTCATTAACTTCATAAAAATCTATTTAAGTAAATGCATGTAAACTGCAGACGGCCATAGTGTGTAATGCGGATAGACTCTCTATCTTGTTTATTTATGGCAGGTTTGCAAAGAGTCTCCCCTAATGTTTACCAGTGAGGGCAGATGTCAAGGTTTGCTGTGCAGGGGCAGACACAGCCACATCTGATTAACAAAATTATTGTCCTTCTCCACACCACCATAAAGACCTCCATCTTCCTCCTATCTTTTTTCCTTTTCTTTTCTGTCGTTCTATTTCAGGCGCTGGCTGCGTGCTGTCCTGTGCTATGACTGAGCCAAAGAGACACTGCCACCATCCACAAAAGCAAAACATGAGTCAAAAGTCAGCAGGTTACCACAAACAGTGCTACCAGGCACAACACATAAAATATCCTGGGATTCACATTTAATAAATATATATACTCCAGTGCACCGTGCATCATTTGTAGTTATTTTTGTGCAATTATGAAATATATGTAACTTGAATTCAGAGCAAATCATTAGCATGTCTGCAACAAGTGAAAAACACTGGGGGGTAAAATGTACTCACATCTCAGCTTCAAGAAAAACATCAGTCTAAACCACGAGTCTCATGGGAGTGTGTCTGTGCGTTCATACGTGCATGTACAGTAAACCCGCACATCTGCCTGACTTTAAATTTGTGTGTTTGATTGTGTGTACCCTCTCATCACTCCTCTGTAGATTTTGATTGGTGATTTTTTTTTTTTCTTATTTCCGTCGCCAAACTGTCACAAAGGCACTAACACCCCCCCCCTGCACGTTTCCAAGCTGCTTATTGAAGACAAACAATAAACCACTGGCAGATATCAATGGCGGAGATGAGAACCCGGGTGCCATATCTGCTGGGACTGCCTGGCGAACCTGCCTCAGCCTGCGCTTCATCTCCAGCAGCACCTCTCACTCTCAATTATTTGGCTGCTGTCACAACAAATCAATCAAATTACCGCTCCAGGACTGTGTGCAGCTGCTCCTATTGCACCGCTAGTTGCATTAGCTTTGAAATGTATGAGGTCTACATTTTATCACTGTTATTTATTTAATGCAGCTCTCTCCCCTGCGAGTCATCTTACAACCACAGCAAAGTTAAATCATTAAAGAACGACGTGGAACACATACGGCCCCCGAACACTTCAAATTAAACAGCGATGAGGGAGAAGGGATGGGGCCAGCCTCTATTGTGTTAAGACGGCAGATGTTGATGGGAGGAAATTTCTTACACTGGGTCATCTTAATGTATCACAAACAATAGTCCATCACTTGTCTCATCACAAAATTATTCAACAAAGAAGGACACAAATCCTCCAAAGAGCAACTAGTGTGGCTACAACAAGCTTCGATAATCTAAAGGGAAAAGGGACGGAGGAGCTTTCCCACAGCAGACAGAGGTTAAGTCAGCGGCTCGGCCCCGGTGAGCTAACCTCTTTAAGGAGCAGCAGTCAGCCGAGGCACAAGAGATGCAGTCTGATGTGTTTAACTAGTGTGGAAACATTTGCCTCTTCCCCCAGGAGCCCAGCCTTTGGTGGTGTAATGAGCAGAGTGATTTCCCTAATTTGTATCACGCCAACAAGCACAACCTGCGAACGACACCACTGAACGTGTTCATCAAAACGACAGACGTGCCTTTGATTGGCACTGACACCGGGTCTCATTACTGCAGGTGAGTGGGATGCCGACCTTTATCGGGAAGCCTGAGTGCTGTTTTGTGTTTCCTGCGGACGACTACAGAGGAACAATGCTCTCACCTCACCATTAGAACTCAACTCTCTGATGTGATGCGCTGCCAGGGTTTCTGCTGAGAGCAAATAAGATGGGATATGCTTATTAATATAAAAGAGCTCCAGTAAACTAGCTTCATGCATTACCTTTGAGTGAGTCACGGAGAAGAGGAGTAGACAGATGAGACTTTGTTCTGCTTCCTCCCATTGAGCATTACATGTACTGTGCTTTGTTACAGCTAATTTTACAAGTATGGTAATCATGCAAGGCTCCTAATACAATCGTGTAAAATGAAAACCTATAAAAATTTCAGCCTCAAGTCAGCAGCATATCGAACAACATCTGCAGTTGTTTCGTCTGCATCAGTCACACACTAGTGTTAAAAACTGTGAAGATCATGTATGATTTTTTTATTCATATGAGCTGTCACACAAATAGACCTCTAGCATGACCCAACCTAGTTTTGCCTCTGTGAAGTCAGCTAGAATTGTGTGCACTCTGTCACAAAAGATAACTTTCCCCCTTGTTTAGTTTCATTGGGAATTTGTTTTTACTGCATGTTTGCGGGCATAAATCATTCTGACAAATAACCAGTTACACTGGTGCCTGTGTTTACTGAGTCTGCCACAAGATGCTGCTCAGTTTTATTTAAGCAACCGCTCCAACTTTATAGCACAGCCCCATTACAGTGATAGTTATTCATCACAGTCTGAGAGAGCTGCCATCCTCAAACTCACAACCGAGCAGCCGGTTCCCTTCTGTCAGTATGTGCTTCTACGTACCACAGCTGTGATTAGCACAATCACAACACGTGATCAAAGACGCTGTTGTCATTTAATTTCCCTCATGAATGGAACTAATAAGCAAAAATGGTTTGGTCTGACATGGTTAAATCTTGGAAAGGCTAGAAGTCAAAGGAATATTTGAGCACCGGCATGTTAAGTACACAGATCCTCCTCCCTCATCCGTCTATTCCCCAAGACAAACAGCCCTTATTAGTTGGTCATTAGCCGCCTCATTACATTTAAATACAGCCATTGCCTGGGCTCCTCCTGGAGTCTCATTACTGAGCCTCACAGTTGTCTCGTGTCTGATGTGACGCTAATAAGCTCGCAGCGTGAGTGCTGTAAAGCACACTTGTTCCTGAGGTCGTGAAATGAGCTGACTGCTCCCCGGCGACAGCGCAGCACTGGATTATATGTGTGATTAATCAGGCCTGGGGACCCGGAGGAGCCGGGAGAGGTGGTGAGGGGGGACGCGGGGGCAGAGGCCAGAGTTGCAGTTGTCTGACAGAGGTGCTGTGCCAGCAGGCCTCATTCAGAGGAGCTGTGATGAACTCAGACAGGGGAGAGTGGAGGAGCGCTGTGTGGCCAGAGGGGCCCGGACACAGTCAAGACATTTAGCTTCACTCGTGACTTGTGTCACTTTCTCTCCATGGAGGTCCCTTCAATGCATCCCCTTCAGATAAGAGGACGTGCGAACAGGCAGTCTGTCAGTCCACACTCTTAAAAAAAGATCTGCCACAGAGGCATTTCTCCACAACAGTTTTTTCCACCATCTCTCATGGATGGGGATTTTTATCAGGACACTGGATTCCAGACGGTTTGTTGGTTTGTTTGGCAGTGGACAATAAGAATGACTGAGAGGCGTTTGTTTTGCCATTCTGACACCCTGACATTGTGTTTGTCGATCAGTTCATCAGATCACTGAAGCCTCCGGGTTGTCCCTCATGCACCAGGAGGGAGATCTGTTGAAGTGTGAGTGAGACGGGCCTGCTGGGCCCATTATCGTCCACGACTGACGGATACATTGAAGGGCTCGCTAGATAGATGCAGGTTTATTAAAAGCTCTGCCCACAGCGATGGCTGCTGTTATTTATGCATGTTTGTGTCCATTAGGCTTCTACCTCCACATTTCCTCACTCAGGGCATCTGTCTATCCATTTCCGCACATGAAGGGAGCCTTCGCTGCACTTTGTGCTGCACTGTCATTATTGTAATCTCCATCCTAAAAACACACTGCTTTACATGTAGCCTGGCATCTTTTTACATTAGTCTGGTGCTCTCATCCAAGATTTATGACTGACTGTTTCCCCATCCATCCCTCAATCTAATGGCATAAAAGAGACAATGTTTTAAACATTAAAATGAAAACCATTTACAACTATGATCAAAAGAGAACACTTGGGCATTAAAGTTTAAAAGGCAAGGATAAGCACAGCCATGTGGATGGACAGATGAGGTGGAAAAGAGATAAAAAAGTACAGTGCACTCTTATGCAGAGAAAAGAGGCATAAAGTGCTTTTGCGCTGCACTGCAAAACATTGACCTGTAATTAATACGGTTGTTCCTCTGGGCAAGTTGAGGATAGCAGCTTTTTGGGAGACAAACCCCTGAAGGATTATGACCTGCAGTAAAGCTTTGTAAAGCATTTTATTACAGAGGAAACACAAATCTGTTCCACGTCACACAGGGGAAGTGGAACAAACTCCCAAAATGTGTCATATTTATTGATAATAGTGCTGGTTGCATGGATTATCGTGTATAATACAAGGAAACGCCAGTTTTACATACAACTAAGAAGACTTTTAGTATTTTGTTTCTTCTGTGCCCTCATGCTTACCTTGCAGGTTCTGGAGGGGGAGCGTCATGATGCCCCCTGCAGCAGCAGCAGCCACCAGGCTCTGGATGTTTGTGGTGGGCAGGGAGAGGACCAGGCCCTGCTGCCCGCCCAGATGTCCACCTGCGTTGAAGGGGATGAGGATGGGCTGGTTCATGCCCGGCGCTGCCCCAGACATCACGCCACCGACTGCGTTTGCCAGCTGCTGTGCCACCAGGAGAGACTATGGGACAAAAAGACAAGCAGAGACACATCCATAGCATCACAGGTGGATTTCTTTTTAAATATATCATCATCAAAATATCATTAGTTATGCTGTTACACCGGTTGAAACAAGTGAAGCACATGTCACCTACAGGAATATCTGTCTGATGAGTGAATTCTGTGCTGTGTCACAGTCTGAGAGTGAAAACACACTGAGATCAAATCCAATCTTTGTGAAAGAGCGGAGAACTTCCCTTTCACAGACATGCAAAGCGATTCATGTTTCATGCTCCTGAACATTTCCCACAGAAATGTGCCTGAAATACACAGTAGTATTAAAAAAGTGCCAGCGCTTTACTCTTTTGATGAAGGATATAACACATCACTCTCATCTCTTCGTGTACCCATTCATTCATATTAGTTAAAGTGGAATCGGTGCAGTCATACCCATGGAGGGAAAGATATGTTATCAGAAGTATCGCTCTGAGATATTTTTCACAGTAGATTTCTTTAAATGCATTTTCTAAGGGACTGAGTCTGAAAATACACAAACACATATTTTATTGAGAGCTTTGGGCCATGGCTGAAATCTCCATGAATACACAAAGCGCGACAACTTAAATTTCATTTATTCACATGAAACCTTTTTCAAATTATGTCGGCATCGGAGCACGTCCGAGTGAATTTACACAGGTGCTGCACAAGAGAGGATCCACAAAATTACTCCTTAAATGTTGAATTGAATTGTTTGGAATAAAACCAATAAAAGCACATTGTCAGCATGTGTTGTGTCCACAGTAAAGCAGCCTTTCGACGTGGCAAGGCAAGTGCTGTTTTGACTCCTCCACAGTGACTTAAGTTCACAAGGCTTTAACTCCAATTGTCAGCTATCTGCTTCTGTTTTGCATGGTGTGTCTGCAGTTCTGCACAGGGTGCAGAGCAGGCTGACTGGTGCGAGGAGCCCACCATACTCCCGAGCCTGGTGCTCCTAGGTGACAGGCGTGTCACTGTGATAACCCTGCATGGTGCAGAACGCCTGCACCCACTCCGACACACATGCGATCGCAGTTTAAGAGGTACGAGGTCACATGGGTTTAAAGCCACAAAGCACAAAGAGATCTCAGGGAGAAATATCGGCACTGAAAGACGACTGAATACCTGTTTGTGTTGCTCAGCTGTTACAAGAATAAAGAAAGCATAGAGTTGATTGTTGGTGGCAGGAGTAATCACACGCATTGTGTAGGAGTCGTCACTCTCAACATTTGCTTTGATGCACGACAACAGTGCATAACCAATGACGATATCTGACGCTTCTGAGAGCATTCGAAAGGACATTTGGCATTCATTTTTTAAAAAATGAATTAATAATTTGGGGGCTCAAAGAATCCTCAAAGGACAATAACAAAAAGTGATGCGTTTGCTAGCTACAAGTGTCATATGTATGATCTTCTGTTTTAAACTAAATTTAATCTTGAATCGAAACAGCGTGTAATCAAAGACACTCTTTGAACATTTCATCTTTGAGCCAAACAAAATGAGATTGCCAAGCTTGACAGCAAAGACTGTCTCACATGGAAGGGAATAACATTAAAAAGACAACTCCACAATTATCAGATGTAGCCCTGATTTATTTATCATTACAGGCAGCTTTGGAGAAGCAGGCAGCTGCAGCCAAGAGAGAGAGAGCCCTTTGGAGATTTTTTTTTTTTTTTTTTTTTTTAAAGCATGCACAAGCTCTCGGTCTTTAGGCTTTTTGTTGTGCCAGTTTTAGAGTGATACTAATCTCTATCTGAGGGGAAGACACTGTACATGCACACATCAAAATCAGAGATTAGAATAAATTTAGCGTGGACATAATTAACTCTGCAGCCACAGCCAACCAGCGTTCACTCCAAGAATTGCCAGCATCACTCATCTACTTTTACAAGCAGTTCGCCCCTTCTGCCTTCTCGCCTGATGCTCTCAGTCGTCCTCTCCAAAGGTGCTGTTGGAAAGCTGCTGTACACTGCTTGGCAGGCCTGACAGCTGAGTTTTGAGAAGTGGTCTCCTAGGGGCCACACAGACACAAAAAACTGGGTGTGTGTTGGGCTTTGGATGGGAAACGGCCCCATTCTGGACTGAATGTGGTACCCAGCCTCTCTGCCCATCAGGGGAGAATAGGATATTCTATCTGCTTGGCAGCTCTGGCACTGAGAAATTGCCCATAATCACCCAGATAGTAGACTTTTGTCATCCTAACTGCAAGTGGGAAACAGAAGGAAGGTGGATTCATGTTGGGTAAACTACCATTGGATAATGGTTGTTCGAACAATATCCGGCTCTGGAGCGAGAATCTATCAAAACATATTGATCCTGGAACAAGAGAATTGGGTATGGCATGCGGAGCGCCTTTGTTTCTGAAAAGTGTTAGCTTCACAGAGACTGTACTGACAGCATTAATATATTAGATGGTGACTGTTGAGAGCCGCCTGCTGAGGCTCAGGCTCTGACTGTTGCCCGCGCAAGATGCTTTCCCCACTGTTTTTATTTCTTATCTGTTACCAAAACAGTGGCTTTGACAAGCCAGGGTATATGTAATCAGAGAAGTGCTTTTAATTAAGCTCATTCTTTATCTCCACTTGCAGCAGATTGAGTCCTTCACCAGGGATTTCTCACGCTGCAAACCGACCCAATAGATGTGAAGAGCTTCCCTATCATGTTTCCTCTTTCGTTTATCCAGATGAGGATTGACTGTCATTGAGTAACACTATGTGCAGGAAGAATGGCCTTATTAAAGAGGATGGAGGGAACCCGACACTGTGTGTGTGCGTGCATGCGTGTGTCTGCGGGGTGTGTGTGTGTGTGAGCGTGTTGAGAGCTGACATTGAGCAGCACTAATGAGATAGATGTTCATTAAACTTCAGCAAGCCACCAGGCCAATAAATCCAATCAGATAGGACAATGCCTGATTGAGCTATTAACAAGACCTGCAGGCTCGGGCTATTTGCTCCTCTGCTTGTTATGACAAGGCCTGCATTGTCGTGTCATTAGTGCTGCACCTCAATTACATCTGAAGATGTGTGTGATGTAGAATGATGTTATAATTTCTCTTTTGGTTGCAAAGGATTCTCGCCTTAGCCTTTGACTGAAGGTGTTATATGTTGTTTCACTTCAACACACAGAGGTCATGTGATTTGACACCATGAGTTGATTATTTAAATTCATGCAAAATCTATCTATCAAACCAAACATAACATGATAAAGAGATCTGAGTTGGTCATCAATATTTTTTTATCCATTTTATAATTTATTTTTTGAAAGTCCGAGTTCAGTTTATTTTCTCACTCACCTGTGGACCCATTGGGTATCCCGGATGAGACTGGCCCAGCTGACTCTGCTCTGACGGACTGCTGCTGGCATCAGACTGGACGGAGCCGTCACGAACTCCTGAGAGAGCGACAGAGATCCATGTAGAAAGGCAGAAAGAAAAAGGAGAAATCAAAGATTAGACCTGAGATCAACACAGCCAGTGTAAGTAAATAAACACACCATACCCTCCATGCTGCGATATTACAATAAAATGCTGTACGCGGTTGAGAGGGGAATTTGTATTTAAGTGTTTTATCAATAACCGCTGCAGAACTGAACAAATTACCAACCAGTGGAGAGGCTCATTGAGGGGAGATGATGCATACTGGCGCGTCCCCGATGGCTTAGATTACTGCTGTGAGACAGAGCTCCACCACAAACGCAGGGCCATATTATTCAGCCATTTACATCACTGAGTATCACTCATCTAAACCCACTCCTACCTCCCTCTGTTCTGAGCCTGTAGCCACGAGACACAATTAGACCTGTTTGCTATGAGGGCAGAGTGGAGTAAAGCAGACAGGGACATGATAATAAGCCTGCTGATGGCTGCAGGGAAAATAAAGGACACCAACGCTTGGATATCATCTCACCAAATCTCTCAGCATGCACCGAGTCTGGGCTGCTCTAAAAGGTCCAAGAGGCTGTTTTGACCCTCACCCTTTGACCCTGATGATATTAAGAGCGCATGGTGCCTCAATGTTGACACAGAGAATTGTGCAGTGCAAAGATTAGCCAATCTCATAGCAACAATAGTCAATAATAATAGTCAATACAACAATAGTTTTTTTTTTTTTTTTACCAAAATCGCTGTACAAGAAAAAATACAGATTTTTTTCTATGTTTTTCTAGGTAGAGCAAATAAATTAGTAAAGCAAAAATGCATTAAAGCTTGGACCTGAACAAAAGCCTTGTGAAAATGGACACATCTATACAGCTAAAAGACTACAGTTAATCTGAAGTTGATTGATGCATCTATTTCTATTATGACTTCAAATAAGAGATGAACGATCACACACAATGTTGAACAATGCTGTAAATCAAATACTTATTCAAAGGCTTTAAACGCCTGGTTGAGCTGGAGATGACTCTGTCATTTTAGTCACCCAGCCAATTCACAGGCAAAAACATCACAATGATCATTTTATGAAAAGGTGACTTGCCACGTGTAATGGAATAAGCACAAGGCTGCTTTTTATGTATGATACAAACCTCCCACAGAAGCTTAATAAACATCTTTTTTGATGTACTCTCCCCTTCATGGAATAGCTTTTACCTCGAATAAAGAGGATTTCAGGAGGAAGTAAAGCTAACCATGTGAAAATGTGTTCAAAGGCCACACAACCTCAATAACTACATGTTGTTGGCAGTGAATGTAAAAGATGTAATCACTTTTCAACATGAAGATACATTTTCTTAAACGGAATATGACAGCTTTGAAATTACGAACAGAAATCTGATCTAAATGTATTCATAGATGAATAGATTTTTTTCTTCCTTTTATGAAACATACAAGGCATGCAGTGGTTTTCCAGGCCTTTTATAAAAGCTGCATACAAAGCGCACTATTGAGTAGCCTCAGCAGCGAGATCTCATTGCCTGTCAAGTATATTTATGTATTACATTTTAAACTCGCCTCCGCCAAGTAAAATCATTTCATCTTTACATAAAATCCAAATAATTGGTGAATGGCATGACCTAACAAATGAACCTCAAGCATTTGATGGTTGATGTGAAAGCCCAAGGGGGAGCCTGCTTTTCTAGCTGGTTTCTACCTCTGGCTGGCTGGCCCTGCTCCTCGACGAAGGTCCACATCCTCTCGCTTATCAGCCGCTCAATGCAATGAATATTTTGACAAGCCAGTCTCTTTTCACCAATTATTTCACCCATTATGGATCACACTGTGCACAGCCCCATCCTGTGCACTCAGTTTGCGGAATTAAGATCAATCTGAACATACAGGGAAGACTTTGCGTCTGAGTCTATATAAAGCTACAACTAAAGCACAATAGCATTATAATCTAATGCATCATTTCAATATGTATTTATGGGCCACACATTTTTGTACTGGACTTGATTGGAGGTATTGTCTCTAATCTAATAATTCTCACTTCAGTCTTCAACTAAAACTTTTCAACCATCTCAAATGAATTCAGCTGCAACACTGTGATTATTATTATAATAAAGGCAGAAGTGCTACTGAGCAACTTTTATGACAGTGTATTATCAAATTATCATCATGACAAAGCCAATTGGCTCATTTAAGATTCTGAACTACAATGAAAGACTGCACAGCTTCAAACAGTACGGCTCATGAGAAATTGGTCGTGAATAATGTATTTTATCTGATCAACACTGTGGGGAGACTTACTGAATAACGATTCCTTTTTATTACAGCATTTCACAATAACTTAGAAAGCTTCATCCCCTTGCAAATATTTGTAACGTTAACACATTTATCGCAGGGGAAAAAAATCAATAATAAATAAATACACATGCACATCTTCACCCAAAGGATTTGTGTAATTTCTTTAACCAAATTAAATGGCTGACAGGAGAAATACCCAGGGAGTAGATCTTCAATTTTTTTTTTTTTTTTATTACTTGAGTCTTTATACATGTTTTGCTTTACCTTTCTTTGAAAATCTACCAATGTAATGTGAATGACTCTTAAGTGGAATTACAGATGAATATTAGCACTGTACACGGGGGAGAGAAAATATCTTGATCAGACCTTTAGAATGAAGAAACCCCTTTGATGCTGTGATTATACGCAGGTCGCACGGTGAATAAAATGGAATGAATGGACGTATTGATGTGAGGCGAGATGAAAGCTCGGGCCAAATGGATGAAAGAACAGGCGACGCACATTCAACATAGCTTTACATTTATCAAGGACGTTCAGGCTTTATCTCGTATTTTGAGTTTCGGAGCAATTGAATTGCTTCTTTAACAACACTAGTGTCCTTAAGTCACACATCTTTTCAGAAAAACAAAACCACTCTTTAACCCTAAAGTATACACACATTCAGGATGTTTTTTCACAAATTTTATTTGAAGACGATCAGTTTAATTAAATTAATCTCATCTTGAGTCCAGCTCAGGCTGACAGTGATATGAATACTAACAGTGAAAATAATTGTCAACGTAAGTGAAATAATCATATGTATCTCAGGGCACAGGGTGCAATTCAAAGTGACTTATGTCATGAAATATTGCCAATATCCACCACTATATAAATTCTCTTTCATTGATCAACAAAGTGGCCACTGGAGAGCGACTTTCAATGCCACACAAGGCTGAGAGAGCCTCTCTGTGCTTTGTGCGTGTGTTTATCGAGGCAGGGAGGGGGGCAAAGAGCTATATATATTCGACTTCATTTGGCCTGTCTTAATGTAGGGTGCCCCAAGGACTGCACCACAAAACAATTAGCCTGGATTTCATAAAGCAATCAGCATGCCACCTTGTCTAATGCAGGCGCTTCTTACATTGACAGTCTGAATAAAATGGGTGTTATTGAAAGCTTTGTGTTCATGTTAGCGTTCGCCTCAATGCATTTATGAATCAATTTTTGTCCATAAAAGAAGCTTTAACACTTAAGCTAGTTTAGTGGAAATGCATTATGTAAGTTGTCAAATGTGCGAAAGAGGCCTGGCAACGATTCAGCCGTTTCAGAATGAACAGCCAACCCCCATTTTTATAATGGTCCTTTTGAAAATGTCTGGCTGAGTGCATGTGTTTGCTAGTGAGATGTTGTCAATCATTTTACTGCTGAAATGCAAACCATGGTTAAATAATTTCATGTTTAACTAGAGTGAAGATTATCAGTTGATTATATTCTTATCCTTTATTCTGAGTGGATTTATCACAGCTGTGGTAATTGCAGTGCAAAACCACGCTAAACAATATTGTATGCATTACACTTTGTGTTGATGCTGAACGGGGGAGCAGAACAGAGTAGACCCAGATAAACAAAGTCCACATCATACAGGCGCTTTAATTCTGTCAATACACAACTAACTGTCCCAGATTGTTTGACCATTGATTTTGTTGATACCACTTGTATAGTTTATTTGGCATTGCAGAAAGCGCTGCGGGAGGCAAACACGTGGTGCGACAGACCATCTAGCTTTCATTTCTCCATCTAAAGAAGCCTGTCCATATAGTGTATACAGTGTAGGGTTTATAGAGATTTACTTAACTCCTTGTAGAATGCAAGAGAGTCAAAATCACCAGTGATTTAGCTCAGTGTTTCATTACTTCCACCAAAGCCCTCAACAATAACACAGGGCATAATCTGCTGCCAATAACTCCAGGTGCTCTTAGTTAGATGGCTCCCTCTGGACCCACAGCGAAGTAATACTCTGTTTAGAGGCTGGGGTGGAGAAGCTGCTAGGAATAGGTCAATAGTGTTTGTGGGGATAGAAAATCACCAGAGACCAACTTTTGAGTGGCCGCCTGTAACACTATTAGCTACATTATGGCTACTGCTGCCGCTCGGAGAGCTGTCATTTCCTTAATTAAGAGCCCAGCGCAGGGGCAAGAGGGAGAGAGGGCAGCATCATCTCTCTGGGCCTCTGACATTAAGCCTGATTCCTCATTGCTTGAGGGTGTAGACCTCAGAGGGGAGGGGGGAAATATCTCTGTCATTCATTATTCTGGCACAAAGTGGAATTGTGGAGTTAAGGAATTACATAGGAGGTGGTGCCATGGAGTGTGCCGAACAGAAAGGATTTTACACCTCAGCAGTTCTTTCTCTGACTGTTGGGGAGGTGATTGCTAGGAGGGGGAGAGGAAGAGAAGGACAGGAGAAGGACAACCTGAGAGGAAATGGATGCCTCTGAGTAATAGATGTCTCCACAGACAGGCTTGAAATGTAAACAACATAAAATAGTACACAGCACAAGTAACTCCGGACAGGTGCTGATGAATGGGTGGATGGATAATCTGCATGCACAAAATGCTTAAAGCAGTAAAGGGCCCTGTGCTCCAACACTTATGCTCTCACTCGTGGCCACAGGTCTTCACCAAAAGGCTCTCTGACATGAGAGTGCTCTGCTCCAGCTCTTACCTGTCTCTCCCTTGATGCTGGAGTGGAGATGGAGGCCGCAGAAGCACAAGAGGGACCAGAGGGAGGTAAATTGGTGAGAAGAGGCAATGCTCATTTCAAAGGTCAAGAAGGAGAGATGGTGTGATGGAGAGAGGACGGTGGAGAAGGGAAGAGAAGGAGGAGGAGGGAGGGAAATGAGGAGAGAAAAGGGCTTTTGTGTTGCATCCTCACGGGAGACTTGGGACATTTTGCACATGAGCACATCTGTTACAGAGCATCCTCCTCATTCCCAAGCCAATGTCAACCTGATTAGCTCAGGGTGGAAAGAGGTAAATAATAATCCAAATTATTCTTCATCCTTTTATGGCCATCAGAGAAGGAAGGACGCTGAGATGAAGACCACTTTTAGAGCGCTGTAAGCCTTTTAGGAGGAGCTTGGTTCACTATTGTTCTTGCTCTTAAATGATATTTGCTGTAAATAGGATTCTGCTGCTTGCACTCTACAACCCTCTGCTTAAAGGCCTTTCTTTAACTCTAGTATACCTCTTCACTTTGCCTGTGGATGGACATAAAGCTGTTTTGATTAGAGTTGACAACAACTGATAGAGGAAAATATAAATATTCATAACTACTAATGAGTTACAGCTTTTTTTCTGTTTTATATCATTTTTAATGAATTTACAATACTAATTTTACTTGAAATATTGGGACACAAGAGAGGGCATTTGAACCTGGGACTTTAGACTTTATACATAAATAACCAACAATAACAATACAGTCCCTAAAATGATATTAACTTCTGCTCTTCTTGTGAATTTAATATTTTCATTTTAATTGGCACTTAAGGTTCTAGGAAGTTGTGACAGGAGTTTTTCACCAGTCCTGTCATTTTATTGAATTTACAATATCTGCATCTTTAAACTAAAACAGCGTCCTTTTTAAATCTGTCCATCTTTCTTTGCATCTGGTCAACTGGCTAGAAGTAGCCAGTGGGGTGTGAGGGCAGTCCAGAGCACAGTGTGTATGTTCCAGGATATGTGCGAGTGTGTATGTGTAGGGGGCTAGACACCCACATGTCATGCCTGACACATCAGCCTGGGCCCCCCAGGCTATCCGGCACTAATGCTGTCTATGTCCCACTTTCTATCCCTTGCCCCTCAACCCCCCCTCCTCACCCGTTCCTTCTGTCATGGAGGTATAATAACAATGGATCACAGCAGCGCTGCAGCACAGGCTCAATCACTATAGGATAACATCAGGTGATACAGGCTGTGCAACAGTATATCTCACCTCCACTGAACCCGAGCTAAACGGACTTTACCTAGAAATGAGTTTATCTGGAGAAAGTCTTGTAGTAGTTACTGTATGCCCCTGTAGCGGTGATATTTACAGGAAGTCAGCGGGTACAGGTGGGAACAAGCAAATCATCATGTAGCTAAAAGACACCCAACCCTGTCCCCCCCCCCTCCTAGCACATTATTCAGGTGGAGCAGACAAATAGTGGAAGGAGGAACGTCAGGAAATAGTATTGCTTTGAAGCCCATAACTCTGTTCTGGAGAAAAGAAGCATCACAGTGTTATTCCACATCCTCAGATATAAAGGGAAAAAAACATAATAACTTCTCGATAGCCTGGATCTCCACTGCCCTATACTAGCAACCCCCCCCCCCCCCCCCCCCCCCCCCCCCCCCCCCCCCCCCCCCCCCCCC